>CM035236.1:5309259-5909259 GCA_020226215.1 Sindora glabra
AAAAATTGTAAAGGTGCCTTTGGATATATTTTTTATTATTTATTTTAATAATTATTTTTAAATTTAAAAATAAAAAATAAAGAATGATTGATATTGTAAATAAAATATATTTTTATTTAATTACAAAATAGATATAAAAAATTAAAAATAAATTAAAAAGTATGTAAAAGTTATTCTTATTATTAAAATATATATTTAAAATTATAATTTTTAAAAATAGATTATGAAAATAATTTTCAAGCAATAATTTTTATTTTTTAAATTAAAAATTATAAAAATATTTTTAAAAATAATAAACAAATAAGTTAGTGATTGGTATCAGCTAATTAAATTTATTTTCTTTTTTTAGCATTTTTTCCTTGAGGACGACTTGTACATCAAGCATTTATGGCTGAAAATTTTAATCTTTTCTCTTTTTTTAAAAGCCTTGTTCCCTCGAGGACGACTCGTCCATCAAGCATTTATGGCTGAAAATTTTGATCTTCTCTCTTTTTTTAAAGCCTTGTTCCCTTGAGGATGACTTGTACATCAAGCATTTATGGCTGAAATATCAGGTCGTATGAGGCTCGGCTCGGCTCGTCGAGCATCAATTCTATGATATTTTTCATAGAATTTTTTTTTTCTGGTAATCAAAATAATGGACCAGTAAAATGGACCAAGTCTCGAAAACTCACATCAAAGAGAAACGTTCTTAACATAATGGGCCCATTCACTGAGCCTGCAGAATAAACACGGGCCCACTAAAATAGCCTCGGGAGAAATCTACAGTACACTACTAATTCACTGATGCGCTAAAATTAATATGTAATTATATAGTGTGTTCTAAAAATTATTAATTTAATATATAATTAGATTTAATCTTATACCGATGTAGTGTATTGTAATTTCTCCTGCGACCTTTTCAACAATTCTTTTCTCTTTTGTAGGTTATACAGTTACAATTGCTGATAAAATAAATTTTAGTTGGTGATGTCTGGTGAGTGTTGATGTGCTTCTTTAATGCTCAACTTGTCACCAAATCTGTAAGACTCAGTCAAAAGTAAATATTTATAATTATTCATGTATTAGAATTAATTAATTAATTAAGCTCGACTTCCCCTTCCTTGGAAACTTAATCTTTGCGTTTTTACCTGTTCTCCGTTTAGGACCGGCATTCGAGAACTCTGGTTCTAAGATGGTGACGGGTAAGAAACAGACACGTCGCCAATGAATAGTTGGAGTTTGGGAGGCTGGCAAGTGTGCATATATGCACAGAATTTTAAGCACCAATAACAATAACCAGTTGTGCTCATTTGTTTGATACCAAGCTGTCAGCCATAAGGCCCTGTTGTCATTAATAAGCTGAATTCTAAACTACTCTAAGGTTGCGTTTGGTAAATAACGGATTTTCGATCAAGCAGTTGTTTAATAAAAAATACCCATCTTTACAGTATTTCGAAAATGACTGTTTGACTCGAAAATGATTATTTTATATAAATCAAACAGTCATTTTTTAATAAAACGTAATAAATATTAATGAATTTATCGTTTGTCAAACACATTCTAAGTTTTAAAATTAAAAAGTATATTAAAAATTAAGTAATTATAATTAAATTTTTTTTAATTTAATAATTTTAAAATTCATTTTATCATCTTAAACTCTAAAATAATAAGAATCTCATAACAAGTAACTATAAAATAATAAGAATCTCATAAGGCCATGTTATCATTAATAAGCTGAATTCTAAATCACTCTAAAAGTTTTAAAATTGAAAAAGCATATTGTTAAAAATTAAGTAATTATAATAGAAATTTTTTTAATTTAATAATTTTAAAATTCATTTTGTCATCTTAAACTTTAAAATAATAAGAATCTCATAACAAGTAACTAGACCACATTCTGTGAGGTTTCGTTCTTTCGCGCTTGACATCAAATAAACTAATATTACAAAATCTACATAAACATTAAAAAAATTAATGAAGAAATAATGTTTACGCTTTTTACATGATATAAATATAATTGAAGATGAATTGACATTCTTGTTTAAAATTTTTAAATCACGTTGAGCTTTTTTTTCTTTTTCTTTTTTTTACGTTAAGCTTTATTTTATCTTTTTTATTTCTATTAGTGTAAATTTAATGAATTAGTCACTTATATTATTACAAATATATATATATATATATATAAGTACAGCTCAATTGAAATTATGTGTACATTAAATAAGATTTTAAAAAAAAATAGCATAAACCCCGTCTGGACCATATAATTTGATCCGTGATCGGTTGGAGGATCATTTTAACGTTGTTTAATATGCATGAAATGACTTTATACATAAAGATAGGGAATAATGCACATTTGATTTGCTAATAATAATTGAATACTGAGATGACAACTCCTAAACAACCCCACTACTGCGGCCAAGTGGTGCCGAAACGGTGCATGCGCCTTGGCAATCACAAGGTTGCTTTTTTATTATAAACCGTTTCCGTTGTTCCAGCTGCATGCCCATCCTGCTTCCTATCTTGTATTTCTCTATTTTTCTATCACATCCGTTTGTTTTTTTCTTCTCCTCCATATTCTGGCGTTAAAATACAATTCTTTGGCACTATGTATAAATTAAAACAATATTATAGACATAAAAAGTAAAATTTAAAATTAAATATTAAATATAAATTAAAAACTATCAATTAATAAAAATAATTGGATAAATTTTTAAAATTTTATCAAATAAATATAAAAATTTTAAATTTTCAAATTTTAATTTCAGATCTCAACGTATATAGCATTTTTTTAACTGCAATCATTTTACAAGTTTGCTTTAGTGGAACTGCCACCAACCCGCGACACGACCCTAGAAATTTAGCAAAAGGGTCGCAAAAAGCAGCGAGGTATTTTCTGGGGAGCATCTAACCTTTCTCTGGGATTATTAAAGTAAGATTTTATTTTATTTTAACATAAATTTTATTTTTAAGTAAAAAAATATTTTATCTTATTTATGATTTTTATTTTAATTACTTTTATTTTATTATGAAATCTATTAAATTTATCAAAAAAATTTAAAATTTATTTTATTTAATTTAAAATACATATTATACATAAAATTTTATCCTCTCTCAAATATTATGTTTATTATGATACTATTAAAATTTACTTTTTAAATTGCATGCATTTTTTAAATATATTTTAAATAAAATAATTTATTTATAAATAAATTAAAATTATTATTTTTTATATAATTTAGGCTAAAGTGTACTTTTTATCATCTAACTTCCATTCAAATTTTAATAAGTAACACTAGTTTTTATTTGAATCAATTATATCATTTAATTTTCAAAATATATGTAATATTGAAAATTTTGAAAAATCATTCATTATCTTAATGAAAAGTCCTATATAAATTGATGGTATGCTAACTAAATTTCTCAGTTGCCGACTAGATTGAAATATATTTCTTTTTATCATCTAACTTTTACTCAAATTTTAATGAGATCCATTAATTTTTATTTTCAATTAATTGTATTACCTAACTTTCATAATAAACTTTTTATCATTGATCTTTCATTTAAGTTTTAATAATATCTATTAACTTTTATTTTAAACCAATTATACCATCTGACTTAAAAAATAAAAAAAATGTTGAATATTTTGAAAATATTTTTTATTTTCCAATAATCTCATTCAATTTTTAATAATACTCATTGACTTTTATTTTAAATTAATTATACAACTTAATTGTTAAAATAAACGTGATGTCAGATATTTTATGTTGCCTTCAAAGTCTAGAGTACTAACCAGTAAGTTAAAAGTGTACTCTATTTGGCCAAAATGTTAAGTCATTTGGGAACCAACCTACCAATATCACAAATACTATCAATACAAGTTCACTAAAAGGCAGCATGACTCAACTTCCTATCTCATACAAGTTCCAAGGGCACTATTTCAATCTTGAAGAACTGTAAGTCAATTTCCAAGAGCAACAACTATGTCTAGAAATGTAACAAGGCTGTAACACAAATCAATAACCATAGGATTCAAAGTTACATCTAAACTTATAATAATAAGATTCGATATTGCAATAAAGAGAACTCAAGATGCAACAAAAGTTAACCATACAACTCTATCAAATGAAGGGGTACAAGTCAAAAGCAAAGATTTAAAAAGCAAGAAGAATAATATAAATATTATCTGCGTTAGATTTAAATTTTGTAGTTAGCCAAAAATAATTATACCAATATTTTATTTTTTTTACATGTAGAAATTTGGTGGAGTATTTTTTGACATCTTTCACCTATAAAGGAAGCTTGTATATTATTTTACAAAGCCTAATTGCTGTTGCAAGTGGGGTGGTCACTTCACAACAATCAACCAACAAAGATGTTTTAAATGTTATCCCCAAATAATATCTTGTATCTTTTTATTAGAACATTGTAATGATTTTTTTATCATGTCTTTTTTTTTCCAGGCTAATGTAATACCTATTTTTATAATTTTATTATAGTAACTTATGACTTCTTTATATTAAAATATCAATGGTTTTGTAATTTCTCAGTTATTCAAAATATAAGAATTTTGATTATATTAATGAAATAATCAATTATTTATAATTTCATTATTTATTATAAGATTATAAGACTATTTAGTTCTTCACTTGCAACATATAACTTCATTGCCATTTTGAAAATGAATATTTTTCAAAATGTCCAATATTGCATTTATTTTGAAAGTTATGTAATACAATTGATTCGTTTAAAATAAAAGTTCATGAGTATTATTGAAATTTGAGTGTGAGTAAGGATGTTTTAAAAAATGTCCAATATTGTATTTATTTTAAAAGTTACATGATATAAATTGATTCGAAATAAATATTAACAAGTATTATTAAAATTTGAATGAAACTTAAATAGTAAAAAGAAAGTTGAAAAATTATTTTAATTTATTTAGCAATTCTTGAAGCCTAGCCAACATTTCATCAATCCATGTAGAAATCTTCCATTAAGATAACGGATGAATTTTCAAAATATTCGACATTATGATTATTTTAAAAGTTTAGGTGCACAATTAATTTAAGAAAAAACTAATGAATATTATTAAATTTTGAGTAAAAATTAGAGGGTAAAAAAATATACTTTGGCCATAAATTTAAATCATTTTTATTTATGAAATAAAATGAAATTAATTTAAAAAAATTAATGCCTGACGTGGGGTGTATTTTGATTTGGACGCATATATTGCTACGATTATATGTTTCTCGATCTGTAAGGGTAAACCTATTATATTCACTTCCGATATAATTAAATAAAACAAGAGAAATATTTTAAAAAATATATTTCTTATTGCTCTTATTTTTGTTTTTAAAATATATACTTACTTCTCTTGTAAGGAAAATTAAGTATATATTAAAAAATGAGAAGAATATTAACATAATTAGACTAAATTTTAAAATAAATGAATGTGATTTACCTTAATTATAAAATACTCTCATCCTTTCAATAATTTAATTTAGGCGTATGGCTTAGCAGGAGTTGAAGCAACACGTGGCATATCCCTATGAAAGGCTCCGCTTGAACGAGGGCTATAATTAGGTTCAAGTAATTCAAATGATGTATAAAAAGTTTTTTTATTTTTTGGTAGAATGATGTATAAAAAGTTTACCAACTAATTTATTTTTAGGATGGTCTAATGTGATCAATTTATCTAACTAAAATAAATTAAAATAAATAAATAAATTTATTTAAAAAATAAATCAACAACTTTTTTTATTAAATTTAGTTTATTAACTTATTAAACTAGTTTATTTAATTTAATTATTTATAAATTTATAAATAATATAATATAATATATATTATTTATATATATAATATAAATATTTCAATATAAGTTTAATTAAATAATTTTTAATTTTAAAATAATTTTAACTAATTAATAAATTAAAAATTTTATTTATATAATTAAATTTTAAATAAATTAATAGATTATATCAAATTTCTGTAATAGATCACGTCAAACTTATATAAGATATCAATCAAATCAATTAATAATTTAAAAAATAGAATTACCTATCAGGATAAAATTTAATTTATACTAACCTATTTATATCCATTATTATTAAAATTATAAACCAAAAAATAGGATCCAAGCGTAGATTTGGTGGCGGACATACATGCAACAAAGCTGAGAGGGCGCACATGCGACCCAACGCGTGTATCTTTCTGTCCACACGTGTCCCATGCAGTGAATATAATTTTTTAATTATAAATTATAAATTTCAGTAAATAAATAGTGAATTTTATATTAAAAATATATGTTTTTAAAATAATTTTAAAACAGGAAGAAGATACAAATTCAACTCACAACCCTTCACATACTCAAACTAATAAACAATTAAGTTAATTAATTTGGAGAAATAAAGCAATGAGAAAGAATGCTCCGAGATGCCACCTTGAGGAGCTACATGCTTCCAAGAAAAGTATGGGATTCCTTTTTCTCAACTAATTAAAAAGGAAAGAGAATACAGCCTTTGAACCATTCAATTGAAATGGAAACAGAAGTTTCATAATTAGGGAACATGTCGGTGATAGGGAAACATACGTGGCTCCATATCAGAATTCCACGTAGCGAGTTGAATTAATATTGCCCTAACTGCTACGCCATTACTGGCCAACTAGCTCTATGCTCTTGCGTCCTTTCTATTAAAAATGAAAAAATAGGCAGAAGAAGACAATGGAGTGAATTATAATTATAAATAAATTTATAATAAGAAAAGCAAGGTAAAGTTGTTGCCATAATTTATTTTTGAGAGAGAGGACGGTGGGGGCCGCGAGGGGGGGGGGGGAGAGGGATGGGTAGGTAGTCTTCTCTCTTCCAAACAATGCTGCAGCTAACCCACGCTAGCAGAGAAGGAGGAGGAAATTGCCATAAAAATGGTTGGGGGTGGTAGGGTACTAACCGATCGAACCGTGAATCAAAATGGCTGCAAGCAAATTAGGGGTGGTTGGTAAGTTTGGTTAAGCTAATGGTCGATTGGGTTTCTCATTTCATATTCATGACTGTATAGTGCAACCAGGGAATCCTCGTACACTGTGTGCTCCTTAACGTTTTCACACAAAAACTTGATGCGCTATTATAATAATATCTCTTGTATCAAAATTATTAATCAATAATGTTGTATGGGTGCGTGTAGCCACCAGCGCTGTTTGACTGTAAAACGTTGCGAAGATCAACGTTTTAAAACAGCAAATTTACGCAAGTCAATTCACTATTTTTTCGATCAAACAGCTAAACACCGTGCAAATCGCTGTTTGCCACAACGTGGACTATATATCAAAAATATAATTTAAAATTAAATTTTATTATTAAATATAAAAGAATGAAATAAACTTATAAAATTTAATATGAGATATTTAAAATTTAATTTTAAATCTTATTCCGTATATTTTTTCATATTAATATATTAATTACTTAATTAAAACCAAAGAATATATTAAATTTAATTTAATGATCTAAAAACTAGCCTAAATTATTTAATTAGTCAAGTTTGATATTTTAAAATATCATATTCTGATCTCAGTTTAATTATACCATTGTAATAACAAACAATTCCTTTACATCAAAGAGTAAAGAAAATTAAAAAAAAAAAAAATGTTACTGATAATTTATTCGGGAGAGAACAAAAAATAGCGATTATTTATTTCTTAAAACTTCATTAAAATGACAAAGCCAAATTTCAACTCTCTCTCTCTAATATATTATTAAAAAAATTTAATTTAAAAGTCCAACTTTCCATGTAAAAAAATTAAAATCATTAAGTTCAAATAAGACTAAACCAGAATTGCAGAATTTTGGTAAGTAGTGTGATGTAGTAAAAATAATAATAAAAAACCAAAAAAAAGGTTATTTATCAAGATCGATATTTATTAATGTCCACAATTGACATGAATTATTAGTCTAATTATTTTTTGTGCTTGCTAAAGTTAAAGTGGATTGACCATTGAGCCCTAAAGTTATGGAAATGACGCTATTGATTATATCTTACATAAAGACAAGGCCTTGTGAAACTACAGGAAAGTCATGGAAAATGTGGGTTTTATAGTCGCAAATTTCCATCATGGGCAGCTTCACCATGACATTTTCATTTTCATTGTGGCCGACCACATATAATTTCATCATAAGGAAGGTTTTGTTCTTTAGTTGTTGGATTCCTGTGTCTTTCACAAAATAGATATTCAAATAACTCTTATAACTTTTTTTCCCCAAAAGTTTTAATTTTTTATATAATTTTAAAAAATTTTAATAAACATTTACAAACTCTTACAGAATTTTTAATTTTTTTTTATTTTTTAAAAAAATTATCAGGTTTATATGATTCTTTAAAAGGTCTAAGTTTTATATAAAAATTATAAGTTTTATAAAAACATTACAACCTTTTTAAAAGAACACAAACCTTTTTTCAAATTGTGTGGAGGCAAAACCTTAGATTAATTGGTAGTGAATTTTATAGTACTCAAGAATTTTAAAATTTAGGATAATTTAATGATTCTAAAAAATTTAGATTGAAATTATTTGATTACATCCGTTAAAAAATGAATAGTTATAATTGAATAATTTTTTAAACTTTAACAAGTCATATGAAATTTTAAAATTTTAAGAGTACTATAATAATTACCTGATTTTTTTTCTACTTTTCCCTCTTTATAATGCTTATTTAATTATTTTTAATGTCGTTGGCAATATTTTTTCCCTCTTTGAGGGCTTAACCTTGTGCTTGTACTCAGCTAATTACGTTCCTTCTTTTAATATTTATCATTCGCATTTATTTGTCAATTATATTCTTTAATTTAAAATTATGAATGAAAGAGTGAGTACATTAAATAAAACTGAATAACATATAAATTAGGTTCTCCTAAAGTAAAAAACATGTTTTAAAAATTTAAATAAAATACTACAATATTTAATAAAAATTAAAAATATAGATAATTATAAATTTAAAAATTAATTTTTTGATTAATTATTATTTATTTACTTCTAAATTCTTAATTTTTTCATCAAATATTGTGATATTTCATTTTTTTTTTAAAAATAATTTTTACACTTTGAGGGGGGCTGGATATATGTCTAAACCGATGTTATTTTCAGGACAGCAAAGAAAAGTTCTAGTGGCAAGTATGCGTATGGTACCACAAGTAAAATTTTGGATTCCAAATCCCAGCCTGAGTTGGCGTTATTTACCACCTTCCCGATTGAATTCATGAAATAGCAACCGTTCAATTCTGAGAAATTGAATTTCTGCATATTGGGAATAAAGAATCACAAATTATCACCCACTATCTTGACAGGGAGAAAACGAAGTTCAATTTTTTAATAAAGGGAAATTTTTTTACTCAAACAACCTTAATAACATAACAACAATCTAGCCCAAAGCTAATTTTTTTTATTATGTAGTTATCGTTATTATTAGGTAAAAGTATATTTTTATATCTGTACATTTTTTTGTGAAATTATATTTGTTTCACTGATATAATAATCAGACAATATACATGTCAGCGTACGTTGCAATCTTCTCTCTGCTTCAATTTAATTCCATCACTTTTTTCATTAAAAAATTAAAGAGTCAGTTTCTTTCACAATCAATAAAACGAATGTTATTTCTATTTTAATTATAAAACTTATTTAAAAAAGCAGACACATTTTTATAAATATATAGTAATATTCCTTTAAAGTGATATTGACAGAAAAAAATCTTCATCTTTTCATGGTTCAAGAAAAAAGAAATTTAATATGTAGTAATTTATTATATTCAGAAGTTTTTGTAAATTTATTCGACTGAGAATTCATTTTGATTATGCACAAACAATTAAATGTTTCTTGAAATTATTTATTCTTCAAACACCTTAATACTTAATCAATTTTTTAATTTATAGTTATTCATGTTGCATAATAAGTTAAGATAATTTATTATATTTAGGGTCCATTTATAATTTGAATTTTAGAGATCGATGGATGGACATCTAACCAGTGAGAGGAATGGAAAAACGATGTGTCGTTTGTAAAACCAATTTATCCTTTTACAGTTGCAGCCGGAGGATTTAAAATTTTTCAAGCAACTATTATTTTTGTGAACTTCTTTCATGTTCTGGTGTAATACATATCTGTATTTTTAGTCAATTGAAAGAAAATAATTTTAATTTTAAATATATATTGATTTTATGAAATTGAAAAAATTTATTTTCTCCGTTAACTAAAAGTAAGAATAAGTATTATACCAAAAATATATAAGAATTCTTTGTTACTTTTTAATAAATTTACTTTCATTTTTCCCAAATTCATTCAAAGGTAATTCAATTCGTAGAAGTAGCATAAAAAATGTAACTTCTCAGAAAGTAGAATTTCTTTGAATCATTTAGTTTGTTACTAATTATAAAAGTAAAAGAAATAAAACTTCTTAAAAAATTTTATTTCTTACAAACTATGAGAAGTTGTTTATCTACACTCTTATCAATTAGAAGCTCTCATATTTTTTATAAATAAAAAAATTAAATTATTTTTACTTAATTTAACTAATAGATAAATATTTTAATATTTTATCATCACTATTTAAAAGTTATAAAGCATGTAATTTATTAATAATAAATACAATTTATTAATTATAAAATATAAATATACTCATTTAAATATAATTATTAATTATATAAATATTAATATTTAATTAATTATATAATAAATAGAATAAATATTATGTAAAATAAATTAAATATTACATCATAAATATTAAAATGTAATTATTTTATTTTCTATTTAAATTATATTAAAATAATTTAAGAAATATATATATAACAGGCATCTCAATTTTTTTATACAAACTTATTTTTATTTTACCTTTTAATGATAGTTAATTAAAAAATAAAAATTACTAATTTCAAAAGATTATGATGAAAAGAAAAATTAGCAATATAACTTAAAAAATATAATTAGAAATAACTGAATTTTATCAATATTTTTTATTGTTTATATTAGAAATTTAAAAATAATATTTTTTAATAAATTCGATTTGTAAGTAATGTCAATTCTTTAATATCAAATAAATTTAAATACTTCTTAAAAAATTTGTAAAAAAATTTAACATCCTATAAAAATTATATTATGTGAACTAACGCTCTCTATTTAAAAATTCTGAAGTTCATAAATTTAAATACTTCAATCCCATGTAATACTAACATTTAGTACTATTTTGACTTATACATATTCTGCCAAATAATACATCTTGATATTATAATTAAAATTGAAGTGATAGTCTTCTTGTTAAAATACTAGGACTAAAATTAGAATGTTACAAGTATTCTCGCTCCCTCTCTCCCTTTGTCCCAGTCAGAATGAAACCTGTACAAGAAATTGATGGTGGTGGACCACCACAGTAGGCGGCAATGGACGATTCCGGGGGCGGTCCCTTTCCGTTGGTGGAGCCACTGCTCACAAAAATCATCGATCGGCATCTCCATGACTATGATGTTTAATATATATATATATATATATATATATATATATATATATATATATATATATATATATATATATAACTGATGTATACCTCCGTGGCAACTGATCCGGTCATAGCAGGTTATCATTCCAGTTTAAAAATTATAAATTTATTATAAGAGGATGTTAATTTAATCAAATATTTTGTAACGATAGAGTAGTTTAACAATACTTAGCAAAAATAAATAATGTTAATCATTCACGCTCTCTCTTAGCATTATAAAAACAAATCAGAAGTTAATCATTCATATATGCTTGCCTAAAGTAGGAATTAAGTATTTAACCACGAATGAATTTAGTTCTAATATAATTTCTAACGCTTGCTTATAGATTTCATTTCATATTTTGAATAATTTTTTATATTTTAAAAAAGAGATTTTATTTCAATTCCATTAATTTGAATGGGAAATATTTTTTTCTAAAATATAACTATAAAATATTAAGATAAAATATTTTATTTATTTAATATTAAATATAATAAAATTTATGACAGAAATTTCTTGTTTTCTTTTTAAGAAGGACTTCACTTTCTTCAATTATTATAATTTTAGATATGTTTCTTGAAATTACAAATGCAAGTAATATATTATTCTTTCATTAATGTACACACAAAATAATTTTTTTAAAAAAATACTCTTTAATAAAATAAATGGAATTACATGTATTTTTCAATGTATTTCAACTAAAAGAATTCATTTATAGATAAAATAAAATTATTATTTTAGGCATAGTTTTCAAATAATAAAATGAATTCAATTCTCTTATAGATTGAAATCAGTTATAATAAAAATTTTGATACCAAATCAATCAACCCTTAGTATTATAACTTGTTTTTTCTTACTAAAATTACATGGTATGATATTATGTTTTGTAGGCACTTTTAATAATGCAATAGTCAGTATATTAAGATCATATATTATTCAATCACGTGCATATATTGCTTATCCTAAGTATTTGACAAGTATTATAATCTGCTCAATATTCATTTCATGACTATGTTATATATATTCATTTACTTATGAAAAATAACATTCTATAGAAGATGAGCAATGCATGATTAAAGTGAAAATTGTCATGAGAAAAAGTACTTATGCGTTAAAGATTTAACATAATTCTTTGTATGAAACAATGATAATTAGTTCTCATGTTCTGCACTTTTCACGCATGGATCTTATAATTACTGTTTAACAAATTGTGTGGGCTAATGAGTATTTACTTTTCTTTTGGCCAAAGGTTAAATAAGTATTATATATAACCAAGATATTCTTGCTTTATACTGTACAACTTCACTTTGAATTTGTTTTAAATGTTAATATCTTTGATCAAAAGTGCATTATAGTAACAAAAGTAATTACTAGTTGGCCTAAAAAAACGTGAACCTTTTTCTTCTTTCTCTCCACCTTAGGGGCATGCTACTTTAAAGTATTAATAATAATTAAGAAAAACTCCACTATACAAAAAAGATCAAATTAATATATGGAGATTGTCACTTCAAGGGTAGGGTTATTATTTTGGAAGGAACCCAACCCCTTTTGATTATACAATTATTATTTTGTCCTCACTCGTGACTTTCACCGCTCCCAAGCAGTAATGGCCATTAGTTTTGCACCATCCGTACAAGTTTTGAATATAATAAAATAAAATCAGCGTAAAAGGTAAAAACAAATGGTGGGTTCTGTTTGTTAATTATATTGGATGCGCAACTAATACAGACATAATTAATAATAAATCTTACTCGCCCAAACCACATGTTTAAGACGAACAATTACGTGGACGGTATACAACTCTCCACATGTTAAAGCCAAATTCAATTATTTAACTGAAATTGTTGATATTCGATGTTATTCTTGAAATTTTATATTTTTCTTATATACTAAATTCGAAATTAAAGATATATATATTAAATAATTTATTATCCCTATCGTTTAAAAAAATTCATTTATTTAATATATTTGAAATGGTGCTGGCTCTTGGGCAAGTAACATAGTCCATGTATTTCCGTTTTGATAAGTTTCATACACAAATTCATAGGATATGAATATATTAGCGATCGACCTTATTATATCAAAAATTAGTTGACAATTGATTATATGAATTAATTTTATAAAAATATTTGATAAAATTAATTATTTATATATAAAATTACATATAAATATATGTGTATATTTTATAATTAATTTGAATATTATTTTACTTTAATAATATTTAAAATTATAATATATTATTTATTATATTTATTTAATTTCTTCTTTGAAAGTAAATAATTATGATTTTTCTCAAGAAATATTTGTAATATCTTGATAATGCAACAATTGTTAAAGTTTATTTTGTAACTATTTTTAATATTAAATTTAAAACCTATATGTTTATCAATAAATACATTGATAAATTGCATATTTTAAATATAAAAATATATCTTTCATAAATAATATTATTCTATTATTTTTTTAATATGTACTTTTAATTCAAAAGATGTTATCTAATAAAAGATTAATAATCTTTTCAGTATATTTTCTATTGTTCTCTATGAAATGAAACTTATATTCTCTTTTTTTTATACAACTTAATAAAAAAATATAATTATATTTATGTAATTTTTTATTATTATGTAAATATTTTAATATAATTTATTATACTTATTTACTTTTTAAATAAATAATTATATTTTAATATTTTATTATTTATTAAGAATAAAATGTAAAAAATTATATAATTATGTACAAGAATATCTTTTTCATATTAAATATAAATTAGCTATTTCAAAATATTATTATTTTCATTTTTTTCAAAAATAGTTGTTTGGAAACCAATTAAAATAATTATTTATCAAACATTTAAATAAATTAATTGAGTTAATTAAATGATTAAAAATTCTCAAATTAACTATCAAATTAATCAACAAATTATTTGTGTCAAACACCCTCGTAACTTTTCGATCATCACTGAACCGAGAGATAATTAACAAACCTCAAACTAGGTTAAATTGCAAAAGCAATTTCTGAATTTGAAAGATCATAGGAGTGGATCCGTAATAAACAGACATTAAGATATACTTGATAGTTGATACTTGATGCGTTCATATAATAAATTCCATTAAGACTTTTCTCAAGTGAGATAATTTTGTTATAAACGGAATACAATAAGAAACAGTGGTTAAAAAAATATTTATTGCTTATAAACAGCTCAACAACCCTGTTAAATGAAATTTTTCATCCATTATAATGATAAATATTTGATAAAAAAAAATTAAAAATTTTGCCACCACAGCTGCGACAAAATATAACAAATATAACTGAAACAATAAAGATTTCAAATATAACCACTAACAAAATATAGAATAGTAGAATAAATTTATAAAATTTAATTTAATAAATATAAAAAATTAAGAATCTAATTTCAAATCCACTTTTAATACATATAATCATTTTGTGAATGCAATAACTTTATTGAGATACGCAAATATACAATTACTATTTTGCTATAACAATAGGGTGCCGAACTATATCATAAAGTGTTGCATATAATTAACACGAGCAATAGTAATTTTAGGATTTTAAAATTTTGAGTCACGTGATAATTTTAAAAAATATTAAATTGACAATACTTAATTATATTTATTAAAAATAATAATTATAGTTAAATAATTTAATTTAATAATTTTAAAATCAATCATATTACTTCCAATTTTAAAATCTTTATAATATTGTAATAAGTACTTAGGTTGAATAATTGAATGCCAACTTTGAGAAGAATAATATTATGGAGAATTTTATTTTTAAAAAAATTAAATACTTTATTACTAAATTATATTATCTTAATTTTTAAAATAAATAAATAAAAATTAAGAATATAAATTTTAATATGTTAAATATAATCCAATACTAAATACATTCGACATATCGAAAGGTGGAGATCCCACCGTATCAGAATTACAGTACATGCGAAGTAATAGCATTGGGGATCCGGAAAGATCACGGGATTTCAGATTTAAGATCGGTGGTCTCAAAATTCCAGCCAATCAATGGCCAAACAGATGGGACCAAAATATTTCGTGCAGCAGAGAAGAAAATCAAAATCGCCGTCATTGATTACCAATAAAAATGACGGGGGAGCGACGGCATTGTTTCTGTCCGTTGAACACCACGTGGCAGCTCATTAAAGTTTAGGTGTGTAAGCTAAAGCCACGTAAATAACACACGTGTAGGCCGATGAATCGAATTAAGGGTAGCTCGGGTTGCTGCCCTAGATGCTCCGGGCTGGATGGGCTGCGCGTAAGGGGAACACAGTCCTTGGGAAGCGAGCTCTGTCTTTTTTTCTAAAAATAATAATAATAAACTAATTCCCAAAATTGTAAAAAAAAAAAAAGAAGAGAGAGGATTAAAAAGCGCAGATCATAAAAACGATTTGAGAAACGGCCACGCCATCCATCATCATCATAATCATGGTGTCCGTCTGTGTGGGGCCCGCACTTTGATTGTTTGCGAGATGGGCCCAATGTGACGGGGGGGCCCTCTACTTTGTGCAAGGTAACGACAAAAGAGCCTTGGAAAAAGTTATTGAAATTCATGATGTCACCGTTTTTGGATGAGAAGCAATGTTAGGGCAAAAACCCTGAAATACCATGTTGCCTTTGACTTATTTCATTTTAATCCCTCAAATAAGTGAATCAACCATTTAATTTACTTTTCAAAAATAATACGTGCACAAATTGTTTTTTGAATTTCATTGAGATTGAATATTGGCAAGTTCTTAAAATTATATAGTAACACATAATGCAACACATCACATATCTTAAGAAAATAAAGTTTTTGATGATTAAATAATACTTTTTCTTTCTTTAATAAATAACTTTTTAAATAATTTTTTATTGTTTGATCAAAATTCAGTTGATTGGCTAATTAAATAAATTATTTTTTATATTTAGTAACCAGCTGTTTTAAACGGTTCATTATTTTCTAAACAATTGAAATCAAAACGTTGGGCAAGTCAATGTTTTTCCCCAGCTATTTTTCAAATAATATTTATAAGATCAAATTACTCATATTTCCAAATAATGATAGCCGATTTTTGAGAATGTTGTTTTGACGTTGGGATTCTTTATTTTCATTTCTCTTATTTTGTGTTTAAAAAGTTGTATGTGAACCACTACCTAAAACTCAAATAAAAGATAATAACAAATATTAAATTAATTTATTGTATCATAATAGATAATATTAAATATTTCTATAATAGTATTGCTCTGTGTTGATGAAGAAGTATTTAATATATAGTATTAAATATTTCTATAATATTTATTTTTATATAAAAATTAAATAATTATAATTATTAATTTTTATCCATAAATTTATTAATTACAAAAATTATATTAATTTAATTTTAAAAAATATTTAATATATAATAAATTATAATTATATATTATTTATAAAAAAATTAATCTATTAAATAATATATAAACTTAAAATTATTAAAATAAAAAAATATTTAAATAAATTATAAAATATATTTATATCTTTATTTATCATTTTACATACAAATAAATAATTATAAATAATTAATTTTACTAAATATTTTTATTTAAATAACTAATATAATCAGTTGATCAAATTAACTAGTACAGTCAACTATCAATTAATAAATAATTAAATCAATTAATCGTTACAGTTATCAGTTAATTGTAAAACAAGACTTTTATCTATTATATGAGCCATTTGCTTACTTTATTTCATAAATATTCATCGATTCTTATATTGAATAAAACCATGTCATGTAACAACGAATATTATGAATTTTAATTAATATTTAAAATTATAATCAAAATTTTAAATTTTCTTTGGTAGAAATCAAACTTTTAAATTTTCACATTAAAGTTCTTATGCTTTTTGTTACATGTATTATTCATCAATACTAATGCTAAATTAGCATGCTATATTATTAATTTTGTTTAATGTACAGAGATGACACAAACATTATTATTAATAGAATTGAGCTATAGGCGAAGAAAAACCGGTTCATTTTAATTATGTATGAAGAAATTAATTCGTGAAATACGAAATAAATAATGCAGGGATTAATTTGTGCATATACTACTTGTTAAGGACTTGATTGTAAGAATACAAGAATTGAGGGATGAAATGAGTGTTTCAGTCAAAGCAAAAACCGTGGATTTTGGAGCGGGAAAGTAGCAGTACACGTACTGCGATTGAGTTGGGCTGATTGAAATGTCGTACTTTCAATAAGGCGCGTGTCTTGCACTTGTAGCTCTGTGTACATGACTTCGACACCTCACCTGACGTTGCTTCTCATTTAAAAAGAACGGAACATTAAATTTTATTTCACTAGATCTTTTCTTTGTATTTTTCCTCCAAAATCAGAAACGAAATTTGCAGAAGAACAGAACATTAATTTCATACTTTTTACCCTGTCCCGATATCTTAAAATAAGATTTTATTTTAATTTTAGATGATATTTATTTTTAAGTAAAAAATTATTTTATTTATTCATAATTTTAATTTTATTACTATAAGATTCAGAAAATTTAGCAAATATTTAATTATAATTTATTTTATTTAGTTTAAAATACATATGATCTAAAATTTTATTTTTTAATATTATATTTATTATAATACTATCAAAATTATTTTATGTATTTTTAATATATTTTAAATAAAATAATTTATTTATAAACAAATTAAAAATATTATATTTAACAAAATTTTTGAATAAAAAATTATCTATAAATAAACTAATTTTTTTTATTAAAATAAAATGAAATTAATTTTAAAAAATTGCGATGCCTAACCCGCCTTTTGTTAATGTCTTGTAGCTTTCCGTTGGTTTAAGGAAAAATGGAAAATATTATTTATTGAAATTCTTCCACTTAGATTTATATTTATAAAGAATTAAAATAATAGAAATATTTTATTTATTTAATATTAAATATAAAAGGTATAGTAATATTTTCCATTTTATAGTAGAGTTTATTTTTCATTACATGAATAATATATATTATTTTTTATTACATTATATGCAGTAAGTATATTTTTTTTATTTACCTATAAGTAAATGAAATTTTCTCATAAAAATACCTTTTAATAAAACCGAAGAAAGCCTAAATGCGTTACTTATAAACTTTGAACAGGAACATAAACGAAGAGAAAAATTAAATGAATTTGAAACATTAAGTAATAATCAAAATTGAAAAGACAAATCTTAATCACCTAATTAGGTCAACAAAAGAAGTAGTCTTATTCAATGAATTTATTGTAAAATTTACAGTAACTCCGTTTGAAAGTGACTTTTTCATGCTTCAAAGTTTGGGTAAATTACACGCGATCATTCTATATTATTTTCAATATGTAATTCACTACGTATCCTCTTGTATTTATTTAATTATACATATAATCTATTTCATTAATTCTCTATTTGATATTTTGATAAAAGAAAAATTAAATGAATTCGTAACATTAAGTAATAATCAAAATTGAAAAAATAAATTCTTAATCGCCTAATAAGGTCAACAAAAGTAGTAGTCCTATTCAATGAATTTACTGTAAAATTTATGGTAACTCCGTTTGAAAGTGACTCCTTCACGCTTTAAAATTTGGGCAAATTACACATAATTATTTTGTATTATTTTTAATATGCAATTCATCACATATCCTCCTATACTTATTTAATTATACATTTGACCTATTTCATTAATTGTCCATTTGGTATTTTGATAAAAAATTTAATGTTGCATTCATATTAAAAATTTAATGCTATTTTTATATAAATATTATCAAATATATTGTTTTTTAATTTAAAATATAATTGATTTTCATACCATAAAAAGAAATTGATGCTAATTTTATAAATGTTTGTCATCATTTTCCCTCTAATCTATTTACACTTTAATTGTTATTTTAGGACTTTCCCCTCCATTAAAGCAAAATTTTTTAACTTTGATTATTTCAATTGGAATTAAAAAGAGAAAATTTCACTATAAATTTTTCACCTTTTAAAAGTATGATTTAACATTTTTATTCTTAATATAATGAATTTTTTTTCATCATAAAATTGTCTTAACTCATAAGAAATACAAATTGATAGTTAGAGCATAATCTATTATTTTAAACATAAAGTTTATCCTAAATGAGAGGATCTTATTTACATCAATGGAGAAACATGGATCGCAACATTTGTTAGAAAGAATTCAATTACATATTGGTTATATATAATATGGTTGCTCTGATATATAAAGATTAAGGGATTGCTTTTATAAAATGTTTTATGATATAGTAATTTTTTTATTTTTTTATAAAGTAATTTTTTTTTATTTTGATGATATCACTATGCAAACATAATTTGTGAAGCAGTTATCAATATCTAATGTAGATAAAAAAAATTGAACCAAAAATATTTTAAATGAGATAGTTCAAGTAACATTTATTTTATTAGAAAGGAATGAAAATAAATCTTGTGATTGTTTAGTTAGTTTATAAATTATAATTTTTCTTTTTCCAATATTATGATTTTGATATGTTATTTGTTAAGAGAGAAAGAATGTTAAGAGATTTCTTTAAAATTATCATTTAATTTTTTAGTTATATCATCAATTTTTAAATATTAGAAAGAAATTAAATCACATCAAACTTATATATTAATCCTGTTTAAATATCTAATAAAGAATTAAAGGGAGAGAAGGATGTGTATCATTAAATAAGTAAAATTATACAACAAGAAAAGTATAAGAGAATTTTTTGTAATTACTCATAAAATTCTGTCAATTTAATTAATTAATTTTAGCAGAGTAACTACTCATTTTGAAGTTATTTTTAATATTTAAGTAATGATATATACACTAAAAATAAGACTTAAAATTGAGTATTGAATATAAATTAAACGTTGTCATTAAATATAAAATAAAAAATTTTATAAATCTTAACCTAATTTAATATATATATATATATATATATATATATATATATATATATATATATATATATTTCTGAGTTGAAGTGTAAAATTAGCATTAACATTTATTAAAACAATATTTCTTGCAAATTAAGGTGAAAGCAACCTAAATTTAAGGCAGAAATGCTTACTTTCTCCCAATTTTAATTCTTTGCCCATCACCACTTAAAAAAAAAACAGTGATGTATCTAAAACAGTATTTTTTTTTAATTATTGAGATTTGAGAGAGATTTTGGTATTGATATATTACTAAATAATCATTAAATTTTATTTATTTTATGTAATATTATAAAACCAAATGAATTTCAATAATTTAAGCTACCGATACGTTAATACAATTAATATACTATAGCCATCACCTCAATTATTTTAAGATTTAAAACATGTATATTTAACTTTAGAGGCAAATTAATTCAAATCTGTTTTTATTTTATAAATATGGGACAGGTGGGGAGCATCAACTTGGTCACTAGAAATGGCAGAGACCCCGGGGCGGTGTGAGTGTGATCGTTACGTTTACGCGCAAAGCACGAGCGTGGGCCCATACTTTCTTCTTCCCCTCTCAGCTCAAAAATGGAACGAGAGAGAGCTACATGTGCGGTTTGGTCTAAGTGGGCCCTACCACTTCTCATTGTAGAAGATCTTTCTCCATTTACCTCTAAAGCCTCGTATTTCCATGAAACCACAAAACTGCCACTTCATGAACCACCCCCGATTCTCTTCCCTTCTGAACTGAATGGCATTTGTATAATTTTTATCAAAATCAATGGCAATCGTACTGAATTTCCAAATAAAAATAAAAAAAATGGAAGCAGGTAGCCAATGGATTCACTCTCACGGATTCTCGTAGCCTGCCGCTGTTTATAGATTTCTCTCTCGTTCGTCTTAACCTATACAGCCTTTATAAGCAAAACAATCTCTCTTCAGTTTCTCAATTCACTCTCTTCTCTGTATCTCAAGAACGTCTTCAAATTCCTCAAACTGAGGACTACACGACCATGGACGCTGCAAAACGACCTTGTTTTCTGGAGGAAGACGAAAGCTTGTTGACTCCATCTGACATGGAAGCTGGGCATTCGGGCCACAGCCAATACCTTCATTACCAACAACATAGTCTTGTGTCAAGGTCTCTCGGTTATGCGACGACGTACAGCAGAGGTAGCTTCAGAAATCTCTCATCGGTTTCTTCGCCGAGATCCGGAAGGTTTTATGACGCCAGATTCGAAGATCACCAACCTCATTTCCTCGAAGCTTGTTTTCTCTGTAAGAAGCCGCTCGGTGATAACAGAGACATCTTCATGTATAGGTTAGTTATCCACAATCCTTCTTGTTTTTACATCCTTGGATTCGAGAATGAATTCCCCTCCCAAAAAAAAGGGGACAAATATTTGTGTCTCGTTTTTTCCGATTTCGTAGTTTTTTTTATTTTATTAATTTGTTGATTGATCGTCCGTATTTATTTGTGGTTTTGATTATGAATCACCTCCTTTGTGAAGAAACTGCCTTTTTTCCCCCCTTTTTTCTGATGGGAGTATGAATTGTTGGACTTGCAGAGGGGATACCCCATTCTGTAGTGAAGAGTGCAGACAAGAGCAAATAGAGATAGATGAAGCAAAGGAGAAGAATAGGAATCTATCATCTTCTATGAAGGCTTTGAGGAAAAAAGAGCAAAGGGAATCTACATCGCCAAACAGGGCACAAGATTACTCCTTTCATACGGGCACAGTTGCTGCAGCTTAACTAGTGAATGGAAATAATGAGGTTAAAAGACAGAAAATGGTGCACTGCTTGCTGCAATATTCCCGGAAAAGGAACCTTAAAAGAGAGTTAAAAGTAAAAGGTTAAAAAAAATGTAGAAAAGAAAAAGCAGTACAAAAAAAGTGGTTTCTGGTTTACTCTGTTTCAAGAAAGAAGGGTGGAGGAGAGGAGAGATCCATTTAGAGGAATTTTGTTGATGATGTAAATGGTATACATAATGAGGAAGTGTTTGTGTTGCTTTGGGGAGATTCTGTCTATCAGATGCCTCCCTTTTTTTTGTAATATTTTTTTTCCTCCTTAAGGTTGTGCCCAATAGTTTCATGTTTTTGAGAACTGAATGAATACAAAGTAAAGTTATTCTATCATTCTGTGGTCTGAATTCTGGCATTTTTCGTACATTTTTGGCCTATGAGAAGTTAAAAATTTGTTTTGATTGGAAGAGTTGAGGCTTGTGTAATTTGGCCAGCAAGTCGAGGATCACAGTGTAATAGGAGGAAATGAGGCAAAGAGTATACTTAAAAAGACAAAATTGGGGAAGTAAATTAACAAGACAAACTTGAGAGTAGATCTGTCTCAACATAATTCTTGTATTATTAGAGTCATCCAGTTAATTCTTGAAGAATACTCTCATTCTTGTGATGTCTCTCTTTGTTGCCTTATTTAAGGATAAAATTATATAATTGAGATGACATGAAATTGTATAGGTAAAATAAATTTGAATTGCCATAGCCATTTTTTATGTTATCATCTTGTTTTAGCACTCTACAATTTTGAGAGGCAAAAAAACACACAAAATTATTCATAGACTTGAAATTTAGATGACTATTAACAATATCTTCGTTTCCATAGAAGTCTTACCAAAAGAATGTAACTGAACTACACTTAATCGCGTGAGTGATTCTGAACTATGTATTGGAATCAGATGACTATAAACAATGTTCTCATTTCAATGCAAATTTTTCTAAAAAAATGTAATTGAACTACACTTAACTATGTCAGTGTTTCCGATCTATATATTGGAATTAGAATTCAGAAAGAAAATAATATTACATAATGTTCAACAAAGCGATGGTACTAAACACTTTCCCCTTTGAAAGACATGAGTTTCTGTTGCGACGGCGCCCGTGATCCCATTAATCCGATGTCTTGACAGTCCATCCATGCGATGTTCATTATTCTTATCTTCCATTATTGACCGATGACTTTGGGAGTCCACTAAAACAAAAGTTAAATAATTTTGTCATTGCGTTTTAGATGGTTGAAAATGGCAGCATACTTCAGGATGGACCGTGAATTTGGGTTCTTTGTTGACCTAAACCTCCCTACATGAAACGCTACCTAGACAGAAGGTAACGCTGTACCTTTATCAGATACTTTTCTTCTTGTGGGGCGAAGCTACCAGATTTGTTGAAATTGAATAATTCATGAAGCTTACTGTTAATGGATCAATTTCCTGTTCTATGTTGTCATTGAAGATTTCCTCTCTCTTTTCGTCAAAATGTTCTTTTCAAAACTAGCAAGTCATGTCGTATTGATATCGAACATATACAGGCTTTGCTCAATTTTATGTGTGAAAAATGTAAGAATTGTGTCCATTGCTCAACTGTTGATAGAAACTATGTAGGTTACAACTAATAGGTAGCGCCTTTTCTTAATTCCAAAGTTCTTAGGTAGACCCAACAAAAAAGGTTCTTTGGGTGTCTCTTAATCCGGGAACCCAGAAAGTTGGCGATTACCATGCTTCCCTCATAAACAAGTTTACTTGCGATAGAATCTTGATCATTACTAACTAAAATAGCAACTTACAATTTAAGAATGAGCAACCAAGTAATCACCAGCAAGAAGCTAGGAACAACATCAAAGATAAAGCAAGTCCTCCCTTGCCGGGAGGAAATAATGACTAATGCACGCAAATAAAACCGGTGATTGCACATGTAATCAAACAAGAAAAATATTACAAAAATGAATTGCGAGCGTGGAACATTTGTTCAATTCAAGTAAGAACTGGGGGGAAAAATGTCCCAATGTACGCAAATATATTAGCAAAACTTCATTTACTGTGACAACTTAGCTAATATATTTCCATGCATTGTAACTAATCTCTTCGCATGAAAATACATAAACAAAGGTTCCAAGCTATTGTTCCGCAAGTTTTGCTTGACAACAGGAGCACCAAGAAATCAAGGTTGAGATCAGATGTTGAATCCATTAACTATGGCATGAACGCTTAGTCATAACTTCGAGTATTGTTTCCAAGGGCAGCCGCCATCAAAAGCCTGCTCTAACACATCCTCTATTCGCTTTGCATGCAGTATCTGTTAAGGGACGTTCAGAAATACTATTATGATCCATACGTTTCACTGATTGATGGGTTTAAACTACAAAACAAAGACCTGATTGAGAAATAAACAAACATGAAGCAGACATCCGGACAGGTTGAATAGCAAGTGCTTTCATACAATATATTTGTCTCGTACACCTAATCATGTCAACTTGTGCTTATTTCAGACAATCATAAAACTGAGCAACCATGGAGAAATGCATGGAAGAAGATTACCTCCAAATTGGTCAGCATCGATGAAGGTACTTCAACCAAGTCCTTCAGGTTCCTTTCAGGCAGAATGACTCTCTTCAAACCATATCTATGTGCAGCTAATATCTGCAAAGCATTGACAAGGGTCAGATCATGCTGCTATTTGATAGCTTTCCTCGTTTTCTTCTAACATTGATGTACATTTCCTAAGATCAATGCTTTTAACAATTAGTACTGGTTTGGATGGCAAGTATGCGATAGCACTATATTTTATAGCATAATTCCTTTTCAAATGGAAAACAAACCTCACAAAATCCTTTTGTTAATCAGCTATTAGTCAAATTCATTTCTTCATCCAAATAAGAAAATCAGGTCCTTAGTATTTCATTCTCTCAATTTACTGAAGGGCACTACAGCTTAGAAGTACAAAAAGATATCCGTTCTCTGAATTGGTCCATTCCTCTAGATGCACACACAATGTAAACTTTCTCCTTTAAAAGGTTTTAATGCAGAAAAAGCAAAAGAGATTAAGTGATAACAAGCATCCACTGGGCAACACTGTTTATGCTATAAAATATTATGGCACTAGGAATTCATTTTTTGTATGACTTTGGATAATTACCACTGACACCAATTTTCTTGCTCAAGGGAATTCCATTCTATAACCTAGAATTAAGCAACAATTGTTTATCTTGTACCAACGCCAAATAGTCGGATTCAGATTCTTCTTCTCTGTCCGAATGCTCCAAGGACAGTAAAAAAAATTAAGCCAGAAGTGCCATATTTGTCATTCATTCATAAGAATCGAGGAATGAGGAGCACAACTGTGTACATCATGCTGCAAGGACATCTATGTAACATTATTAGTAACAGAAATTTAACAAAGGTAAAAACACGAGCTGTACCTTATCCTTGACACCACCAACGGGGAGCACCAGACCCCTTAATGTCATCTCTCCAGTCATTGCTGTATCCGATCTCATACTTTTCTGACAGAATAGTGATACCAATGCTGTTACTAAAGTCACACCTGCAGAAGGTCCATCTTTAGGTACTGCACCAGCTGGAAAATGTATATGTATATCACGGCCCTCCAACAGATTAATGCCCTTGGCAGCCACCACATTAAGATCAGTTGCCCTTGCTCTTACCTAGGAAATCCATGTTTTATTATCAATCAAAAGCCAGTAAAAAATTCTTAAACGAGTCAAGAGCACATACAACCAGCTATAGGTCCTAGACCTCACTAGAGGAGGGAAAAAATGAGATAGGCAAAATAAAATGCATTTGCATCCTCTCCTTTTAGTTCGGTCATTTTAGGAGAGACAAACACAAACTAGTTTGTGCCTCCTTGCACATAATTCAGAGTCCTACTGCTAAAGTTCTGCATCTATTTCTCTCTTAAAATGACATTAACATGATAAAAGTAAAAGGAAGTGATCTAAATTCAATTAAAATTCAGTTAGATTTGATCAATACCCAAGTAAGTGCGATCTGAGCTGATTCTTTAATTACATCACCAAGCTGTCCAGTAAGATGCAATTCACCCTTTCCCACCATTGCCGTGGCTTCCACAAACTGAACTTCTCCACCAAAGGAAGTCCAAACAAGCCCAACAGAGATCCCAGGGGTTGCAACACGTTCCGCAGCTTCTTGTCCAACATATCTTGGGGGCTACATTTATGATATCAACCAAATTTTCATTACTTGCCATTGAGAGTACTTTAAAATATAATTTCCATAAATAGTTTACATATCCAAGACCTACGTCAGGATGACAATACAAAGCATAGTTTTTAAAATTGGACCAGTCATTGAACTGGACAAGTTACTGGTTCAATGATTGAATCGATTTTAAATTAAAAATATAAATTATATATATGTATATAATTAAATATATTTATATATATTAAAAAATATTAATTATATGTATACACATATATACATATATATGTATACATAAGTATTATATATTTATAATAACAAATTATGATAACACTTAAAAAATAATACAATATAAGTTAATAATATAAGCAAATGAATAATAAAATACAAGTGATACATTAATAATTCATACTAAAAATATTAAAAGAAATAACATAATTTTAATTGATCTAAAATTGTGAAAGTATTACACCTTAATTATTATGAAATTGTAAAATTTATAATTTTTACAAAAAAGAATAAAAAAACCAGTTCACTAGTCCAATTCACCAGTTCTAACTGGTTCATACTGGTTTTAGCCGGTTCACATGTATTTCTAGTCCAATATCTTTGACTGGATTGGTTCCCTAGTTGGTTCATCAGTTCACATGTATTTCCGATCCAATTTTTAAAACTACGATACAAAGGACAACATTAAATCCTCAGCTCTGCAGCAGGGAACTATCCCGAAATACCTTAAGCCACCGATAGGGGCCAAAGGGAAGGCAAAAGCAATGATACTTAGAATTGAGCCTTCAACTGTATATGTATAGAACTGAATGTATTACTTACCCCAAGCACTTTTTCAAGCATAGATTCATCAACAATTAATGGCGAGGCAATCCTGAATGTGTTCGAGAGATCATGGTTATCCACACCCACTGAAATCACTTCCATCTCAACCTCACCACCATCAGCAAGTTTGTTTTCCAGTAATGGTGTAGTGAGTCCCTGCATTCCTCTATTTAGTGGAACTGCTTGTTCTTGCTCTGCAACTATAACTGCAGCAGCACGAGCCAGGGCAGCTAGATTTCTTTCCAAATTCCGCACACCAGCTTCTCTAGTATATCTCTGAATAACAAGTTTCACCATTGCCTGCATAGAAGTATTAATTAGTTAAAATTCCAGGACAAAATGCCTTCTAGGATTAAAAAAACTAAAGAGGTTATTTCTGTGCGACTCAACAGTATGATTCAGATGTTTTCTTGTTTTAATTTCATTACAGCCTCTTAGGATGATCAACAAGGTACAAGGAAATCAGAGAGGAACATTTTCGGGTTTGATTGAAAAAACAAAATCTTCCCAAGATTTTGCAGACTGAAGGATGTAAGCTAGAAGGGATAAAAATATAACCCATATATGATCACTTAGACCAAGATTTTTAGTTATATTATGTGGTGATGAAGTACAGTTTTATACACTGTATAAATTATCATAAGGAAAAAAATTCTGCTTTCAATAGGAGAAAGAATTCATCAAGAGAGATGGGCAGGACAGATTTATAATAAATTTAGGAAAATGGTATCTTAAGAAGGGATTCCAAAGTTTAAGCAATTAATGGCATTAATCAAACTAGAAAGCACCCAAGTATTTACACTTTCTTGGAGTTCCTTTTACATATAACAAAGACAACTTTGAGTACCTCTGGAATCTGAAGAAACTCAGAACTCAACCCATGCTGGTCCAGAACTCTTGGAATTAAATGTCGTATGGCTATTTTGAGCTTTTCCTCAGGTGTATATCCAGGCAACTCAATGACCTCCATCCTGTCAAGGAGTGGTGGAGGAATAGGCTGTACCCTATTTGCTGTTGCCACAAAAACCACCTTAGATAGATCAAAAGGAACATTCAAATAGCTGGATTATGATAAGGAACAACTTCAGAATTATGGTTGGTAAATTAGTAGCTAAATAAGGAAAATTTCAGCATTAACACAATAAAGTAAGGATGGACATTATCCTTGAAAAGATCTAACAAGTTCAATTTCTCATTCAAATGGGCAAGGGCAGAAATTGAGATCCACTCAAGTTATTGCTGGCGCCACCAAGATCAAGACTAAAATTAGAAGCTCAGTGACATTGGCAAAACAAACCCGTGGGCTGACATCCAAAACACAGCACCTTTTCATTATAAAAAAGGTTGAAACACAACCTATGCTAACAATAAAAAGAGATAAGGGTGCAATAGAGGCTTGTGAATTTTGTAGGGAAAATATCCGTCATTACAAACAAGAAGAGAAATCCACACAATTTATTAAGCAAAAACCTTGGGGGAGGAGGTTCCCAACCAAGTTGAGGAGGAAGATGTCATTGAGGATAAAGGATACTGGTCATTAAATGATCTGTTTTGTTCTGGATCTAGAACCTCTAGCAACGCTGAAGCTGGATCTCCACGAATATCAGATCCTGTCTTATCAATTTCATCCAGTAACATGACAGGATTGCAAACAGCTACCCTCTATAGGACAAATGTCAATAACATTTATCAGTCTATTATCATCGATCATACATTGTTAACCAAAAATTAGCATACATCAATTACCCTAACCCTAGTCATATGTATTTTTCCCATTTTGTAAAAGCTAATTACACATAATAAGCAATTAGAGTGCAGTGTTCCACATACCACAACAAGAGGAACTTACAGCCTAAAAGAGTAGTTAAACCAAATCATGAATTCACTAGTCAAAACCACTTGGACTTCTACATGTAACCATTTTATATCTCTGACCACAGATGGAACCCCAGTCTTCCAATGACGTTAAAGATTTAGCTAAATTTCACACACATAAGAAAGAAGTGCAGAGTAATGGCCAATATATAAGTATGCTATTGAACCTTTAAACCCTCAATTAGGCGCCCAGGCATGCTTCCAACATATGTCCTCCTGTGTCCTCTAATATCAGCCTCATCCTTGACTCCACCAAGAGATATGCGAACAAATTTTCTGCCCAAAGCAGCAGCAATAGAAGATGCCAATGATGTTTTTCCAACACCTGGTGGACCAACAAAGCACAACACAGGACCCCTTGCATCTGGCTTAAGCTGCAATGCAGGAACGCATTAAATTACAGAGAAACCTAAGAAATCAAAGGCACAGTAGCAACAGAATAAATGAAAACCTTTCGAACAGCCAGGTATTCAATTATCCGTTGCTTGACCTTCACTAGACCATAGTGATCACAGTCCAAACGCTCCTGGGCAGCTTGTAAGTCCAGTTCATGCTCTTCACTGGCCTTCTGCCAGGGCAAATCAGCAAGAAGCTCTAGGTAAACCCGTGAACTATTATATCCAGGTTGCAGAGGCTGCATTTTTTTGAGTCTCCTGATATAGAATTTACAGTTCAGTAAACGGATTGTCTGCAGCTTGTTGCAGACAAACTTAAAACAAGAAAATACTGTGGATTTTCATTTTTTCTAATCTATAGCATCATCAGAATCAAGTCATCTGTCATGAAAAAGGGCAGTCATTATTGTTTGTAACTATTTTCCCATCAAAATGTACCTTAACTCTCTGTGTGCTTGCTTCCAGATATTCTGAGGCATCTTTGCATTTTGCATCTTTCTTTCCAGGGCAGCTAGGTCATCCTCATCATCATCATTATCACCAAGTTCCTCTTTTATAGCCCTCATCTACAATGTATTTTGCACACAAGTTCAGACAGACAATCTACAAATCAGGCAGCATGTACAAAAAACACAGTGAAATACTCTTCTACAACTAAGTTGATCAAGGCTTTCTAAATTTTGACATGACAAATCACCATCAACATGCATATTACTTCCATTTGGAAAAGACCACTTTTTTATCAGATTTTTCATTTAGATACAAAAATTTATTGTTGCACGACACTCAATAATATTCTTTAACAGTGCAATATAACTGCAGCATCGACCATATAAGCAGAAAGGGCTCGGTGATCATTATATTATAATTATAAATAAATTTAGAAAAGGGAATCACCAAAAACTTTCAAAACTTTCCTGTCACCAAGATACAGAAACAGACAGCAATTTATGAATCTAACAACCAAAAAAATTAAGGACTCAATGCACAAAGGGAACTGCTCAGAGGGAAGTCCAGATGACATCATGGAAAACCATAGGTTTTGAATGAATCATTGCACTGACAACGTTCGCATCTAATATAAGTATATTCCCAATATATTGCAAAGAAGCTGTGAGAAAGTTAACCTGCTGGCGCAGAAGAAATTCTTTCTGTGATTTTGACAATTGCCCTTCAACCTTTTGTGTAATTTTCTCAGCTACACGTATTGACTGGTAGCAAAAGTTACAAAGAAAATTACAAACAGATGGAAGAAATTAAACTCATATCAAGTGTCATTAAGTCTGTCACATACCTGTAAGTGCCTATCAACTAACTCAGTTGCTTTTGAAAGCCTTACTTTAGGATCAACTGAGTCTAACATAGAGAGCTGTTCTTCAAAACTTATCTCAAAGCTAGCTACAAATATATCAGCCAGCTTGTGAACTGGAATTGTCTCCAAAAGAACCTTCGTCCTTCCTCCAGTTTTTTGTTTCTACAAACCAGCATAATTTTGTAAGGTACCAAAAGAAAGACACCACGAAACAGAAGCGTGACGTACCAAAAAACACTTAAGACTCTCTCACATAAGAAGTTAGCCATCAAAGACTACTTAGCCAGATAGAAAACATATGAGCAGACAAACAATGCATGTAAGAAAATTGCTTATGCAAACAGAGATTACAGTAACATTTTCCAACAATGGAACCTAACATCTGGAAGAATGATCAGGAAGCATGAGTATTTCCATCTTTTCATCAGTTAATGTTCATCACAGAGGAATTGGAGTAAGATGCTTCTACCAGCTCCAGAATAGAAATAAGCTCCAAGGCAGTTGCCTTGAATTGGCGAGACAACATCATGAAATCTGAGTCTTGCTCCACTTGTTCCATCTCTAGATCAGTGGCCAAAAAAAAAAGAGAAAAAACTAAATCAGAAAAATTGAAGCAACTCAACATCTCTAAGATAATAATTTGAATCTCATCAGTGACACAATAAATTCCCTTAATTTTTTTCTGTTATAATTCTAAAATGCAGTGGCATTTTTTTTCAAAAAAGAAAAATTCAAATGACAAACAAGGGTAAAAAAGAAAAAAAATATAAGAACAAAATTACCTCAGGGTCTTGCAAAGTTCCATACCACTTTAGTCTTTTTTTATAGTTAAGAAACGAGTATATCTTTGGAAACTATGCAACTTAAAAATTGAATATTATCTACATTATATCAGATCTTTAACATAATATCCAATAGGCAAATGCCTGCAGCATAAAAATCTTGTGACATTTCCAACATCATTAAATCAACTTCATAGCTTCTCACAAGGATTTAGGCTAGCATACCAGCTACTAGCAGAATTATGATTTTATCATCTATTTTAAAAAGCTTGCCAGGGTACACAGTAAGTCCAACTTCTAAATTGTAAATTTGTTACCAAAACGACGGATGGAAGATTCAAAGTAAGATCATAAGAATATGAATATATGTTTCCCACACAAAAGATTATGCCAAGAAAAAAGATGAATGACATACCAGTCTTTGTCAACTCAAGTGAAGTGATCCTTGCAGTATAGTATGTCCCTCTTGTGCTTAGTTCCTGGACACCGAATCTGCACAGGCCTTCAAGGACAACGATATATGTGACCCTCCCACTAGGTTTCTCCACTCCCCTCGATAAGTGTAATGGTCGGGCAGCAACCCCCCTAGAAATAAAGCTATATTAGAGTCCATCTCAACAACTAGTAAATTATGAAAAATATATAGTTATAAAAATTCTTAGGTGGCAATATTAAAGAAGCATCAGCTGATTCATCACGGCCACTTGAAGATTACCTGGTGTGATAACGTACGACATCATTTTGGTTCTTTGTATCAAGCTTATGGGAATCTGATGAACCACCCAGAGTTTTTGAGCTTCGATCAAGAGAATCGGCCCCTAAACCTAAAAGGTTGAAGGTTCAAAAACAAACATTAGAAAATGGAACTCTTTTTAAAAGGAAAATACTACTAATCAGTTTTCACCTTGAGGTATTTTGAGACCCATTGATCTAATTTCAGCACCATCTCGAACTGGTAGGATTCCAATCAATCCCTTCTCTTCTCGCTGCCACAACTCTTGTTCAACTAACTTTACACTAAATCAAAGAGAGAAACAATTACATGCATGTAGGGAAATAATTTTTGCTCCAATAGCGCAGACTGATATAAAATAGACAGGCAAAATACAATTTATCATCAAATAAAAGTAAATTTTACACCGTAAAATAACATTTTGATGCACTACAATCAATGACTACACAATTAAATACAGGCCAAAGGAATTGAAAGCTGCTGCTCATATTTCCACTTTAGCCCAAGGGAAACAAATACTCCAAGTACAGCCTTAGAATATTTTAGTCTCTGCCACCTCAGTTCCAAACGATCATAATGGAAAATGAAATCTGAGCTTGGAAAGTTCATATTTCCACCAATACAATTTTACTCAGCAACCAAATGAAGCATCGCCAGGATTCCAACTTGGAGGACGAAAGCCCACACAATACCGAAAACTGAAATTTAGAAGATAAGTCATGAATTCCACACTAGAAAACGAGAAACAAGTACCTGGTGGGAGAAGTGCAGTGAATTCTGATGATGGCTCCCGGTAAAAGTACCTTGTTCCTGAAAGGAAGGATTGCTAACCGACTCGGTAATTCCACCGATTCCGCCATGTTGGCAAGTCGGTATAGAAGAAACAAAGTGAAGGTTCTACTTTCAAAATTCAGAGAGAAATATGGAAATAAAACGGGTAGAGAAATCCAGGAAGGGAAGAGTATGAAGAAGAAAGAAAGAAATAGAACGTTGCTTTTATAAATGAAAGTTTATTTCTCCTAACAGGGAGGCCGTATACATGAGAGATGGCTTCCTTCGTTTTCTTCTGTAAAATTGACTCTATAATTCTGGGAAGTTGGCACAAAATTTGGATTCATCCCCCAGGGGTCCCAAACATTTAACAGTAACAACGCTGTACAAAACAAAGAATAAAAAGCAATTATTAATCATGTTAAGGCAGGAAAGGCCCTTAAACATGTTATGAAGTCAACTTGGTCATGATTGAGAGTAATTTTTCATGAATTTTGAAGCAATTCATAAAGCGACTTTCTATAGTTCGTAGAAATACCGGTATACAAGGAAGTGGGTGGGAATGAAAGAAGCAAGTCGTTGTCAATTCCACCAAAATTCAGATTAGATGCTTGTTGATTTGGGATAAGGCATTTTCGTCGTACACTACGCGTCGGCACGTAGTGCAAAATCCGCATGGCGTCAGTCTGGCTACGTAAGCCTTGTGCGGTTTGTACTAGTGGCTTCGGATCCTAACCAAATAAGAGCAGTGAAAAGGGGTTTATACGTTATGAAATAGGTCAGTTCTATGGTGCTCCTTGGGTATTGGAACCCAGGAAACGTGACCATCTCCGAGTCGTATATCGTCATAGCTGTTATCTGAGTTATTCAAATATTAGATGAATTTTGAATTATAGGGAAAAATATGAACATACCATAAAAGTTAATAAATTTTGAAATTGATCCCCAAAAGCTACATGACATCTTACATTAGATTTGCTGGTTTGGTTCTAGCATGACATCGCCTCTCTCCTTTGTAGCGTCAGCCTGAAATATCTGTGGAGCCACATTATTATAGATTTTTTGGTGCAAGTAGTTTAAGAGGTAAATTATTTCTCGGTGGATATCAAATTGAATGATAATTTATTTAAGTAATTTAAAAATTATAAGTAATATATATGAATTAAATTTTAGATAAAAAATAATTTTATTAGACCAAATGTTAACAATTTGAAAGCATGGATGAATACATTGTAATACTTGAAATCGTATATAAATTAAATAAAAAAATAATAAAATTATAGATAAATAAAGTATAATTTTTTTAAATAAAATCACATGCCTCACAAGCACAAATATGTATGTACACATTGATACATATGTATGGATATATGCATAATAGACTAGTAAAATATTATAATAAATAAATTTAAAATTATGAAATTCAATTAGTACCTTGTAAAAAATAATAAAAATAACTAGTGTTTATTACTAGTTTACTTAATTGATTTATAATTGATATTAAAATATTTTTAGTAAAATATTAATATTTACAATTATTAATTTGTTAATAATCACAATTCTTTAAGTATTGTAAACTCTTATGTTTATCTCTATTATTACCTTATTCATTGTTTTTATCTTACAAGTTTTATTAGCACTATATTTATATTATAATTCCATCATTTTATATTTTACAAGCAAAGGGTTCATAGTTGTAAAAGTAGAAGTTGAACAAATAAATATTAATTAATATTGCTTAACATAAAAAAAGTAAACATTTTGCAAGCATATCAAAAGGATAATGTTATGAAGAGATTTACTTTTTAAAATGTTAAATATTTTATCATTAGATTACCATTTTTTAAATCTCAAAGTATATAATCTAAAATTAAAAAATATAAAATTTAATATATTAAATATAATTTAATAATAAAAATAGTCAACTTCTTAAAAAGTAAAGTTATTCATAACATTACCCTTATGAGTATATTTTTCCATATGCATATCCTTGTTTGAAGAGGTATTTCATACTCAATATTAATATAAAGTGTACAATGATGACACGAATGTGGAAAAATCTAATTTTTATCTCTCTTCAATTCTTGGGGTTATTTCTAAAATTTTTTCACAATTATTTAAATACTAAATAATTATTTATTTTCTATAGCACATGCACGTGACAATGCTATAACTTGCCATGTGTCTAGGGCTCAAAAACCTAAGATTTTCCAAAAGGCACCATAGCCTTCCCTTATGAAATAATATCATTAGTATATAAGAAATAATGTTATTTGTTGATTTGAGTAGTTAAAAGCTTAATACTTTTTAAATTAAAATTTTAATTCGAGTCATGTGAATAAAATAAATAAGCTTGGGAGAGCTCAACTTCCATGATGTGGTCCAACCTAACTTGATTACAAATTAATCGAGGTCTAATATGGCATGTCAAATACCAAAAGGTTTCATAACAAAAAGAGTATTGATTACATTACGAATCACTCAATTGTGATCGATAAAGAACTTACTAACTACTTTCCACTAGCTTAATGTAGCCTTGGGTTTGGTATCATTGCATAAATGCTAAAAGAAACACATTTTCAAAATAACTATTATCAAAATTTTATTATAGCATAATCAAAAGCATTATTAAGGCCTAACACTTTTTTAACTAAATATTATCAAAAACTATAATTGCACTACACAAGACTTCAAGGATATTTTCACTCCTAAGCTCTTGCCGAAGGTGGTGTCTCTACAAATACATTTGAAAAGAAAGAAACAATTAAAAAATTAGACATTAACTAAGTAAATAATCCACCTACTTAGCATAATTCTCTCCATACATATTTTTAATTAATTAGTCCAATTCTCATTCCTAACCATATTTCATCATATTCTAATACATATTATTATCCACAACAATATCAAAGAATAGTAAATAATATTAAGAACAATAAATCAAGAAAATAGATAAACCATAAGCATAGTAGACAATTAAACTACTTTGTAACTTATTTCATCCATAGCTATTCACCAATCCAACCTTACTTTTTTTATCACCTTAGCTATTCATAAACTATTTTCAATTTCAGTAATATTTCACTATATTTCTATAATAGTCCCTCCATTTCACATTTTCATTTAGTAACACATCCCCATTAGGATGTCCGTAATCAATCATAATAACATAATCAAAAGCACAAATCAATCACAATCACATTTTTTTTAGAAATTCTACCATTATAACCATAAGTGACAATATTTATAAGCCTTTCACATCATAAAAAATAACCACATGAGTAAAAACCACCTTAAAATTATATAGAATCAACAAATTCTACTCGAGTAGCATAAGCATCACAAACACCAATATTCTTATGGATATTATGCAATTATAGAAGCTATGTAAGCATACACTAACTCATGTTATCATGAAATAACTAAATTAAGCAAACAAGGGGTAGTATTCAAGTATAGTTTGTCTAAAAGCAACTGTAGATGCCATATTTTATAAGTAACTAAAAAAAATTATAAACTTATTGTACATGAAACTTATTTCATATGAAAATAAACTCAAAGAGTTTCTTATAGATTAGCTTTTGCATTAAATGGTTAGGTTTTGAAAGTATTATGCCTTTTATAAGTTAAACCCTTAAAAATCCTTTTCTTACAATCTTTAATTTTTGAAATTTGTCCACTATTTTAGTGATATCTTAATATATATATATATATATATATATATATATATAAGGTATTAATTTGAAACTAGTTTTATTTGAAAATAGACTTAATTATGTTTCCAATGATTGTGGTTTACTAAAAATAGGTGCAAGACGAACAAAACATGACCTTTCAAATTTGATGTAACAATTTCTTTTCTAACATTCTTAAGTATAAAGCTTTAGAGGGCAATTTTGGTACTTATACTCGAGTATTTGCTCTTTTATGGCCATTCAGAGAGCCCCTACATTATAATACTCAAGTATAAGTATTCAAAGTAATTCTAGAGCCATGCTATCTTATATATTCAAATATAATGCTCACATTTTGTAGATTTGCTACAAAACATTGTAGATATGGTCAATTTTTCCCAAATCTAATACATTTACATTAATGGAATCCAAACATCAACACAAATCCATCATTTATACACATTTGTACATTATTAATTTCAATAACTCATGCCACAACATTTGCTTTCATCAACTAATTCTCATTTTGGAAATATAACAACATTAACACTCTATAAAATGAAATCGTGCTAAAATCAATAGCTTGTGAGTAGATTATTTACTTTCCTCAAGAAAGGCTAGAGAAGGATGAAGTATATATTGATTTTCTTATTAAACATAAAAATTAGAGAAAATCATATGTTTAAAAGATTATCCTCCAAAATCTCTAAAACTCTTCCTTAGCAAATTTTTCAAGATAAATAACCATCATAGCTTGGTTTTCAAGGAGATTGCCCTAATTAGAGGAAAAAATAATGTTCTTTTGCATAAATTTATTTATTTCTTGTTGACATAGCATGAGATTAAATAAAGGGTTTTGAATAGAAGAATAAGGGGAGGTAGGTCAATCGAAAGGGGGAAAAGAATAAGGAAAAAATATGGGTTTAGGGTATTTAAAGCCACTAAAGGGTATTTTGGTTATTTTAAAGATTCCAAGTGTAAAACAGGAAAAAGTTATCTTAAATATCAGCTATACACATCTACTTAATTTTAATTCTACAAAATCCAATAACTAACTTAATTCTATCTATTTCTAACATAAAATTTTATTTTTCTTACACAAAATCTCACTCTAAACATATCTACAACAAACAATTAATTGCCATGTAGAGAAAAATATTATTAAAAGTAATTACAATATACTCTAATTTCCTAAAAGCGTAACAGATCAATATCACTAATTACTGCTTATTATTAATTTAATTGCAATCAAAGATCAATTGAATTTCAATTACAACAAATAATAGATAAGTTAATGGGTTTGATAGATATTCATATAAATATATATTTACAACACTTATTCTTGATATTCATCTTGTAATAATCTATTTTATTAAAAATTTTGTTATAAAAAACTTAATGGAAAAAAAACCTTAAATAAAGGAAAACAAAAAGTGCAACATGGGTTTAACTCCTCTAACTTTGCTAGGAAAAACCTTATGCAAAAAAATTATAGATAAGAAAAAAAAGAGAGTATAACATAAGTTTAATTTCTTTTGTTGAAAATATCACTTAAGGTTTCTAAATCCATGTAATTCAATTTTATGAACTAACTTCTCAAATGTTGAAGTATGATATATCTTCATGAATAAATCTACAAAATTATTACTCAAATAGATTTGTTAAATATCAATATCAACATTTTTTTTAAGATTATGAGTGAAAAAAAGTTATAGCAAATGTGCTTTATTCTTTCTCTTTTAATACATTCTTATTTCAATTAAGCTATATAAGAAACATTGTCTTCAGATAGTTTTGTTAGAATTGATTTATTAGAAATCAAATTACATGCCTTTTGAATATGTTAAGCCACCAATCTTTATTGCACACATTCTTGATTTGCTTCATGAATTTTTATTATCTTTGTATGATTTTAAAAAGAAACAACTATAGTTTATTTTGCAAAATATTAAGATATAACTATACTTCTATATGAAAATAAATATCTATATTGAGATCTAACCTTATAAGGATCATATAAGAATCCCATATCTACATAACTAATTATTTTTATCTATACTCACATGAATGGAATAATCCCATATCAATCATCCTTTAAAGGTAATAAAATATATGTTTAATTCTATTTTAATACCTTTTAACTAGATAACGATAGCTTGTTAATAAACTTACTAAAAAAGCTATACTAGGTCATGTGTTATTAACAAAATACATTAGTGCACTAATTACTCTAAGATATGATACTTTAAAACCAAGAACTTCTTCATTATTATTAGCGGGGATCCCTATTAGTATTAGGGGATCAAACAACCATTAGGGGTACTCAATGAAAGTGATTTATCCATTTAAAAATGTTTTAAGACTTTTTTAATATTAATCCATTCGATAGACTAATAATCCATGAGTTAAAAGCTTGATTATTGACTAAAACAAAACTTTGTTTCTCCAAAATCTTTCATTTTAAATTCCTTTTTTCAAATATTCAACTACTTTTGGAAACTTCTCATGAGTTCTAAATATTTTACAAACACATAAGGGTAGATAAGATCATTTTTATATCATTTTTTCAACATATATTTACTAAAATCATTGTACCATATTCATCCAAATTATTTTAACTCATATAAAGAATTTTGTAATTTAATTGAATATATTTCTCAAGAATTTAACTTGTATATTTCTGGTATATTAAATCCTTTATCATTATTGACCTTGATATATAAATAGATCATAACAATATCCATTAAACACATATTAAGTTTTTTTATGTATTACTTAATTAATTAGATATTGAAATGTGATTGCATCTATTACAGAAGAACATCTTTCTTCATAATTAATACAAGGTAAATCTTGTACCATAAATTGTACTTTATATTTTATGACTTTATTTTTCTCCTTTCTTTTTTCATGCAAATACTAATTTGTACCCCATTAGTTTTACACCTCTAGAGTTTGGACCATTAGTCAAAAAACCTCACTTTTTGAGAATGAATTCAATTTTGCTCAAATTGTATTTTTCCATTTTGGTCAATTATCTTTATGATAACATCCATCAACTATCCTTAATTCAAATTTCTTTCTATTTTTTATAGCATCAAGTACTACTTTACATACAAAAATATTATCAACAACCATCTCTTTTTTGTTCATTTTTCTAATATAGAGGTATAATTTATTGATATTTCTTCAATTTTAATAATTTTAGGGGTGCCTAAACTTTTTTCAAAAATCTTTCATTAATCATGTCTTGAATCTCCTTATAAATATTTGACTCCTTGTTAGGTTTTTTCTTTTTTTTTTTCATTAACTATTTTCCTCTTGCAAAGATTTTTATTCTTAAAATTTATTGGCCTACCATGTTTATGGCATACTTCAAGTACTACTTTACATACAAAAATATTATCAACAACCATATCTTTTTTGTTCATTTTTCTAATATAGAGGTATAATTTATTGATATTTCTTCAATTTTAATAATTTTAAGGGTGCCTAAACTTTTTTCAAAAATCTTTCATTAATCATGTCTTGAATCTCCTTATAAATATTTGACTCCTTGTTAGGTTTTTTCTTTTTTTTTTCATTAACTATTTTCCTCTTGCAAAGATTTTTATTCTTAAAATTTATTGGCCTACCATGTTTATGGCATACTCTAGATTTATTTACTACAATATTTACAGATTGTCCTACTAGAAGATTTATTCAAATTGGAGTATTTGCGGTTAGTATTTATGATTTTATTGCTTTTTTTATATTAGTAAATACATTTAGTAATTAATTTGCTATCATTTTTAAATGGATAATCTTTTTAACTTCAAATTGACATTCTTTTGTGTAAAAATCAAGGGGATTTAAGGATGATGCATTTCATGTAATATTTTTCTCTAATTACTTATTTTCTTCTTTAATTTTATTTCATCAAAATGACAATTATGAAAATATGTCGTGAAAACATCTTTTATCATAAGTTCAAGATATTTAACAATAGCAAAGATTCATAGCCAATATATGTTCCCAATCTTCTTTGGGGATACATCTTTATGTGTTATGATGGAGCAATTGGAACATATACAACACATTCAAAGATTCTTAAATGGAAAGTTTTGACTCTTTACCAAAAGCTAATTGTAAGGGAAAAGTTTATAATAACACATTGGCCTGATGTGTATAAGTGTTACTGTATATAAAATGGTATGTCCCTAAGCAAAAATAAGATAATTTATTCTTATAAGTAATGATCTAATTATTAATTAGAAATACTTAATAAAAGATTTTGTTAAATCATTTTGCATATGAACATAGGCAATAAGATATTCAACTATTATTCTAATCAACACACAATAATCATTAAAGGCTTTATATGTAAATTCACTAATATTATTAAGATGTATTATCTTAATTGAATAATCAGGATATTGGTTTTAAAGTTTAATTATTTGAGCAAGCAATGTTGTAAATACTAAATTACAAGTTGACAATATCTTGAATTAAGCTATAAAATATTTAAATGATCTATATGGTGGATGAATAAGACCAAATATGTTAACTTGTATTTGTTCTAAAAATTTAAAGGATTCAATCTTAACTTCTATTGTCAATGGCCTTATAATTAGTTTACTTTAAGAATAAGAGATCTATGAAAAATCATTAAATTGAAAAATCTTCTAATTCTTGAATAAATAACCTTTTGAATTTTCAAAAATCTTTTACATCATTATTGATCCAGAATGACCTAATCGATTCTACTAAATCTTGAAAATATTATGGTTAGTAAACTTCTAATTCACTATAGCATTTACTTTAATTGGATTTATATGTGTGTTGTACAAAATAAAGGAAAATGACAATAATCTTTTCGATACCTTTTTTTTTACCTAAGACAATTATTATAATATAAAGATATCGATATCTTTTTCATTTACTATCTTAATATGATATATATTTTGTCATATATTTCTAAAAATTAATATGTTTAAAGCTTTATAGACAACAAAGTATAATTTATAACTACTTATGTTCCTCCTAGTAATATTTTAATACTTTTTTCTAAAGTCTTCAATCAATTTTATACTATCAGATATTGTATTCACATAATTTTCACCAATCATTAATTAAAATATATATTTTTATTTTTTAAAATGGCATATATTATTGCACAATACACAAGATATAAATTGTTCATGTTTTCTTAAAAAAAATAAAGATAAGAATAAATGAATAATATATTGTGAACATAATAACTTGAAATATTATAATTAAAAATATTATACTTAAATGTAATTATCTCTAAATAGACAAATTCAACTAAAGCAAAAACATAACTAGAAAAGCAAGCAATTCTCCTTAAAAAGAAAAATTTAATTGAAGTAAACATATGACTAGAAAAGCCTATTTTTCTTTAAAATTTTTTAACATTCCAATCGTTCATCAAATGATCAAATTTTCCATCTGGATGGTTGAAGAAATCTACCATATCTAAATGACTTATATACACAAGGTCATAGATGAAGGCAAGGTCATGATTGAAGGCATTATTAACAAATTTGGCTTCAATATTTTTCTCTTTCTTTTTAAGTAAGGCTTGATACAATTCTAAAAGATGTTTCGGTGTACAACAAGTACTTGACTAGGGATCATGCATACCATATCGATGACATAAATTCTTTAAACCTTTTAAACTTTTGTAATGGCCTTTCTCATTATCATTCTCACACTTCTAGTGATGAAAGCTAATTTTATGGTTATTTAATATTTTTCATAACCACCTCAATTATGATAATTATTTTAATTTTTCCTATGTCATGGTTATTACTGTGGACACATCTAGGTTTAAACTTTTTTGGTTGTTCACACATTCATTTTAGAAAATGGGGCACAACCAATTAAGCAAGTTTTGTGATTCCTTATCAAAAGTTTATTATTTTGTTTGGCCACAAGAAGGCACGAAATCAATTCAAAATATTTTCTAATTTCTTTTTCTTTACATTATTGCTATAAGAGCACATTTGATACATAAAAAATAGATAAATTTTTTTTCTAAGATCTTTTCATTAGTAACTTTCTCTATATAATTTATTTAGAAGTTAATATTAAATAACACAAAATTATATCCATTTACTAATTTATAATTTTGAAATTATAAATGCATCAAATTATAATGAGCTTTTGGAAGAATCACCATTTTCTGATAATCAATCTTTTTTTCAAATTTATCCAAGGATTTTTTTTACCATGAGATATTCAGCTTTTAATCTTTCATCAAAATGGCAACAAAAGGAAATCATTACCTTTGCATGGTTTTACATTGATGCTTGATTCCTTTCTTTGATTACATCACTTAGTTTATTTGTATTAAAAGAGATTTCAACATTTAATATCCATGATAGGTAATTATTGCCCATAATATCAAGAGTCACAAATTTAAATTTTGTAAGATTTGTCATGACTACAATGAATAAGTTAAAAAAAATTGAGATATCAATAAAAATTAATAACTATAAATTATTAATAATAATAAAATATTATTAAAATAAAAAGAATAATTTAGAGGAAGCTTACCAAATAATTATGAGAGTAAACAAATTATAAGTTTAGGGATAAAATCATTTAAAATAATTAAAATAATAAGTATAAAAGAAGAGCATGATATTCGAAAACAAGAATTGATCATAGAAATGTATTGATATAATAAGTGTTGATGGTAAAAATATGTTTCTAAGATATAAAATATGAAGCATGTTGGTATCAAATAAGAGCATAAGAAATATATGTTTGACTAGCAGCCATAATATGCTTGACTATTCTTATAGATCTAAAATGTATTACTATAAAAATAAAAGCATATGATGCTTAACTGGAGCTATCAAGGCAAATTCAAAAAACAATATAGCTAGCTAGTTTCAATAAGAAATTGTTGCCTCGGCAATTGCATGATTAACTCACTATAAGAGAAGATAAAATCCAATTGTGTAATTACTTTTTGGTCATTGTCATCAAGTGGAAGCAATAAAAGAAAGTCAAGCAATTTTACAATGAAAGATGTGAAAATTTATGCAATTGTTAACTTGTTTGAACCAAAATAAGAGATAGCTCTTTGCTAATAATGTGTTATGAAATGATATTAGTATAGGAAAAAATTAGAAGGAGAAAAAAAGAATAGAATAATAAGAGTTATCTTATTTCTAAATGAATAAAATCCTTCATATAAAACAACATTAGTATAAAAGAAAATTAGAAGGAGAAGAGGAGAATAGAACAAGGGGAGTTTTCTTATTTTTGAATGAATAAAATGCTTCATATCATATCTATATGTATATAGTCAAAAGTACCAATTGATCAATATAACTAATTGATACACTCATTAATAAATACCACTAATTAGTGCTTATTACTAATTAGATTATAATAAAATATTAGGTAAGCTTTAATTACAATAATTAATAAATAAGTCAATTAATTTGATGGATATCCATATAATTATATATTTACAACATTATACTTTTTATGTGGTTAATTATGCAAAATTTTTCTTAACTACATTTAGATGCATGATTAACTTCACTAAAATAGTAATGTTATATGCATCGAAAATGTGATTCAAAATTGAATATTAAATGTAAATTAAAGGTTATTATTATATACAAGATAGTAGAAAAATTTGTAAATTTCAGTCTAATGGATATAAAAAATTTGAAACTTAATTTTAAATCTAATTTTCAGCACCTATAATATTTTTGCTAACAAAATATGTAGATATATTATTTGTATTATATAAAATTGCATATCATCCCTTCAAATAGGTCTCAATGTTTCATTCTTAAACACAGTTACATATACTCTATTTTAATTATTAATAATAATCTTTTTAAGATTTATTGATAATTTAAAAAAAATTATAATAGAATAAATATGATATTTAATCCTTTGTTTATAAATATGGCAACTATTATATCTCTTAAATTTTATTATTAGTATTAATAGTCCCTTATTTTTAATTTTGTTATAATTATATGTTTCTTTTTACTTGTAACATTAAAATAAATGGTTAAAAAGGATATAATTAAAAAGTAAGCATGTTGTTGACATTGTTAATACAAGATTTAACAATTTACTTTAATATTTTTTATTATTTTAAAATTATAAGTGAATAGATGAATGAATAATTATAATAAAAGTAAAATTAAATAATTAATAGTATCAATTATGAAATTTGAGAATATCATAATTACCACCTCATAAATAAAGAACCAATTGTTATATTAACTTTTCTATAATAATTTGAGAATAATTTCTTAATAAGTAGCAAATAGCTCAAAATAAAGATTTTATAATATTAAGAGTAAATAGAGAAAGCAATGTATGATAATAATGTGTAATTATCATTATTTTGACAATGATATTTTGAACATATTATTTACACATGGATGGACAATTAGGCTATTAGGTTTAAATGTGTACAATCGAACATTAAAAAAAATGGAAAACAAGATTTGCAATATATATTAAAAAATTAAAAAAAAATTACAACTTAATTCATAAAAGTTAAATATAATTTAACAAAAAAATTTTAAAAGTATAGGGTAAATTATCTAGACCTTTCTTAAGGTTTGGGTTAATTATATATGCTTTCATTTGATTTTAGAAAAATCATAAACTTCCTTTATTATTAAGGAAATTGGATGTTGTTATTGTTAACTTATTCTTAACTATTTTACCCTTTATTATAATTAAAGGTATTTTTTCAATACTATTGTTGTTTTGCTATTCTAGCCATTCTACACTCAATGAAAATGGATGGTAACTTATTAGCAATGAAGAAAGTTAGCTAACAATAATGAATATAAGTTAGCTAGTTGGATTAATTGATGGTTAAGATAGTGTTGTGAAAGTAGAAAGGTATAATGGAAATAGTGAGTAAGTTAATAGGAAAGAGAAAAATAATGCCAATAATAAAAGTCCAACAACATGATGAATCATTTGGAATGTTAGTTCTAGAGACATTGTTTATGCATTTATTAATTAATTTGAAGTTTGAATCAAAGTCTCTCATTGCCAAGCCCTAGTATTTGCTAAAAAACTCAATTTTTGTTCCACTTAAATCTTTTATTTGAACTCAAGTAGGTACCTTCTTTAATCACAAGTTTTTATAGTATTAATATATTTGTGTTTTCCCCTTAAATTGTATCATTATTATTGATCTCCTAACTCTTTGTTTTAATGTTCATTGGAAAAAGGCAAAGCCATCACTAATAATATTTCTTATTCAATTTTACAAGTCATAATTTTAAATTAGTTTATGAATCCTTATTTCATTTTCTTTAAATGCCATTGTCATTATGTAAGTAATTTAACTTATGAAATTTAATTCAATATTTATTCATGACTATAATGGTCTTTTTGAATAATGCAAAGAATATGTTCAATGAAATGCTTATATAAAATACATGTTATATTGATTGATTTTTGAGTTTATACTAAGCATGGTTATGTTTTTAATTCCTTTAAAGAATTAAGCATGGTTCTATTTTTGTTTTTCTAATTATTTTTATATTGTTTTACATAACATTTAGGTAATGAATTTCTTTGGTAATGGAAGAAAAAGAAATTATTTGAAGAAGGAGCTATTATAAAGAAAAGATAAAATTAAAAAAAAAGATAAGAAGCTTGGAGATAATGTCTTAGAGAAAAGAAAAGAAGGAAAAATAGAGGTTAAAAGGCAAAAAAAATCTAAAGAATAGAAGGGAAAATGTACCTAGAAGTTAGGCCTATCAAACATCACAATGATTACATAACTTAAGAAAAAATAGTAAACACTAATGGCATATTTGACAGAAAAGGACTTTGTGCAATTTTTATGCATAAAATTAAAGAAAGTTTATGATTTTTCCTAAAATTGGAGGAAAGCATATGTAATTAATCTTAATCTCATGGGAGGTTCAAGTAGTTTGTCTTAATATATAATAAGAAAATAGTATCCTTAGTGCATTTACATCTCTATGATTATGCATACAAATTCTCTTTTCTCACTTATAAATATGCATGTGTGTGTGTTAGGGAAAACAAGATCAAAGTAACATGTAGTAGAAATTTAAAATTCATCTCAATTAACTTTTTTCACACATGTGATTGAATAAATCAATAGAAAATAATAAAAAAAAATAAAATTAAGAGACTAACAAATTTTAATGTAAAAAATCCTTTAATGTGAGTAAAAATCATAGGATCAAGTCAAGTAAAAACATTCACTAATAAAAATATTAATGAAAACAATAATGTCTTCTTCAAAATTGTAAGGAACAATTAGTATAAAAATCTTTACCAAAATCGGTGGAACTCTTAATATAATATATACAGTAATTAAAATTAATTATTGTATAAAACCAGTTAGCAAAAAAACATGCACTACACTATCCAAATTATTAGGAATGACATAATCAAATATCATGCAAATTTGAGTAAATTTAAGGATGCATCTTTTGAAAAAAATTAGATAAAATACATGTAAACCTTTTTCTTTCCTTCTCTATTGTCCTACAAACAAAAGATGAATTTAGCTTTTGGTTCACAAATTTTCACACCACTTACACGTATAAACCTAGATAGCATTTTATAAAGTCATAAGTTCTATCAACTAAGCTAATAATGAGCTTAATTCCTATGTCCATATTTAAGCTATTTATTTATTTATTTCATCTTTTATATTAAGAAAAAAATATAAAAAGTATTATGTGCCCAATTAGGAGGAACCTACCAACAAATCATTCTTTCTTACTAAGTAAGGCACATTACCAAGCTCACTTTCTCCTTACAATTAATTAACTTCTCTGTGAGTAAGGCTTTTATTATCATACTTCACCTATTATTATCATTAAAGATTTTTTCAAGCATCAATTACTTCATTTCCAATGCTTCTTATATTTAGTGATACCATGTTTTAATATGATTTAACCTTTAATGAAAGGTCTTCTTATGGAAAGGAATTGCATTTTAATTGTCATAATGTGACACATATTTCTATTACTTAAAGCCAAACCTTGGTAAGAATTTTTGCATTCATAAGAATTCTTTAAATGCCTTAATGATAACAATGTATTTAGCATTTTCGGAAGATAACACGACACATCTTTGTAACTTTAATTACCAAGATACAACTTCTACTAAAAAGTTCATCATATATCCAAAAGTAAACTTTGTAGAGTTAATATCACCAACCATGTCTGTATTTGCGTAAACATCCAACATAGGTTCATTAATACAAAAAATAAACAATCTCTAAACATACTTTTAAGATATCAGAGTATCCACTTCACTACTTGCTGATATTCTTTGCCAGGATTAGAGATAAATCTGTTTACAATGCTAATTACATATGCAATATCCAACCTTTTGCATACCATGACATATATTAAAATGCCAATTGCAAATGCATAAGAAATTATACTTATCTCTTCTTTTTCTTTCTCACTTTAAAAACATTGCCAAGAACTTAGCTTAAAATGGCTTGCAAGTGGAGTGCTAATAAATTTGGACTTATGTTAAACCTTACTAAATCTTTTCAATGTATATCTCCTTAGATGACTAAAGTTTTCCATTCTTTCTATCATGATAAATTCTCATATAAAGGATTTCTTTTGCTTGTCCTAAGTTTTTTATAGCAAAAAACTTTCTTAGATCTCCTTTTATGTCATTAATTTTATTAATATCATAATCAACAAATGACATCTCATCCACATATAGCAAAAAAATAATAAAATCATTATCATAGAAATTCTTAGCAAATACATGATTATCGTTTTATCATAAACCATCATCCATGATGAATGCATCAAATTTCTTGTACTACTACCTTAGTGTTTAGTTAAATCCATACAAGCTCTTTTTCAACTTGGATACATGATACTTTTTTGCCTTTGACTTTAAAACCTTCTAGTTACTCTATATAAATTTTCTGTTTTAAGTTGTCATAAAGGAATATAATCTTCACATCAAGATGCTTAACCTCTAAATTCAAACTAGTTATTAGCCTAAGTACAACTTTGATAAAAGACATTTTAACCATTGATGAGAATATTTCTTAGAAGTTGATGTCTTTTTTTTTTTAATCAAAGCCTTTTAAAACTAACCTTGCCTTATGAGAAACTTTTATTTGACTTTATCTTAAACATCCACATATCCTTAAGTGCTTTCTAGTTGTTAGGCAACTTCACTAGTTCATACGCCTTATTTTCATGCAAGGACTTCAATTCATCTTGCATGGTTTGTAACTACTTTTCTTTATATTCATCAAAAATAGCTTCTTCGTAACTTTTTAGTTTTCCTATGTCAGCAAGCATTATATATTCATGAAATGGATATATTTAGGAAAAATGACGCTCTTTGGTAGATCTTTTCAACTAAGGCTCAATAAGTTAGTCAAATACAATTGGATAAATAAGTTCCTTAAGCTAAGATGCAAGCTCATCAACCTTTGCATCTCCCTTATGATTGATAGTAAACATGCTAAAAGGCTTATTATTTAAATTCATATAATCAATGTCAATTAGCTTCAACGTTAACTTTTTAGTCTTGTTAAAATCTTCAATGGTTTTATTTTCAAATATTATTGCATCTTGGCTTCTAAATCATCATGATCATAACCTAAGAAAACATATATTTTGATTTTACTATCAAGATTGGGTCTTTAATGAATAAAGGAATATACATAAATGTTTTATAGGTAAACACTCTAAAATGATTGTATGAAACATTTTTTTCCGATTCACATTCTCACTAGAACATTATAGTCAAGAAGAGTTGAAGGAGAAAAGTTAATTATATCCATTGCAATTCTCATTACTTTACCAAAGAAGGCTTTAGACAATTTAACATGAGAAAGTACATATCTAATTTTTTTCATTAATTGTCCAATTTATTCTTTTTGTAACTTAATTTTATTAAGGTGTTTTTGGGACAACTTTTTCCAGCTTGATGCCGTATTCACTATATTATTTTTCAAATGGACCTTTATATTTACCACCATTATTTGCTTAGACACATTTTAATCATATCTTTGTTTCTCTTTCAACATGTATATATTTTTAATTTTAAAGCATAGGCCTAAACTTTTTTGGAATAATCATCTATAAAATTAACAAAATATGCAATACCATTAAGAGTTCTTATATCCATAGAACACATATCAATATGAATAAGATCAAGAATATTATATTTTTTATAGGAAGAGAATTTGAGAAATGAAATTCTATGTTATTTATGAACTAAATAATAACTACAATTCTTTAATGACATATCTTTTATAGGAAGGGAGTTTCATTTTACTAGCATATTAAGTTTTTTCTCACTCGAGTGGCCTAAATGCAAATACCATAACACAAAAAAAATTTCAATAACATTCACTTTTTTAACATAATATAACTATTACTTTGTAAAAAGAGTTAATCTTTTCACCTTTTGCCATAACTAAAAACTTCTTGGTAAGCTTCCATTTACCTTTACCATGGTAACTTTCAAATCTTGCATCATCAAGTGCTTTAATAGAAAATAAATTAAAGTGGATATCAGGAACATATTTAACATTCTTTAATAACAACTTGTATCTAGTATTAGTTTCCAAATTGATGTCTCCAATACCAACAAGCTAGCTTGAACCTTGATTTTTCAATCTAACTATACCATACTTTCAAGTAGTACAAGATGTAAAGAAATTTCTCTGAAAAGTAATACTGTCATAACCTACCTAACCATGATTGATATGATTTTCGTTATTAGTAGCCACTAACCTGTCTAAGCCTATTTTAATATCATCACATTACAATTACTAACTAACCCTAATCTAATTAATTTATTTCCATTGGAGTTGCTATATATTGATTAACAAAGTAATATTTACATTTGAGTTCCCTTCAACATCATTCAATGTTTACAAGATCCTTTTTTTTAAGCTCATCTAACTTTTATACTATTTCCTTATGTTTTACTTGTGGCTGCTCATGATGTAATGTGACTCTTGATCCATTGGTTATGGTTGTGGAGTTTTACTTTAATCACCTAAAAATATTTTTGAAGAAAAACTATGAAACTCAAGGTCTTAGTAAGTAAATAATTTACTTAATAATATACATATATACGAGTGGTTATATGTGTTCATTTAACATGCAAGGCAAAACATGTTTAATACAAATAAGCATAAAGCATAACACATAATATACAATTAATAATGGTAAATTTGCCTTATGTTTCCCTATATCAATCATAATCTTAACCTTTTCCCCTTAGATATTAGTCATAATCCTAACCTTATTACTCTCAATACTCCACTAATCCATAAATAATCATTTGAATTTCAGAAATTTTAACTCAATAACTTAATTCACTTATTTGATATCATGCTTCAATATGCCCTTGATCATAATCAATCAAATTATAACAAACTATTAATATCATCACCAATTACATTGGATTTATTCTTTTATTTATCCTAAGTAATTATTAAGTACATGTAATTCCATAATTTGCAAATATGCAATTATAAATTTAACTAATTGCTCTTCATTAAACCTTGTTCCTCCTTCATGGGTACTCGAATGTAGGATTTGCGCGTCATGGAACAATAACATAGAGCAAATGACTATTTAGTATAAAACTTAAATATAAGGCCCTATTTCATATGTCTACATTTGAGGTAAAGAGCATAGCCATCCTTAGTACTTAAGTAGGTTACTTAAATATTGCCTTCTGAGTTCATACTCGAAGTAATACTCAAGTATCATACCTGAGTACTAATTTAGATTTTCTAGAATTTCATTCAAAATGCAGTATACCTAGCTCAAACACACCTTAATCTCATCATGCAATTTACTTATTCATACAATTCCAATGCATCATACTATATATTAGTTATTTCCACTTGTTCATACTTATTCCAGTCTTTACTTCCTCATTCAAACTTAAACCATTAATTAACTTCAAAGAAATAGCATAAATAACCTAAATTTAGTAAAATTATGAATTTAACATAAGTAACTTATCTATTTACCTTAATCTGAGAAAGAGTAGAGATAAAGCAAGTTTCATTTGAATTTTTTGGCTTTATTACATAAACACCAATTATTTCTAAAAAAATTCTAAATTCCTTATTCTATCATCTATTTCATAGAAACCTAAATTATAAAGTAAAAATCTATATTCCATACCTAGATAAGAAGAGGAATGATGATAAGCTTAAGGAAACCAGTTAATCTCTTACCGCCAACTTACAGTTTCTTTATAGAAATTGTTAGTGATGAGTATGAGAAGAGAAAGTGTCATGAGTTTGAGAGAAAACAAATAAAGGAATCAACTTTAGTATGATTTAGATAATTTTAGGTTAATGGAATTTATGGAATTTTATAAACTTTTAAGGGTAATTTAGGTAAATCTTCTTTTAAATTTCTTTTAAACATCCTATCTCTATTCTGACTTCACACATTGTTATAAGTAATCAAGTTACACTTATTTTTACATTGAAGATTTATTTTTTATAATTAATTATTTATCTTAAGCCTTTCTATAACTTCTCTCATTATTAGTATATTTACCAAATTTATCATTTTAGAAATTAAAATAAGATTTTTATGAATTTAAAGGTGTAACAATGTGGTATGAAACTACTAAATCAATAACCCATGTGGAGTCTTCACATGTGAGGTTTAGATATTTACCATGGCAAGCGATAACAACCTTTTCATCAAATGTAGCATGTAGCAAAATCTTTATTTTCTTTCTTATCCTTGTATCTTTTCTTTATTTTACTTCTTTTTAGCTTTTTGCAATTCTTTTTAATATAGCTTGATTTTCCACAGTCAAAATGCTTCACTTTTTTTTTGTTTCTAGATTATGATCTTCCTTTGGACTTTCACAATCATTTGAATTTCTGCAATGACCTTTCCTATGTGCATCTCTAGCAATTAATGCATTTAAATGATTCAAAATTCACTATTCATTTATTCTTGTTTCATTATTCAACATGTTATCTTTTATCATTGTTAATGTTACCTTCCTATTTTGAGTAGAATTACTTAAGTACATAACAAGGGTTTCCCAAATCATCAAGTAAGGAATTGAGTAATAATAGTGTTTTCATTTCATCATCTAACATTATACTAATAGCAGTCAATTGATTTATAACACTTCAAAAGTCGCATAAATGTTTAGTCATAAAACACCCCTTTTTATATTCCATATTCACCAGCTTCGAATAATGCTTCATTCTATGTAGTTTGACACTTATATAAATTGGTTGTTTTAGTCTACAATTCATGAGCATCAATTTTAGCAACCACATGATGAAATACAACCAATCCACCACCTAATCAAGCCAACGGTTTTCTTGTCTATTTTATTCCAATACTATTTAGTTTTCTCAGTAAGTTTTATACCTTTAACCATAATAGGATCAAACAAATCTTTCTAGTATAATAGATCTTCAATTCTAGGCTTTTAATATAAGTAATTTGAAGAATTCAACTTAACCATCATAACTCTTAAATTTGCATTCATTGAATCACATACAATAAATCAACAATCAAGCTCTAATCCCATTTGTTAGGAAAAATGGGATAAAATTAACACAAAGCAAAAATTTAAAATTCACTTAAATCAACTCTTCTCATATGTGTGATTAAATAAATTAATAAAAAATAATAGAAAAAATAAATTAGAAGACCAATAATTTTTAACATGAAAAATTACTCAATGTAAAAGTAAAAATCATGAAATTTAGTCTTGTAAAAACCTCCACTAATAAAATATCAATTGGTACAAGAATGGGTAAAAATCAATAGAAAATAATAGCAAAAAATAAATCAAGAGACCAATAATTTTTAATGTGGAAGACTCTTCAATATGAGAGTAAAAATTATTATACTTAGTCTAATAAAAACTTCCATAATAAAAATAACAATAAGTACAACAATATCTTCCTATAATTCTAGAGAACAACCCATATATAACATTTTACCAAATATGGAATTTTTAACAAAATCGATAGTTATGAATAACATGATAAATAGTTATGAATTGATTTATTTGGTCAATTATCTTATTAACTTGACTGAATAAATTTTCCTAATTATAATTTTAATATTTTAAAAAATTAAATGTGATGAAATATATCTTATTTAATTAAAAAGATGATGTAATAGAAATTTAATTAAATGACATTTTATCTAATTTTCTAATTAATATTAATTTGATGCAATTGAAATATATTAGTTTGTGGCTAAAATTTTATTAACATATTGAGTTGTCATTATTTAATTGTGATTATTATGAGAAAAAATTTGAAAATGAGTTATAAGAACCAATTGAGTGAAATACACGAATGCTAAGAATGAATATTAGAATAAGTTCATTTTAAGTGCACCTTGTGTTTTTTGAAAATTTGTAAGAAAAATAACCTTAGTCCACAATCATGTGAGAAAGAGCCAAGAAAGAGTGTTTGGCAGTAAGCGCAGAATTAAGAGCGCCGTGGACATCTACGCCAATTTGAGCTTCAGCCCTGTCCAAGTCAGTTGAAGCGGTGGAGGGGGACAAGGTTGTGGGGTATTCAAACCCGCACCGATTCATACCACACATATTGAAGGCAAAGTGTGTTACCATTTGAGCGGATCTTTAGGTGGTGGATGAAAGCAAATCGCATTGTTGAGATCCAAACAGATCGGTTCATTTGACCAGAAGAACAGTACCAGATCGGATCATTTGATCAGAAAAATTGTGAACCAGTCATGAGATTAGTCCAATTGACCTTAAAATTTGATCTCCCAAAAGTCGATAAATCAGTGACAAATTGGTGAACTGAAGGTAAAAAAATAGTAATTGGCCTCTTTTTCGAGAAACGTAAAACTAGTTTGTATGATTGTGTAATATTTTTGTTATACTTACATCAAAATTTATTTTGGATTTTTTTTTCCCGACAAAAGTAATGTAGGTGACAGGGCCAGCAGACACCATGTCCGGAGTACTAGAAACTAATTAAAATACCACGTACAATATGTTCACAAGTTTTTTTCGCCAAGTTCTTGTTTTTGAAGATTTGTTGTTGTGGTATGACCATGATTAGTAATTTCCTTCAAATCATAGTACACTAGTGGTTTTCTCCCCGGTGATAGACTAACATAATTCTGCAACGAATGAAGCGTCGTTTCTTTAACATTAGCATAAAGAGAAACATGAAATGTTTTGGTCCGTAATGTTTTCATTAATTAAACAGGTGTTTTGGCTAAATTAAATGCGGTCTGCATTATTTTTCATGACAATAATCTTATCCATGTTCTATTCTTTGATCTCTTGTCAACCAGAGTGGAATTAAGAAAAAAAATTAAGCCTCCAGGTGTAAATAGGAAGAAAAGCTTAGATCTCAGTAGGATTAAAAAAACTGCAAAAAAGCGCCTCTATTCACTAATTTCAGAAGAATATACAAGATCGAGTGTCAGCGTATTAATTCTTGAACCTCTATGATGTTTACAATGAAATGAAAACTGCAACCCCGTACTAAGATGCTCCTATATGATGTTTACAATGAAATGAAAACTGCAACCCCGTACTAAGATGCTCCTATACATCTCTAAAATATATTTACACAGCTAAGCAGCTGCAAGCCTTGCAATCAAAGGAAAACCTCTGGAACCACCAAAAGAAAATTAACATCCACGTTCACCTGCTAATGCTACTTCTGCTCTGTCATAAACCAGATTCATGGGCCCAAAAAGCATCTGCATCAGGACAATATAGAGAGAAATCTTCGATTTCTAAATTCGCTATGTGCCAATTGACAAAACGAGCTTGTACAAACTTCAATAGAAGAAGGATAGTAGGCAAAAGCCAGCATTCATCATCTTCCCTGCAAGATTTTGCAATGAAACCAATTGAAAAAATCATGTATAAAAGGAAATCATAATTGGAAACACACTGAAATTTATAAAGAAAATCATCTAAACCATCTCAAAACCACTTTAAGTAACTATGACTTTTCATGCGTATGACAAGCAGGATGTTCTGTTTATTAAATTGATTGCTAAAACAGATGGTATAAATCAAAGATGACTTCTTGTTGCCTGATTACATAGTGCGGCTGCACATAAAGCAGCAAATTATTAAATTGGTGTCATCAGTTTTTTACCTTCGCATATGATAAAGTACGAATGACTCGAAATCTATGAACATTAATCATTTTCAATGGTGAACTTGAATTCCTTGCAGCAATTATTCGCCCATCTTCATAAGGGAAGATAACTGGTTCAAAAAGTTGCTAGAAGATTTTGCAGACAAATTTTAACTCAAATTCATGCACATTAGTTTAGTGACCATAATTCTCACCAGACGTATCACTGCCTTCCTACAGAAAGCATATGATTTGTTCTAACAGATTACGAACAATAATATGGCCAATGCTCGTTAGTTTCACTTCTGCACTGATTTTGATTCACACTCTATATGTCATTTGTTTGTACTAGATGCCATTGTTGTTAGCAATCAGGTTGGCAGTCTTACCTCTTAATATGCCATTCAGTTGCTTCATCAGGCTGGCGAAAGTGGGACAATATGTAGTGAAGAAGGCAACAAATAAAAGCGACCCCCTGCAGAAAGCCAAAATATCAATAGAAGTAGGGAATACGTCAGTAGATGATTAGTATAAGTTATGGGCTTATAGGCATAGATGAGTCTTTAATCCTATTGTAACTTTGTAACCTCATTCTTGTACATATTCTATTATAAATAGATATGCTCAAAAACCACTCTCTTTCTAACATGGTATAAGAGCCTCCTAAGCCTTGGTATCTTTCTCCTACCCAAAACAAAACAAAACCCTAGCTGCTGCTGCTGCTGCTTCTTCTCCCCTTCCCTCCCCCACCCCCTTTTCTTCCTTTCCTTCAGTTTTTATGCCTGACTAGGTCACGGTAGTGGTAAGAATGGCTTGAAGTTGTTATCATGGAATTTGTGGCTGCAAAGAGAATGCAACGTTCAAGGAGCAAAGGTGCTATTTGTAGTGGTTGGCGTTGTTTTAGTGGGAATTTGGAGAATCTGGGTTGACAGACTGGCAGATTGGTGGCTGGTGATGCTATCTGGGTGGCGCATGCATGTCACACATGGGTACTGCACAGGTGCATGAAGCCCGCATAAGAGAGAAGGCAGCGCATACAGTGGTTTCCATTGACACTTTTTTTCCACAGCTTCTGCAGTAAGTATTGGACATCCCTGTGGTTGGTTTTGTGGTTTGTGGCTTCGAACCTGATATTTTTTAATTTTCCTGACAATTTTGGACGTTTTGGATCAATTTTTCAGGATTGTTCTATTATGGCTACTGTTGATTCTAATTCTAGCTAAAACAACAAGGAAGTAGCTGCATTGGTTGGCTTTGGTGCTCATGGAGATTTTGGCGGGCATGGTGAGTCTAGTAAAGGGTGGAAGCGGAGATTCCATTGTTTCCTGCTACTACTGTAGAGAACTTGGACATACCAAGAAGTATTGCCCTAAGTTAATTGGGAAATATACACAATCATCTCAATTTGCACATTACTGCAAATAATCCAGCACAAGAAATTGAAGATGCTTACAATATAAACATGTCAGAAAGTGAGTATTCTAAATATTTGCATTTCTAGGCCTCTTGACAGGTGCCACCTACTCAACTCGTTGCCACAATGGCTTAGACAGATTGCCCTACCACCTGCCTTTTCCATACTAGTTGTAGATGGATTATTGATTCCAGTGCTGTTGATCATATGACAAATCATTTAGGTATCCTATCCTCTTTCAATCCACTCCTTTCTTAAATGTTACTTTAGCCAATAGCTCTAGTGCCATTGTTGTTGGGTGTGGTATGGTGAATGTTTCCCCTAACATTTATTTGTCTTCCGAACTTTTCATTTAATTTGCCTTCAGTTAGTCAACTAACATGTACCTATAATTACAGTATTTTCTTATATCTTGGCAATTGTATTTTTTTAGGATCTTTCAATAAAAATGATTTTTGATAGAGGGCAAAAATTTAGTGGCTTGTATTATCTTGAAGAAGAAGTTTGTTGGTCAATTGCTATTGCTACCATTACTCCATATCAACTACACTGTCATTTATGTCATCTATCCAAGTGTTTGAGTTTAGGTACTCTTTCTAGTTTGAATTGTGAGTTATGTTATTTCGCTCAACATCATTGTGAGTCTTATGGTTTTTGAGTAGATAAGCAAGTTTCATCCCCATTTGAGTTAATACATCTAGATGTTTGGGATCCTTGCCCAATTGTTTCTACCTTTGATTTTTGTTATTTTGCTACTTTTGTTTATGATTGTTCAGAAGTTACTTAGCTTCATTCCAAGAAAAATCATTCAAAACTATTTTGTACCTTTCATGTTAAAGTTTTGAATTGATTTCAAACATCTATGCACTATTTACATAGTGACAATGCTAAAGAATACTTTTCTATACAATTTTCGTCCTATTTGTCACAACATGAAATAATTTATCAATCTTTCTATGCAATTATTCCACAGCAAAATGGAGCAACTAAAAGAAAGAATCGTCACTTAATAGATGTTTGCCTTGCTTTATTATTTTAAATGAAAATGCCTAAGATTTTTTGGGATAATACAGTCTCCATAGCCTGTTTTTTATCAATTGATTGCCCTTTTCAATTCTTGACAGTTAGGTTCTTAAAATGTGTCTTTCTTGGTCATTCTCGAACAACACAAAAAGGGTATTGATATTATTTTCTTGATTTGAATCGTTATTTTATACCTTCTAATGCTACATTCTTTGAATCTACTCCATGTTTTGGCTTTTCTAAATCTTCCTCCGTACCTAAATCTAAATCCTTTGATGAATATTTTCTTATGTATTTCTCCCTTCAAGGGTCTCAGGCCCTCAAAAAACAATTCGGTTTATCCTCATATTAAGCATATTTATTCGCACAAAATGCATGTATCAGCTGTAACATCTTCATCTGACAATGCCGGGACATCCAATGCAGTCCCAATTATTGAATCACTCTCAATTTCATCTTCCCTACTGACTTCTTCCTCACTAGATCTTCCTTCTTTGCTCTTTAATTTTGATATCCTTATTGTCCTTTGAAAAGGTACTTGTAGTTGCACTCAAAAAAGTAAAACTAATCACTCTTATCCCATCTATACTTTTGTGTTCTATTCCTCATTGCCTATCTCCTCACAATCATTTGTTGCCTTGCTAGATTCTATTATTATTCCTATGTCTATTACAAAGAAACTCTTTCATTTTGGATGGCATGCTACTATGGAGTAAGAAATGATGACCTTTGAAGCAAATCAAGCATGGGATATTATGTCCTTACAAAGTGGTAAGCATTCTATTGGGTGTAACTTAACTATTGCCTAATTAAAGGCTTATTTAGTGGCACAAGGGTTATGCAGATGTATAGTGTGGATCATTTAGAAACTTCCTCTCCAATTGCCAAACTTACTTCTGTATAACTATTTATCTCTCTCATTACATCTCAAGGCTAGCCTCTCTATTAGCTTGATGTTAAAGATGCCTTCTTACATTATGATTTACTTGAAGAAATATATATGGATTAACCATGCGGGTTCATTGTCCAGAGGAAGTATGGAAAAGTTTGTTGATTAAAAAACTCTTTATATGACCTGAAGTAGTCTCCTTAAGCTCCATTTAGGAGATTTAGTGAGGTAATGATAAAGTTTAGACTTAAGAAAAGTAGCTATCTCAATGTTTTATAGACAATCAAATTTTGATTGTATTTTTCTAGCTGTCTATATGGATGAAATTGTGATTACTAGTAGTGATAAATTAGACATTTCAAAGTTGAAAGCTTTTCTTCAAACCAAAGATTTAGAAGCACTCCAATATTTATTGGGGATTAAAATTGCTCGATAAAAGAAGGGAATCTTCTTATCTTGGTGGAAATATATTCTTAATCTCTTGAAAGAAATAGAGATGCTTGGCTCTAAACATTATGATACTCCTATGGTTCACCATGTTACACTTGGCTTAAAAGATAGGGAGTTGTCAAAAGATCCAAAGCAGTAAATCCATTTATGAACTCTCTAAAAACTTCTTGTTGGGATGTAATTATGCACATCCTAAGATATCTCAAGAAAGTGTTTAGGTGTGGACCCTTGTATAAAAATCATGGTTATTACAAATTAGGTAGGATGTCCTATAGAAAAAAAGTTCACTTCTATGTACTCTGTGTTTGTTAGTGGGAATCTTGTGTCTTGAAAAAGTAAAAAACAAGTAATGGTGTCTCATTCAAGTGCAAAGTTTGAATATTGAACCATGACTCATGCTAGATCTAAACTTGTGTTAATTTCCTGCCTTCTTCATCAACTTGGAATTCGTTCTTCTAGAGTTATGCAGTTGTGGTATGATACTCATATAGCTACAAATCTGATTTTTCATAAATGAACAAAACATGTAGAAGTTAATTGTCATTTTGTTGTGGAAAAACTTCAAAAAAGGGTTATTAATCTTAGACATATTAGAATTGGGAAACATTTGACTGATTTATTTACTAAAATTCTCCTAAGAAAATAGGTTGATGATATTTATAACAAACTTGACATATTTGATATCTATGCTCCAATTTAAGGGTGGTGTTAGTTGATCATTAATATAAGTTATGAACTTAGGATTTAAGGTTTAGGATTTAGTTTTATTATAGAGCATGGCTTTGAAAACCACCCTTTTAATACAATATATTTCACATGATTGAAAGTGAGCCTTTCATTAGTTTTTATATCTTGATCATAGTTCTAAGTTCTAACTATATTGTACCTCATTCTTCTCAAATTCATATTTTCATTAGAAGTCATGAATATATTTTAATAGCATATATTTCAAATGATTGAAAGCGAGCCTTTCATTAGCTATTACATCTTGATCATAGTTCTAGGTTCTAACTATATTGTACTTCATCCTTCTCAGATTCATATTTTCATTAGAAGTCACAAATCATAAGTATGATGCAGTAAATTGCTTGCAATATATCAGAATGGCTGGTGAAGGTATTCCACATACACTACGCATACACAAATAGTTAAAATGTATTTTATCATAATCATAAATACAATATAAGCACAACTTACAATATTAGATGAGGAAGTGGCATTCCAGAGTGCATATATTCGAGAGAGCAAAGCTCTTCTAGGTTCTTTACTGAACAAGGCATTCAAACCAGCAGGAAATGGAGCTAGTAGAGAAAGAGGAAGGATTAGCAAAACAGATAGAAAAGCTGCGAGAGAAATCCAGTAGAACTGTAGCAACAGAAGGAGAGTGACAGAAATATCAGCCAAGAGCATCAAAGTGATCAGCAGCTGCACAGTGTCCTGGCACACAGATTTCACGTATCAGATATGATCAATACAGATTTGTCAAGATATGAAACAATATAGCAACTACCTGACGACCAACAGGCCTAGTGTTACACAACAGCAGTGAAAGTGGGAAAAAAAAGTCCCTTCTGAAGTCCAGTGATTTCAAGGTAGCATCATTTATTAGTCCCCCATTTATTCCACCGGTTATCCTTTTAAGAGATAATGAATTACTCATGTAAGGCCAACTATGCTGCAGTTGTTTGAGATTCTTTCCTCCACGTGCTACATTTTTCCTGCCATGCAATTAACATAAAAATTGTTTAATTCAAGCATTATATTTAAGAAACCAATTGCAAATGGAAATAATTTGTAACCGACTAGAGGCATTGAAAGGAAAGTGTCAAAGAACCAAAAACCTAAAAGCTTAAGCCAAAAGACAGAGTCAAAGAATAATTTTGACATATCTAGCATGCCAATTGATGTAAGAACATAGTAGTACTAGGTTTGAAAAGTAAGAGAAAGCATAAGACTAACTCCATATAAAACTTTATATTTTTAAGGGAGCAACAATCTAACTTTAGCCCATTTCAGCTTAGAATTCAATAGGATGTCAAACAATAACTTTACCCAAAATTTTAGACTGCTAAGCAAATGCACTAGAGTAGTTCTCATATGCAACAAAAACAACTTGCCTTCTTCCCTAATCCATATAATCTAAGTATATCAAACATCTAAAAGTATAGCTTCTAAATCATCAATGTTAACAGTACAGGTGAAACACATCAATGGCTTTACTGGTTTTGAAATGTTTATATTATTCATTTCCTTTGACCACACTGAGTCTGACCTCCCAGCAGTCCTTCCTGGGCAAAGAATATTTACAAATTATTGGTAACTTGGCTTGGACAGTTTAAATTGCCCTTTTTTTTTTTTCAAACAAACCCAATTCATCTATCCACAGTCTTTGCCATGTACATACTATTTACTGCTTGCAATTGAATTAAACCCCATAGGACAACATGAAATGGTTGATCCTGCCAAGCTAATAGACTTTATTGGAGAAAGCCAAGGCAGTATGTATGTCTACAGCATAGACTTACAGGGTCCTAAATTACCTCATAGCTTCATCATTACTCATATCCAAAGTATCAGACTTGTGCAAGTCATGATCAGAATGATCACCAACTAAAACCAATATACCAAGCTGATAGTAACCAGAAGCTGTTGCTTGGAACCATCCAAGCTCAATTTTGACTCCATGGAACTCAAGTTGAGGGTTTGCATGACTGTTGATCCAGTCAACAACAGGACCCAGTGCAGAACGGATTGATCCATGCCTCACTATCCTTAATTGAGCATTCAGTCCAGCTACCAAGCGATTCCAAACAGATGCTGGGACATGCTGTAAAAATCATTTTTGGGATTTGTATGTCAGAAATTAATATAGAAATAATAACTAATAAACCAAAAGGCATTAACAATCAAGGGACCTGGCCAAGAAGGTTGGTCAGTAGCATATCACTGTGAAGATTATAAGGTGACATGTAGCTTCCATCCCCCCCAAAAATTATGCACATGGGAAATCTCTTCTGTATAATTGACACAAAGTCCAACCGCTTCTCATCACCACCAAGGAAAAAATCAATATATGCCACCATTAGATCAGGTGTTGACCCAACCTGCATCAATTGTTTCTTTCAATAAGAAGCCAAGAAGAATAAAGGCAAGTCCTTTAACCCCTGTGGGGAACTTTATGTACAGGGTTTCAGATTCTAATATAAGCCTGTCCAGAAAGAAAGCTGCAAATTAAACGTTTCACTATTTGCATCCGCATTAATAAATTAAATGTTTAGTAACCATGTGGCTATGGTTTTTTGGAGCAAATCAAGAAACAAAATATGAGCAAGATGCGTAACAATTGGCTAGCATAAGGTATAAGTAGGGTCCTGTTAGGGCACTGGTTACGGAGCATTTAATTGCATTGGAATCATAATATTTCCAAAGAAAAAAAATTATGTATTTCTATTTGATTCATTCTCAATTTTTTTCTTATTTTTTTTTAACAAATCGTAGAGAATAAAATAAATAGAAGTACATAAATTTTTGAAAAAATTATATTTTCAATGCACTCAAATGCTCCTTAACAAGTTTCCAGGGCACTGGTTAGCAGATGCCCTGAAAGTAACCACCGATTCACAAGAATATCTGCAAATTATCATGGAGGAACATCACAAAAAGCTTCATTTCTACAAAAATGAGAAGCTCAAGCATAAATTCCTTGAGATTAGAATCAAGGGTTGATAAATACTATGTGCATATCCATGTTATTTCACTTGCATATGCATGTGATACTCAAGCCTACATAACACATTTGCATGTTTTGCTAAGAAGGATTTTTCACCTTTTTCCAAGTCTTTTTGGAAGATCAAGCTTCCTTCTAAGGTTATGGTCTTAACTTGGGCCGCTGTTCTAGATAGGATGACTACTAATGATATGCTTTAGATGTGTAAGCCTCATAAGGCACTATCTCCAGATAAATGTATGATATGTTTCCAAAACTTACCCGCAATCATTTGTTTTTGCATTGTGATATGGCTTGGGAGCTTTGGACCAAATTATTTTCCTTATTTGATATCACTTGGGTGTGCCCCTCAAATCTGGGTTGTTTTTTTTTTACCTATTAATTTCAAGATTTTTTTTTTTTTTTTTGGGGGGGGGGGGAATAAGGATACTAAGACCCTTTGGGATTGTGCTCATTTTGCAGTTATCTAATGCATTTGGTTAGAAAGAAATGCTAGAATTTTCAGAAATCAGGCCCAATCAAATGTTCTCTTATGGAATAGAATTCTATTTGTTGCTTCTCTTTGGTTGAAAGCTAATGGTTTTTTAAGAGGGTTAACCTTGTCTAATTTGCACAGAAATTGGGCTACAATTTTGTACTAATTGTTGAGAATTCCTTATCCTCCACTATTGTATTCTTTTTTCTTTCTATAAAATTTTCTTTTTCTATTATAAAATAAGTTTTGCTAAGAAAACAGAAATGAATTTCAGTATTCATGGTGCAAGATAAATACATTGAAAGGAGAGCTTAACCAGCTCCATATATCCTTGTATAGCAATAAAAAGCACAGTTCTACTTATCATGGGCAATACTAAGCCATCAGTGACCATAAGAGGGCCATTACTAGCCTAGACAACTTCCCATATGACAAAAAGTAATTGTAATTACTAGGAAATTCATAGAAAATATTCCTTGATGATAAATGCTTTACAAGTCAAACCTTCATTCCTTTGTACAAAGCTCGGGATCGACAGGACCGTAGGCATGAATGGTCATACTCAGACTTGACATATTCCTGTAGGCGACTAATTTTAACTCTCTGCCGCCACTGTTTCCAGGACCAAGCACAGGGATATGCAACAACAGAGAGTATACTGTGCACTGATCCCTCCCACCAATCATATGAAGCGACTGAGTTGATCTCATCAATAAATCTGTTAAAAGCATCTTCATACCTGCATCCCAGAAATGACAATCTTATGAGAAGTAATGACTTATATGCCGGATGACTAGAATTCTATTGCAATGTTAATCATCCAAAAAGGCATTTCTTAGACTGCTGTATGATCAGCTGCTTGAGGCAAAAGCTGTACTAGAAAAGTGTCTCTTGAACTAAGACTTTCTGTTAAAAGAATCAATAAAGTTTTGACAGAATATTCACATAAAGAGTCAACCTACATAGCTAGACTTAACGAGTGGGTAGTCATTTTCATGAATTAATCACAAGGCACAACAAAAGGCTGATGTTTACAACAAACCCCACAAGTTCAGGGCATCAGTATATCAGCACACATTACAATATGACATCAGGAAGACCATGACATGCAGTAATGAATATGTAGCTTCTCTTACACAATTTCAATTATAGCATGGGGAGGTGAGTAAGGAAGATGCCAGGGTTCTCTAAAAGTATTAGGACCCATGAAGTACATTCTGTAAACATGGCTTTGAGTCTCGTCAGCTCTGGCTCCACGCACCTAGTTTTGAAGCCATATAAAAAGTAATATACATCAAATAGTTACATGAATGATTTGTTGGGCTCAATTACAACTATGGATAGCACTAAGCAAACAGTAGAAATTTTGTTGTCAGCATGGTACCTCGGATAAAGAAAGAAGATAAGGAAAATGGTGATGATTATTTGGTTCAATTGAACTTGCCCTAAAATATGAACCAGCACCAACCAACTTGATTCTCAAAGTACTTAGCAGCACAGCCAGAAGCACCAAAATGACTAACAACAATACTGCAAATGGCCAGGGACCCCCGAAAGTATAAACAAACTCCTCTAGAGGTGTATAGCAATTTGGAATTCTGTATTTGTCTGATATACATTTATAAGGACAGGATGAATTCCTAACTCCCCCTGCAATGAAGAGTCACGTAAAATTTGAGAGAGCAGAAAACTAACATGTAAAAGATGTCTGCCTAACACCAAGTCACAATCATCAAAGATACCTCGTACATATATGAAATTCGCACGATTGGGAAGATGATCAAGAGAACAAGGAGTGCAAAGCCGTGCATCAGAGCCCTCAACACTTTTGAAAGTACCAATGGGACATTCCTGAAAATTCACTTGCACTGTTTAATAATGTCCAAGAAATTGATTTGTAGTGCATGTACAAGCATAATTACAAAATACTGACTTGCAGCTTCAGTCAAAAGCAATAGTTTAATTTAATTCAGTACAAACTGGAAAAAAATGACAGAAATAGATGCCAGATCAAGAATTTAAATAATATGGAACTTTCCTCATACATAAAAGTATATGGCATTAAACAACGCAACAAGAATGGCTTTTACATACCTAACAAAAGGAATGCATATCATTTACTTTATTTAGCTCCAAAAGTAATAAATGAATACTTATGTTCCATAACATAAGCAAAATCAAATGAAGGAACAAAAACCTAGCTCAACAGACCTTACAGAAAATGCCATAAAGGCCGCTAGGACATGCTTTCCCAGTAATGGTACCCCCCTCTCCATAATGACCACCATTATTTCCAGCACCACCACTGTTGGAAACCAGAGAGAAGGAGATTCTGTTATTGAGCAAACTCTATTTGAAGAAAATGTCCACTTTCCCATTCAGAACACAATTATACGTTTCATCAAAATTGTTTAAAATGATCATGATTCAAGTGACTTAATTTGGAGCCAAAACAATGCATACTTTTTAGATTGGAGAAAAGTCTGAATTGAGATGAAGTATAGAACATTAGTAACTTTTTTTTTTTTTGATAGAAACATAGAGCAATAGAATGTTAACGCATAGCTGATAGCTCAACCAAAACCTTAAGTGAACCTTCCTGGCATTCATGCCCCAAAATTTCATTACAATCAGATGGTAAGATGCAACAAAACTATCAGCAAGGCAGTAAATCAGCACTATTCTTAAGTCAATAGTGATAATAATTACACACACCTACTATTCATGGTGCCAGTTATAGTTGCAACTGGAACATAATCTTCACCCACCCCAAGCTTAGACCAATGGAAATGAATTCTCCCTCCACCACCTCCACCACCGCCAAGGGGCCCACCAAAACCCCCAACAACAGATAGAGATGAATCCTCCAGTAGCTGGAGTTCTTGAAGAAAGAGAAGGACTGTGCCGCCAGAACCTCCACCAAGACCACCAACCAAGGAACCATCATCATTTGTTACTGCTTTGCTAAAGCTTTGACCATCAGCCCTCAGGGACCCACGAAGGTCAATCCTTAAAAGTGGCCACTGGATGGATCCCATCACTAGTAAAAAGGTTATACATAATTATGAATTATGATCATAAAATATGATTAAAAATAATTAGAACATTTTTTCTTTCTGAGAAGCAGGAGATGCACAAAAATCTGGTAGGTAGCAATGTAATGCCCACTATGACTCATTTGTCAACATGCGGCTATTCACTTCAATGGTCAGAACAAGAGAATTTTATTAGTTGAAACAAACTTAAGAGGGTGTTCAAAAACTATTACCAATCATTCCCCCTCCAACTGTATGCCCATATGACTCGTTAGGGCCTTCACTTCCACTCCCCAATTCACATGGAAGATTAGCATTTCCATATTCATTACCACCACTACTCAATCTCCCATTGAAATTTCCAGAACCTCCTTTTCCACCATGTCCAGCACCACCACCAGCTCCATTTAAGAAGTTTCCTTTTCCAATACCTTCAGTGCAACCTGTAAAAGTTCTTTGTCTAATTAAAATCTCAAAATTATACTATCTTCTTGGGGTAACTAACGTATTGGCTGGCATGGAAGACAAGGAGTGCAGAACTTACCTAATTCAGATGCTGTAATCATACCATCAGCATCAACAATGACAGTCCTAGCCCTGTGGATGTGAATTATACTTCCTTTCATAATACCATTTACAAGAAGATCCTCAACACGACAGATCTGCAATGTATTACAATAACTCATCTCAAAATTTTACTTGAAGGACAATTTATTTTTGTTATAAGTACTGATCAGCTATAAAACAGGGCCCAACACAAAAGATACATTTATCAAATAATAAGTAGCAATGGTAGCAATGATCGGAGGATGTTATTCAAAAATCCCAAATGTAAACCTCAGTGTAAGTCATTAGATGTGACATGATCAAAACCTACTTACAACAATGTATTAAAAAAAAATTCTAAGCAGTTCATTGAGTACAAAATGAATCTCAACTTAGGGGAAGAAGTGCAGTTCTAAAAATTATATACATCTAACACTAACAACTTCCCATCACATTATATTTATTCTAAGTCTTACTTGAAGTGAGAATGAGAGTGTATAATTGACATGGCAATCATCAGGTGGAGTTATCAAATCCACTGGACAAGCCTGTGTCTCACAAAGTTGTTTTGTCACCCTTCAAAAAGAATAATAATAATTAAAAAAGAGGGTCAAATTTGAAATTTCATGGTAATCAACATGCCAAAGTGAACCACATCTTAAAATTCGCCAGGAGGACTAGAGAAAAAATAATACTTACGTCCCTCTACTGGTATCATCATCCAAAGGAGCCTGAAGTATAGAGCCTGGGCCAACCTGCCACAGGAGTATCAGTTGTAAACCAGCTGGACTGAGACTTAGACTAGGAATGCAACAAATTCTATAAAATAAAATTAATAATTTGGAAAATAATGACATAACTAGTGAATACATTTCCAAATAAGATCCAATGATAGTGTCAGTTGCAATGTCAGGGGAAACAACCATCACCAGAAAATACAATAACTAGCAATGTCACACGTGCAGATATTACTTCAAACATCTTTTTGTACCATTAACTGCTTACAGTTATGTTATAGAAGAGAGACAAGGAAAGTCGCTGGCTTTTGATTGCATCACCATGACCGGTCAACTGCAATAGTCCCTGACCATACAAGCCCAAGTTTGTACTTGACCTAATGACAGAGTTTTGCTGCAAGTGCAAAAAAGTAACTTTGAAAGGAAAATTCTCCCTCAATAAGAACAAAATATGGTTCAAAAAATGAATACTACATAATTTTTGAATGAAAACCATTATACCCTTAAAACCACCAGATTTCTGACTTCAAGTACTGAAGCAGTCACAACAGCATTCCCACCACCATCAATTTGGATTGTGGAATTCCACATGAGTAACATTTTGATAGCAACCCTAAGGGCACCATAAACCTTCATATATGAAAGTTTAATTGTAAGATCTTGAGGTAATAGTATAGCCCAAAGATGTTGCAGTCCAAAACAATTTATACCTGTATGAATTAACAAGCAAAAAACTCCTAATGATTGAAGAACAATTTTATTTGAAATCTAGTACCTTTATGATGGAATCGCTCATCAAAAGCTCTTCTGCAACAAGCTCAAATTCAGAGACTGGATAATCAGACAAGCCAAAGATGATGCTTCCACCACAATATACACCAATTTGGCCTCTCACCTTCATTAGAGCATTAATATAATAATCAAACATTAGGTTTCAAAGTCAGCTAGACTCAGCTGACAGAGAAGTGTTTTAATTATTATATACTTCAGCAGATGAAAACAACCATGGAAGAAGTTTTCTATTAACTTTACTATAAACTAGCTAGCGCCTGTTTAAGTGTGCATAAAGTCTATAACAGGTCTACCTGAACTCTAGTCCAAACAAGTGGGACCAAAACTTTAGCATGGTTTGCCACATAAACATTAGACCATAAGGGGCTGACTGAAAAATCAAGCAAAGGAGTCTCGGTTTCTGTTGTGATGTTGTCATTGCTGACTCTCAAATTTAGTAACTCTGCATTGAAATATGTGCCAGCTGCTCCTGAATTCCAAGGGCAGCCAATACTTAAACCTCCTATTGCAACAAAGACATAATGCGTATGAGTTTCTTGCTAAAAAAAAAATAGATTTAAAAAAGTACATAGGCTTGTGACGTGATTTCAACATATAAAGATGATGATGCCATCAATCTAAAACTATTAAATTCACAGCATCATGAACACCAAAAATCCCTGATTTCCTAGCAAAAGAATGTAGCATTGCATTATTGTTTCAGTTCAATAAAAAATATGCCAGTACAAATTAACTAACTCCTATTTAACGAAATAAAGAATCCAAATCTATGTATGTTAATAATAATTGATGCAATATATTCTTGAACAAACTTGACTTCAGTATCTAAAATATAGCTAAAAGTCTGAGCAGAGCAGAGCCAGGCAGAATAAGACTTATGTAGTATCACATATTAATTTATTTCTTATAACACTGTTCACTTTTTCCCAATAGAAAAAAGTATTACAGCATTAACTATGCTCAAAGTGAAATTTGCCACTAATACTTAGGCTCCATTTGTTTTAGCAGAAAATATCTTCCATAAGGATATAATTATAAACTATCCATATGATGGAAAATGGTTAATATGTTCAATGTTAAATGCAATAAATTTGATGGAAGACAACTACCTCTTTTGCGGAAAGGAAGTTGTTTTCCTCCACTACCATGGCTTTAAGGATCATTATATTTTTTTTAATTACAAAGTATAGAAACATATGGTACTCCTTCATTTATATGTAAGAAAATGAGATTTTTCTACAAAAATTATCTTCTGAAAAACAAATGGAGCCCTGCTTTGTTTCATTTTTCTTCAGATGCGATTATCCTGATTCTTGTTACTTTGTCCCACATAAATCAAGCATAACATTCTTACATTAGACTACAGGACAGCAGTTATCATGGCTTATAGTAGCAGATACAGAAGGGTATTTGTACAAACCATGAACAGTAATTTTTAAATCTTCTTGTATGCTGTAACAATCAAGTGATATTCTTCCTCCACCACCTCCACCCCATCCCTTCCCACCAGCAGCACTGACAATACCATATCCCTTCCTACACTCAACCAAGGAAAAAAAAATTTCAAGAGAAGTTTCAAGCCCAATCCACTATATGACATTCATTAGTAAAGATGTATATGAACTGGACCAGGCTAGGCAGGCTGAATTACATGAAAGTCAAGGCCTGAACCTGGCCTGGCCCGTTTACATTTAAAAATTTTGGCCCGACCGGCCCAATTTTTTAAATGAAAGGTCCAAAAGCCCAAAAAATATTGTTTTTATTTTTTAGTAAAAAATATATATTTAAAGAGATAATATGATATTTAAATATATAAAATATTTAATTATATTAAATTAATTTTTTTGTATTAAAAATAATTAGATATAATTATTTTTTTAATATATAATTATATTATTAAAAATAAATTAATATAATTGAATCGGATCGAGCGCTTTTTTATCTTAACCTGAGTCCAGCCTAATAATTAATCGAGCCATAAAAAAGTCCCAACAAGTCTATTGGGCAGAAAAAAAACTCAAATCCTATATTTTTTTTGAGCCGGTGACCCATGTACACCTCTATTCATTAGTATCCAATTAACTCACACTCTACAATGATCATCAGTTCATGTTGCAACCGTTAGTGCAACTTACTCACATTCTGATGATATGCATTTTATTATCCAATGAATAGCAACATTATCTAAGCAAAACTGAAAAGTTATTCATACTCACAGCTTTATGGCATGTATAAGTATACTTCCACCGGATCCACCTCCCCCATCAAACCCTCCATCTCCACCTTCTGCAGCAATAGACCCATTTACATATAAGGTGTCCTTCACTAAAAGCTTAACTCGCCCCCCACCATTCCCTCCATATTGTTCCTGAGATGACCTTCTGCCACCCTTACTCCCATAACTCCATGGTGCAGATAAATTAGACCAAGCATACACATCACCCCCCCAGTTTGTTTTATTATCTTTCAAACAGGAAGCACCACGTCCACCATGTCCACCCCCAGCTCCATCAAGGGTAACAGGTGTGCCACTAGTTTGAGAAGGTGGTGAACCACCCAATGCAGAAGAGTTTATAGACGAACTATATTCCATAGTCAGATTAGATGCTGATAAAACCACAGAACCAGCAACAATAGAAGCATACTGACCGAGTTTAATGTTGCCAGACATATTGAAAATAACTAAACACCCTTCAATGGGACATACAATAGAAACATGAGGAAGTATTTCCAGATTTCCAACTCCATAAATGTGAAGATCAGAATTCAAAGACAAGGTAGAGCTTAGCAGGCATGTGGTATTAAAAGATCCTACACCTTCCAAGTCCTCACAAGAAACTGACTCGTTCAAGGGAAATACAGAGTCTCGGTGCTGAGAGTCATCACTTACAAGCAACCCAGAATAATCCAACGAGTCTTCTAAGCCAGTACTCCTATTCCAGTACTGCACCGAACTGAGAGAAAGTGAACACATATGAAGACATCCCAAGAGAATGCAACACCAGAGGTGCCTGTGCATTACCACCAAGTGTATCACCATCCTGGCAAATATATACCAGTAGGAATCCTAATGAATGTACGCTCCCAATCGGCTCAGCAGCCTGCATAAATATACATGCTAGGCTTGTTTCTGAATGCTAAATCCATGAGGTTGAATACTCCAGGTGCCACTTGGATATGTATTCTGCAACTATATAAATTAAGTTCTGATTATGTCAGTAAATTGCAAGGGACACATCAATCATATTCTTTAAGCACAGACTTCCCTTAATTCTTCATTATTTCAAAGAATTGTGCATAGTTTAGAGTCCTGCACGCCAATTTTAATCAATGCTACTATTGAACTTCCTGCTGAAATCAGCCCCCCAATTCATTCATAATATGTAAGGAACACATCAATCCATCCAATGCAGTTCAAATTTAACCAAATAAGATCCGCCGATCACATAATTCATCATCAAATCATTCCACAGGGCAAATAAAAAGGAATACACAAAAATTTCAAACTCTACTAGCAAAACTTTCACTGGCAACGCTAAAACTCGATTTCTAGAAGCAGAAAGTGAAACTAACCGCTGAGAGAGAGAAACTTCCGTTGATGTTTAAGGAAAACCTTCAGTACTCTCCTGGCGTTACTGTACTAGTTCCTCGTTTAATTCAGAAAATGGAGTCCACTTTTGATGCTTTGTTTTTCCTTCTGTTATGTTGCTTTTTCGCCCTTTTCTTTTTTTTTTTTTTTTTTTCCCCCTCTTAATACACTGAGAGCTCGGCAGAAGCACAAGGGAAACTGACGGTCTGTACAAGTCTAAGCTGTGTTTGTTCAGCTGGAGTTTGATGGCGATTCACGCAGAAATTTCCCGCATTATTGGGGCGTCTAACCAGAAATACCCTCCGTTTTATCAAATATTTCGGAGTTACCCTTCATCTTTGACCCTAGATCTGCTCGCATTTCTACCCTGACGCCGTTGGCCGCTATCGCGGGAAGTCAATTTTGTAAATAATTTTATTTTTCGCTGTCATCATCCTTCATTTGGATCTATCCAAAAAGGAAAAATCATCCTTCATTTGGAGCGATGATGAAATAGGGGCAATCATATCATAATTTATATATTTTAAGATTAAGATTATCCTCATGCTAATAAATAATAAAATAAAATTGGTTTTTACTAATTTATTATAAAAATATTTTGACCATTAGATTATAATTTCAATTATAATAATAAAGTTTAAAATATATTATTTTTATTATTTATAATTTATACTTTTTGTTGTATTAAAATATTTAATATAATATTCAGCTTACATTTTAAAATTGAATAAACATTTATTATTTATTATAATTACGTTGTTAGCTCTTTCTGCTCCATTTCCACATTACTTTAATCTACTAAATATAAAGTGAAATGAAATAATCATTTCATTCCTTTCTACTCATATTAAATATAATTATAAAATAATGATTTTATTTTATTTTCCTACCCGATTTTATTTCATTACGGATTATTCCATCTAATAAAATAAGGTATTTATTGCCGATATATAGTTAAGAGTACCATATTAAATCAAAGTACTCAAACTAATGTTTGGATATGCATACCTGAATTAATACGTTTATGCGGAATAAATTTCTATTATTTTATTAATAATTAAAATTCAATGTTATTTTTATATAAATATTATTTAATATATTGCTTTTTAATTTAATAATTTAATTTTTAAAAAATAATTAATTTTATGTTAAAAACAAATACTTTTTATTAAATTAGACTATTAAATTAAAAATAATATAATTAATAATATTTAGATAAAAGTGACATTAAATTTTTAAGAGACGACACCACAGCTTTTCATATCCTACGTGGAAAGTGAAAATTGTAGCCTTCTGGATTACTACCGTCCTTTTGAAGTTATGTTATATTCCTATCTTACTTTCATATTCACTTTTGCATCGGGGGAAAAAAAATCTATCACAAATTTAATATCCATATTAGAGAGTATAAATTTTACGTCTATTTCAAGAATAGATGTAAGTTAAGGTTATTTTAATTCAATTTCTTTAACATCCAAATTAGATCCACGTTAATGACTTTTATTATTTTATAAATTAAAAAGTTTAATTCGCTAATTCAATTCTAACCGTGCTTCAAGCCGACAACTAATAAAAGTGAAATTAAAAGGTTATGTAAAACTAATAATCCAATTTAAGAATGATTTCCTCTTTAATAAGTTATATGATAACTAGCTTTTTTGTATTAAATTCACATTAATATATTTCCTCTCCATCTCTCTCTCTCTGTCTCTCTCTCTCTCTCTATATATATATGTGTATATATCATTTAAGATTTTCCATTTTTAATTTGGTAGAAATTATCAGTGTAAATTATTCAATTTATATATTGTATAAAGTAAAATATAATACTATATTCAAGGAAGGTGAAATATAATAGAATTGGAAACGAATCAAGTTGATTCGTACGTCACTCACGATTTGATTCAAAAATTGGTTACTAAATTTGATTTGTAATTAATTTAACTTGTTAGCTTAATAATTCAATTCAATAAATTAATTATATATAAATATATATTAATAATATACATAAAATAAATTATGATATTAAAAATAAATTTTATAATATATTTAAATGAATTTAAGTATTAATTTTTAAATAATTTTAAATTAAATAAATCAAATTAATGAATTACTAATGCAAGCTAATTTAGTTTATTTTTATTTAAATTTATTTACTTGAGATTTTGATTCATTTGTATATATCAAATAAGTTATTAAGCCAAGTCAAGGTAAACAATTCATAAACTTAATTTAAGTTAAATTTAATTGGAACTCAAATTTTTAATTTATTTAAATATGAGTAAAGTTTTGAGTTAAATTAAATTCACTCAAGTACTAGTTCACAATTAAATTTATATCTGGACAAGCAATTTAAGTATTTTGAATAATGATTCAAATCATACTTACAAAAACATATTAACTTGTACACTAACTTATTATTAATAAAAATTACACTTTCTGTTGTATTAATAAAAGGGAACAAAATAGAAAATTTTTTTACTCAAGTGATATTTGATGTTTCTTGATAATTTTGTATCTTCTATTGAATTGTTACATTCAAAATTCAATTTTTTATTATTGCACGTGTATGTCTAGTAGTTTAATCCATAATTATTAAATGTAAATTAACCCTGTCAATTTAATTAGTAAATGATGGTTGATCAAGTCTGAGTCACATTATTAAGTCAATTTTATATATCAACTAGTAAAAAATTAATTTAATCGATATTTTCTTATTAAACCCATTGAATCACTGTATTATATGACTTTGATTAATTTTTTTCTATTATCATATTTTAATGAACTATAATATTATCATTTTATTTATTAAATAAATATTTTTATATAAATTTATATTTTTTATACTATAAGCAGTTGAATCAATAGTCTATTGATTAAATCTGATAAATCAAACTCTTATTCAAATTAATATTCAATTCAATTTTAATTATTATAGTCTAATCGCTCCTACAACTAAAAAAATTATATTTTAACAATTTAATAATTATAATCTAACCACTCCTACGGTTAAATCAGTGTCTAAATTTAATTTCTATTAACATTTTAACAATTTTGTGAAAAATTATATTTGTGTTTTAAATAATCCAAAGAGATGGGATGTAAATAATTGGTAATATTTCCTTGGACCCACGCGCAAGCGCGTGTAGTCGAACAGAAGAGCGGCACCGGGTCGCATTCATATGTTGTTTAATTGTAACTAAATTGATAATTAAATGGCTAATGGACGGGCACTTCCTATTTCGTCAAATTGTGACGGACCACATATTCCCAACTGTTTTTTATTCCTCTATTTTATGCGGCATGTCGGCCGACTCGGCCCAACTTCAACTCCTCCCAATGGCGTCAGCTCGTAAAACAACTTTGGAAATATTTACTGTTTCACATAGGTATTTCGATTATTTTGTTGAATGAAATTCACCCTCTGCTATTTTAGTTCCCGATTGAGAAATACAGTTGGCGCTTCGGTACTATTGGAATATCTGCTATTATTTATATTTTGATTGATTTAATAAATAAATTATTTTGATATTATAATTTAATGTGTTAGGATTAGGGGCTTTTTTGGTGACGTAAAAGAATGTCATTATTAAAATTAAATCTTATTAAGTATGAAATTAAATTTTATTAAATAAATGTGATTAAATTTTACTAATTATATGGTTAAATCTTTATAACTATTGCCTATTAAATATATTAAATTATGTATTTATTTTATCACTTAAATGATTACTTGAATTAATGAAATTGCTAACTTAATAGGAAAAAATAAAGAATCATAATTTTTTCAGTGGGTTGAATCATTTAAAATTATATATAAAAACTACCGAGCATATAGATTAATTGGTAATGGATTATTTTAACTTAACCAGAAGTTTCGAATTCGAGTATTTAAGAATGCAACTGCATTAAAACTTAGTTAGAAGAATTATGCCATCCAATGTAGTCTTGTCAAGCTCGAATTTGAATTAGTTAGCACCCAATATAGTATCTGAATATCGGGTGGTTATTAACAAAAAAAAATTATATATAAAAAGCTTTTAATCTCTCTCTTCACTCATCCCAACAACTAAAAGTTTGAAGTTAGTCAAATTTGAGAAATTCATATAACTTAATAATAGTATTAAAGTAATAAAAAGGAAAAAAATTAGAAGTTTTTACATCTCTATTCTCTATAATTCAAGAACATGTAAAAGAATAGAAAAGCGTAGGAGTATATGGAAATTTCTCACTTCCTCTTTCATTTGTCTCTTAGTTATGGATTAAAGAATGTCTCAAACTCTAATATAGTAAAAATTATGATTTTTCTCATAGAATACAATAAAGGTTTGAGACATACCTCCATGATGGAGATCTAAATGAGAGAGAAGGTGAGAAACCTTTCTCTATTTTTTAACCTATTTATTTTTTTAGTTCTCTTAAGTGATGGAGAATACAAATATAAAAACCCTTAACATTTACTTCTCCTTACCCTCCTTATTGATTTAATGCTAGTGTTAAGTAAACCTCACAAATTTAGCAAGTCTCAAACTCATGGTGTTGGTAAGTAGTGGTGAGTAGAAAGAAGGATCAAGAGTTTTTTATATAGAATTTTAAATGATTTAACTCATTAAAGATTCGTGATTTTTCAACTTCCTTCATTAAATTAAGAAATCTCATTCAATTATTTCAACTAACCTTTCAAGTGATAAAATAAATGAATAATTTAATATGGTAATGATTAATGGGATTTAGTTCCATATTTAGTACTTATTTAGTATAATAATTAAAAATTATGATTAATGATTATAAATAAGTAATTAATTATTACCCTTTTAAATATGCTTAATTGCACTTTTGAAAATTTCTAATAAGCAATTATAGACAATAATCTTAATTAAAAAATAAGCTACTTAAAGAACATGTTTGATATAGTGATTATAACTAAAATAATTGATTATTGTTTTTGAAAAAAATATTTAGTTGTGGTTTTAAAAGTTTCCAATAATTAATTATAAATGATAATCACAATTAGAAACCAAGTTGCTCTAAGTAACTTATTTTTTAATTGTAATTTTAAAAAGAGAAATTTTCATTTTTACACATATAATAACCTCATTTTTTATTTTTTTATTTTCACTATTATATAAATTTAAATTTTATACTGATGTTAATATGCTTTTTTATTTTAAATTTAATAATAACTTTCAAGGTTTTATAATTCAATTATCAACAATTTTTTTTCAAATTAAAGAATATCAAAGAAAATATAAATTCTATTTGAATAATAAAACTTTCAACTTTCTTATTTATGAAAAATAATTTAAATAAATTAGAATATATATTAATATACATAAATTAAATAATATATATTATTTATTCAAATTAACAATACATATTAAATAATAGTATATATAATTTTTTTATACATCATCCAAATAAGAACTATTTATATATAATCAATCATTAATTGATGTTACCAAACATAAAGCAAATTATATATAATTTATTATTCAAAAATTAATTGTTATAATCATCTATTCTAATAATCAATTATTTTCATTGTTATACTAAACGGTGGAGTAACTTATTTTTTAATCATGATTAGTGAAAGAAAATTTTTAAATTTTTTACCTCTATTAAATCTTTATAATAGCACCTTTATCTAATATTAAATATTTTTAATTTTATATTCATATTAGTCTCATTTTTATTTTAAATTTATGAGCAACTTTCAAAATTTTATAATTTAATTATTTAAATTTTTTAGATTAGCAAATATCAAAATAAATGCAAATCTTATTTTAATTAAAAAATAAATTTTCTTATTTATAAAAATAATTTAAATAAATGACATTGTATATATCAAATAAGAATACACATAAATTAAATAGCATATTATGTATATTTTATTTTACAAAGAATAATATTAGAAAGATTAAAAAATAGTGATTTTGATATAATTATATATACTTTATTATCCTTTTAATAAAAAGTTATTATTTTATATATTATACAAATAAAAATATATTATATATATTCAATTATTAACTTATCTTGTGAAACATAAAATAGATTATATATAATCAATTATTTTAATAATAAATTATTTTTATCATTACATGAAATAAGCCTCTAACCTTAGTTCTTTTATATAGTTATGAAGGCCACCAATTCTAATAGAATGGTTCCTAAAATTTAAAAAGTAATTCTCTTTCTTTACTTGATAAAATACAAACGAAAGTAATATTGAAATTCTTAATATTATAATATAATTAGAAATATTTACTCTAAATAGGTATTAACCTCATATTTGAAAAAAATATAAAAATACCTAAGAGTAAATTAAAATAAACAAAACTATATCCTTAATCTCAACATTTATTTAATTATGATGATAATATTAAATATTTTATTTATGAAAATATAAAAAATAATAGTGGTAGAATTTCAATATTAAAACAAGATTAAAAATATTTTTAAGTAAATTAAGCTTTAATAAAGATATAACTCAAGCAAATATGAAAATTGAAGATGTAAATTTAGAATAAACATAAGTATAATTAATTTTTTATTTTTTAAATTAGAAGAAATTATCAGATAAAAAAGATTAAAATATTCATATTTCAACCAATGCAAGTGTGAACCTCTTATCACGTGAGTAGTGATGCTTATATGCAGTCTTCCCTACTCTTTGGCATTGGCCATTTTCACATTGAATTAATTTATTTTTTATTTTTAGAAATAATAATTCATTATCATGATTCAAACTTAATCCTGATTGGCGTGAATTTTATTATTCAGTTTCCACTAGCCTTAACAATGTTTACACTGATTTCTGCCAATGAATTTTTTTCTATTTCTGTGGTAACTCAATTTCATTATAAATTTTTTACAAAAAAATGGATAGAATTTCTCCTTTTTTTTAATACTTCTTAACAGTGTTTGGTTCGAAAAATGTTTTTCATATTTTCAGGAATATTTTATGAAAATGTTATATTTTCATATTCGATTCAAACTTTTAAAAAATTTATTTAGAAATATAATATTTTTAAGAATATTTTAAGGTCTAATTTTCTTCCAAAATATTCTTATAGAAGGGAGTGGATATCTCAAATTTATATAGGATAAGAATATTTATACTAAAATAAAAGGACAATTTTGCTTTTCTTTTCATACCTTAATTTATTTTGAAAACTATTCATTTTATTTTTTTTAATTTTAATTTATACTAAACCCTAAATATTCCCATAAAGATGAGTGGGGTATCTCAAATTTTTATAAGATAAAAATATTTATACTAAAATAAAAAAATAATTTTACCCTTTCTTTTCATGCTCTAATTTATTCTGAAAATGGTGGGGATTTTATTTTTTTACTTTTTACTTATATTTCTCATTTTTTAAATTTTTTCATAATAATAACCATAATTATACAAAATAAATTAAAAAATAAATAAGTAACTTCTAAATTCCAATCCTATTAATTTATATATAATCTCATAACATATTAAAAAAATATTTGTAAAGTAAATTTAATCTATTAAATTTTGATTTATATGATTACATTGATTAATATTACATATTCACATGTAATATATGCTTTTTTAAAATTTCTCATTTACATAAAAATTACAATTAAAATTTATAATATTTTTTATCATTTTTAATGCTTTACAAAGTAAAAAAATATAAAATTTTAAATGTGTGAGTAATATAAAATTAATATCTTGATATTAGATATCACTTTTGATTTACTTATATAATTAATTATATAAAAAATTCAAATTCAAATTCTTAAAAATTTTAATATTTCATATATAAAATCATTTATTATATTTTATTAAATAGAATTTAAATTATTAATTTATTAGATTTTCAAAAATCTTTATTCACACATTTTTAATTAAATATATAATTTATTATAATTTATAATAAAAAATTAATAAGAGTAATTCTTGAAAAAGTGATAAGATCCTTAAGAATATAAAGTATGAATCAAATATGAAAATATAATATATATAAAAAAATTTGAAAGAATATTCTCAAAAATTTATATATTAAATTAAATATAAGAATGTTACATTTCAAGGAATCATATATTTGAGAATCACATTTCCAAGAATGTGCACTATCTTAGTAATGTAAAATTCTGTAAACTAAACGTCTCTTTAAAGGCCACACGTTCTAAATCATGAAATCTGTAATTCTTTACGATTAGAACAGCAATACAAAATACATATAGAATACTCAATGTTGATGTGTATAGCATTTATATAAACACGATTAAACTTTGCTTTTAATCTAACTATCAAAACCTTCTAACCAGGTAGGGATGATAATTTTCGATATGACATGATAACGCAACACAAGTGATATGGATTTGAGTTAAACTTAATTAAGTTTAGGTCATAAGCAGGTCGACCCATTTAACTCAAATAAATTTTATATTGGGTTTAGGTTAATTTGCATAACTCATTTTAATATGTTTAAGTTATACTAATTATTAATCGAATTAACTCAACCCATGTAACTCGTATAACCCATAATAATAAATTATATAATATACAAATTTATTAATTATTAATTTATATGAAATAAAAAATTAATATAAACAGGTCGATAAATGAGTTCAGGTTGGGTTAAACAGGTTGTATTGTTATTATATAAAGCATATTATGAATATTTCGACTTATATGAGTTAGGTTATGTCAACTCATTTATTAAATAGGTTGTGTTCAGGTTGAGTATAAACGAGTTGAAATTATACCTCAACTTAATACGAACCCAACCCACCAACCCAAATTACCACCCTTACAACCAAGCAATCTTTGATTTTCCATAGAGGCAATGAAATTGAATGTACACATTTCAACTTGAAAATATTAAAAATAAAATAGAATAAGTTATGAAAACTTCATGATCATATATCTACTATAACTACACGTGAAATCAATTATATAATATGGTCATGTGTTAATTAAATCTTATGATGGAAAACTATTGCAAACCACATTCTTGGATTTTATAACTTGCAGTATCAATTTTTGAATTCACGCCATTACCTGCATATAACTCAAAGTCCCATTTTTTCACATCATAAATCATAATAATCTTAATCATTCAGTTTATGCAATACAATTACGAGTTTCACATGTAACCCATTCTAAGTAATCATCAAACTTTAAATAGCTCAGTTACATCCAAACAGCACAATCACATTAAGGTATATATTCAAGATAATAGATTTCAAAGTCATATCATAATACATAATGATTTGTAATAAATACACATATTTACCTTTTGAGTTTAAGGCAAATCTTATACCCTACTCACCTTTTCATTTTTATTTTTTTTAAGTCAAACTTATACCTTATCCACTTTTTTACTAGGAATTTTCTATTCAATTTTTACATTATCACCGTCATCACATTTCACAATTTCAATCACTTATGACATAATTCACAATATAACTTATACATTAGAGCTCAAGCTCTAAATATCACAATCAAAATGCAATTTCAACATGAAGTAGCCATTTTATCATCACAAGGTGATATCAATGTGTATAATAACAGATATAATAACAACACATGCCTTCTTGCATGGCCATAATATTCAATCACTCAATATATATGCATATTTGTAACCTATTATTTCATCAAGCAATACTAAGTAATAATAGTACTCTGCTTTGATCTCAAGGTCTCAAAATAGAAGATAACCATATCTTAAGAAATAATCATATGAATTTACATATGCATTAATGTATCAATTATTTTGATGATATATTAATTAAGAAAACAATCACAATTATCAATATTAAAGCTCTCTAATCATAACGAATCTAATTCCATGTAAGACCATATTTGCAATCCATATAGTTGATAAGAAAATTATAAAATATGATAACTAATCGATATAAATAATATAAAGGTTCATTTTGAGGATATATACTCACCCAAGAATGTCTATCTATTTTAAGGATTCCTAATTATTTTGCTTTTATTTTTTCTTAATTTCCTATTCACATTTTACAAGAACAAACTATAATTATATAAGTATTACTTGTTTCCTTCCCAAACATTATGATTTCAAGTTTAAATCATAACATAACAATACTCAAGATCACCGATTTTTTTTATATTTTTTAATATTAACTTTTAAAATCAAAATATGCCATAATTTAGAATTTTCAAATTAAAACCATACAGATAGAATTATTAGAACTAGAAGCTTTAAAAAGGTTCATCTTATCCATTTAATCATCATAGATCATTACTTTTTTTACTTTTGAATTTATCATAAAAAAATTAGATATTCTCATAAATGAGAAAATTTCTAAATTAAAGTATAAAATGATCAAAATATTAAAACAATTACTTCAAGAATATTTTGTTCAAATCCTTAAATAAAACCATACATTATATTTCTAATATTTTCAAATTTATTTTAAGGAAACTAAATTTCACATTTTAGGAACTTTTTCTTAGATGAAAGCGCGTTCAAGCATAAATACTAAAACTTCATAATCTATACATGTTCTAGATATGCTATTCTAATGCTGCGTAACATAATATTCTTATATTTTCAAGTTTTTCAAAGTATATATAAAAATGCATTTTTCTTTGCTCAATTCCAAATCATCTAAAAATATTAAGATTAATGATATAGAAAGACTCTAGTTGTTTCATTCAATCATCCTATAGCATGAAACCTTTATTTTTCAAAAACATCATTATAAATTTCAAATATATATGAGAATGGGTTTTTATTAGATCAAGTAAGAATAATTTAGAACGTGAGAATGTAGTATTTTGTAAATACTCTAATCATAGTACTTTAATACTTTACATTTAAAAATTATGTTTTTCATAAGCTTCATTGTATACTTAAAGTACACACAAGTTAGATTTTTCTGTGATTTTAGCTCAAAATCATAAAAATATTGAAATTTCAAAATATAAATTGACTTGCCCAAGATAGTTCACCGAAGCTCGTTGATGGTGAAAGCACATTGGGATATTAGCAAAATAAAATAAGACAACAACCCTAGTTGTTGGGTAAATGCCACATTTTATGACTCTCCACACACTTATCAATGGTTACCACAATTGGGAAAGGACAACACTAATTGAAGTAGTGCATAGCAACACAAGAATTAAAGGGGGAAAACGGAAAGGTGCTGGAGAAAAAGAAGAGCTTGAGCTTCTTACTTTGCTATTACGATCCGTGGCACCTCCAATTATAGTAACAAGTAACTACGGATGACAATGAACCCACGTGAAGGGGTGGCTAAACGGTGATGCCAAATGGCTTAAAAAACAAAAGTGTTGTCAAACATTAAAGAGAAGAAAGAGAAAAGAGAAAAAGGAGGAAAAAGAAAAAGAGAGAGAAAGGTAGCCAGAAATGAGAGGAAATGATAAAGAAAAAGAAGAAAAAGGAGTTGTAAGCAATAATTTGATGCTTTTCAGTGCACCACAAGCTTTAATTCTAATTAAATCTCTACCTTCCGTTTCCTATTTAAATAAATCCTAGCATTTCTTCCTTCTTTATTATTATTATTATTATTTTGAAAAATTCCCTTTTTACTATTCTTTAGCTTGTTTAATATCTCTATAATAGCTTAATAAATTTAAAAGGCCCAAAAATAAATGTTTCAAGCTGTCACAACTTTTACAAATAATTTATTAATCTCAAGCATTTAATTTTGCACCATTACTACTAAAATTATTTTCAACTTATGAGAAAATTTCTATAGAAATTATTTAAACAAATCTTGAATCAACACTAAAAAAATAAATATAATTTAAATATTATCATCAATACTATTTTAATACCTTAAAATCGAAAAAGGAAAAGATATTTAAAACTAAATGTTAACCAAATAAAAAATTTCTTTATTTTTTTCTTTAAAATAAATATTTTGGAGCATTAAAATTTATAAAATTTTAAATATTATCTTAAAGTATTACATTCATTTAGTGTATATGTGTAAAATTCTAGATTTGAATTAAAAAAGTATTTTTTTAAGGTTTCATTTGTTTCATCAAAAAATATTTTTGTAAAAAAAATTATTTAAATGTATATTGATAAAATAATGACATGTCACTTGTATTTATAATTAAAAAAATTATACTTAGATCTATAATAATAAAGGAAATAAAATTACACTTTAAAAAATAAGTTATTTTTCTCAAATATTTCATATTTAACATTAAATAAATAAAATATTTTTATTTTAATATTTTATAATTATATTTTGACTAAAATTTTTTCATTATAATAGGTGGAGACTATCTAATTTTATTTTTTTAGGTAAGGGAAGGGATATTTTTCTTTCTATAGTTATACAATTGTCTCATCTTGGCAAGAATTAATAAAACTATCCCATATGTCAATTGGCTAGATCTTGTGTAAGTAGTTTTAGAAGCCCAAGTTCCAATGTTAATACTTATCATAGAGTTACACCTATCCAAGTTAGGCCATTAATTTTCTTTGCAAGTGATGCATGAATATTATGGCCTCTCACAAAATCAGTTGGAAACATAATTAAGAAGGAAGAAATATTCTGATTCCAATCATATGAATAGTTCAATAATTATTATTACTTCTTACATTCTTATAAGTTTAACTCACTTAAAACATTCTATATGTTAAAATACACATAAAAATTGTATTAAAATTTTAGTGTTAATGCTAAAAATACCTCTTAAGTAAATAAAGGATAATGGAAGTGCACACTTCATCACCATAGAAAGTTTTAGGAAGTAGCTTGCACAACTTATTTACAAAAATTAATGTTTTATTTCTGAATTAAGAGAGAAAAAAAAAGAAAGAAACAAAGAAAGATAGATGACAATGATGGAAAAGGAAAGAAGACTCTTTCTTTCATATGAACAAACCTTAATTAAGGCTTTCTCTTATTATTTATCTGTAATATTTACACTTATCCTATGTTTGATTATACTAAGACAAGGTATCAAAAAATAAGTAAATATATATCGGGACAATTACCTTTTCATCTGTTGTGTCACTACCCTTCTTTGTCATGACTAATGTGGAATTCAACCGACCAATTTCTACCAATCTATCTTAATTAAAACATTACTTAAACAATATAAACAAGGGTTACGATAATAATTAGATATGTAACACAAGGTAGGCAGGGCAGGCTTAGATCCATATAAACTTACTCGCACATGCTTGCAAAAAATATTGAAAAAATTTGTCAAGCCTATAAATGCCCACAAGCAGCCCATATTATTATTGTTTTTCACATGCAAGGATAAAAAATTGAAATCTACATATAAAGGAAGAAAGGTACTTTTAAAGAATATTAGATTGAAATAGATAAAAAAAATTATTTTTTATAAATTATAATTTGATAATTAAATTCTTTTTTAAATTGTATAATGGATTGGTCAAATAAGGTTAAAAAAATTATAATATGTCATTGGATATTAAATTAGAACTTGGGTTAAATTAAAAAAGTTTTGAATTATCAAAAATCTTAATGGTAAAACAAGAAAAAAAAACCTATAGGCAAGCTTATGTCCTAGCCCACACCCATGCGAGCTTGCTCATATGAGCTTGCAAAAAGTACAAACTTGAAATAAGGATGCCCAGCCTACCCCTTAACTATGAACTACCTTTTTGCCTATTTTATATGCTTAATTTTTATCACAAAATCTCGATATCTAACATAATTAGTCTTCAATAAAAGGGGAAGCTAGATCAGCTTATAATTCCTATCATTTTTTAAAAATTTAGTCAGTCTAACAAATACCGTTGTGTGGAAGAATACTTAACATCTATGTTATCTACCTTAGCATTAAACCTTTAAGGATTAAAGCCTTTTACAAAATGGCTTTAAGGATACATATCTATTTACAAGCAAAATATATATGTGTTACTTGTCCAAGCTAGTGGAAGTGGAAGTTTTAGAATATTTATTCATGTTATGGTTGTGGTGATCAGTTTGTGAATCTATAAAATAAAATATGAAAAATTAAGTTCAAAGCTGAGCGAGTAAATATTTTGAAAAAATATAAGAAATTATAATTAAAAAAATTCTTACCAATCAGCTTAACTTCCTTTAACCTAACTCATATTTCACATAATCCAACAAATCAAATCATTAATAAAACACAGCATTCACACAGGCATAGCAATTTAATTTCTATAATTCAATAATAACATTTGAATATTATTTTTAAGAACACATGAAAATAAAAAGCATGTAAATTTTCTTGTAACTCCTTTTCAACCTTATCATTGACAATTTCATCTTTATCCCTCTAAATCATCCTTATCCCCTATGAGCCATTACCAAATTCAATGTTCAAATTATATAATTTAATAGTTCGGCCCATCATATATCTCAATGCTATACACAATAATAATAAATACACTTAGACAAAATCATGTTGCAATGATAAAACACATCTCTGGAATGAAGTTACAACTTTGTTTCAACTTTCACAACTTATACAATACATAATTTTATCATAAATAATCAATTATACTTGATCCTATGGAAGTAGGGATAGTAATAGGGGTAGAGTAAGGATGGATTGGATGCATATTATCCTATCTCGTGCCTTCACTAATTTACCCAAAACTTTCCCCCTCCTCGATTATAAGGCAAGTTAATGCCCCATCCCCTCGATTCGTGGGGCACCAATGATCCATGAGGAAATTCAAAATTATTAAAAAAAATTTAAAAATAAAAAAAATTAAAATTTAAAAATTTTGAATTCATATATAACCAATATATAATGGATATTCATCATAATGGATAATAATTTTTTTCCTACAAAGTTGATACATGGCAGAAATAATTAAGAAGCTTGATAACAAATTATTTCATAGCACATAATCAAATTAACACCATGTACTTATATAAAATTCTTGTTAGTTTAATTCAATATTGAAAAAAATATTATGAATATAATACACACGAAGGTAAATATTAGAAATTTCTCATATTTCTATCCCAACTAATACAGTAATTTTCTATTATCAAAGAGACAAAGGGCCAATAGAATTATTATGCCAACATATGTTATAGTGGAATATGCTATTAATATAATAAGAATAATAAAATAGTAATATATTATTGTTACTTTATTATAAAATTATATTATATTATTATTAATAAAATTATACTGATACTTCTCCATATATATTAAAAAATTAGTTTAAGTAATTATGAATATATCTATATGATGGAGGCCTTGTCACACTTTATAAATAAAATAAGCAAACAAAAGGAGACAAAGTTGTCTTACAAAATATACATTGGAAATTATGGAGTATCCCATAATTACCTATAAAACTCATTGAATAATGATGGTAATAATGCTTCGAATACGGAGGTAAGTGAAATGCATCTAAACAAATCATAGCATTAATAGAGCATTAAAAAATACAATTAACTAACAATAACATAGCATTCAATAATTCAAAATAATAGTTTATTATGTGGCAAAAAAGGAAAGCCATTTTTGCTTACTTACTCAACAATGGCAAGAGGATGAGAGAGGCATGGACAGGTGTTGTTGGCCAATAACAACAATAGCACAATGATGATAGTTTCAAATTTACTTTTTGTGTTTGAAGAGCTTCTCTTCCTCTACAATAGTGCAACTTTTCTTCTCTTTTAGTTAGCATCAACATCATGGCATGGTGTGGCGAAGTGGGCAGTAGCGGTAATGTCCCAATGCAATGGTAACTAAAGTTTGGCTTTGATATTTCTCCTTGTCTAGTTTGCTACTTTTGCTAATGAATTAGGGTTAGAAAAGAAAAAGGAAAGTAAATTCAGAGAGTTAGAGTATAGTAGTTAACGGCTTTTTTATTTATAAAATTACTAAAATAAGTTTATAATAATATATTCTTATATATAATATAAGGGATAAAAATGTAATTATAATGCTACAGAGCACTATCGGGCAAGGCAATAACTTCATCCCCAAAAATTGCTTTGGGTTAAAAATTTGCCCTACACCTTGCTTCGTAGGGTAAAAATTTATACTAAATTTGTTATTTGTGGGGCAAAATTTATAGGACAAAATTTGAAATCCAAAAATTTGTCATCCTTATATGGAAGATAAGTAATCTACCCCTATGAATTACTTAAGAAATCAATTCATGTCTTCCAATATATTTCTATAAGGCATAAATTGATTGAGGAATTGATTCATATCTTGTAGTAACTTCCTATAAAGCATGAATTGATTGGAGACTTAATTTAGACCACTTGATTTGTCTTTATAAGTTTTGAATCAATCAAGGAGACAATTCAATGCAAGGGAGTTTGCCTTTTTACAACATTGAATTAATTCACTAGTTGATTTCATTACCTTAAGTTTGGTTCTAGAAAATCTGAATCAATCCATTGCAAGGGCTTTTGCATACTAACCCTAATAAATTAATTCATATATGAATTTTTGAATTTTTACAAAAAAAAAATACATTTTTCATTTGTAAGAAAAAAATTTCAAACCTTATCTTTTATGCTTTTTCATGTCAATCATCCACCATAAGCATAATAGTAACATCATATGTGATAAATTTAGCAAGAAATCCACATCAACATCAATCTATAACATAACTCCTTAAATTTCACAAATATAAATAAAACCTAACCTAACCTAGCATAAATCATCCAAATCACATAATAATAATTAGAATATTGATTCACAAATTATAAAGGGGACAATGGGTAGTAAGAGTAAAGGTTAACTTGCTCCAAAACATTCAAAAATTAAAAATTTAAAGTTAGGATACCAAAATTCTCATTTGAAACCAAAGTGCTTAGTCATCGAAAATCTAAAGAAAGTAGAAAAGAGGCTTTGCAAGAAGTACAGAGTAGGATTTGTTACCTTTTTAAATTCTATAGAAGATAAGGAGTTGAAATGGTGAATTAATGCTCCTATGAAGATAAAAGGGAGATAAAGAGTGTGTTTTTAGAATGAAATAGGAAGTTTGATTGAATTAAAGGAAATAATTGTAGGGGTAAAATGGGAAATGAGGCTCCCAAAAACTCTTCCACACTTTTATACTCACTCTTAACCAAAATTAAACTTAAGACAAATTTTACCTTGGCATTTATTAGCATTTTATACAAAATTTTATTTTTTAATAATCTATTATGACAATTCAATCATGTCCATGTAAAATAATTTAATTTCTAATGAGTATAACATGTTATTTGATTATATAGAAAATAATAAAATATTAATTTTTATTTAATTTGATTAAAATTTAAAATTTATAAAAAAGTAATTTATTACTTATTGTGAGTTAACAAAGTTATCTAGTCAGTTTCAAAAAAGGACAATTTTGACATTATAAAGTTTTCTATCTCTTTTCTAAACTTATTTAATGGGAAAATGTTTTGTTAATTCTTGAAGTATTTTTTTCAACCTTTTTTCTTTCCACCCCTAGTTTTCCCCAGCATCCAAATATTGAAATTTCTTCAACCATTTTTCCTTTCACATATTCTTTTTTTACCTTTTTTTTCCCTACAAATTCAAATAAAGAGTTAAAAAGTAATCCAATTAGCATCTTTATGTTTCATAAGTAAAAATAACATAAGCATAAAAAAAAGTTTTTTTAGTTGAATCTACTACTCACATATTAAAATAATATTTCACTTATTAATTTTAAGGATTAATCTTTTTTCTTCCCCTTACTTATGAAACAATGGACAAAATGCAAAGAGAACAAACTTGAAGTAACACCTAAAGGGGAAGCTATAAGCAAGATTTAACACATACATAATGAAAGATGATAAAAAGTAACAAACTAAAAATAAACTAATTTTATAGAGGTCTACCTTAGTTTGTAACCTTCAAAAAGGTTAGCATTTGATGGTAAAATACACAAAAAAATAAACTTACCATGATGATAATAAAGTACCTCTGAAGAGATAAAAGTTAAATTCTTACTGATAGATAATCCCCTCATATAAGATCACTTACTTGCAATAGTACCTATAAGCATTATGATAAGGTTTGAGAGCTTGTTAAAGTTGCTTTGGATAAGATACTTGTTAGACTTTAAAACAATCTTAACCATGTTTATAACATAAGAAATCTAAACATCCAATTCCATCATTAATTCTAATTTTTGTTATTGTAACTCTTGTTAAGAATTCTTTTGTAAGTTAAATTCCTCATATTTGTGTTTCTCCATGCTAAAATTGAGTATCCAATCTTCAATGCTTATTATAAAAGACAAACTAGGCAATATAGCTTATAACATGGCAGCTTGGTTAGCTCGAGAGTTACAAGGTGCAATTCAAGCTAGACTACCATGTGTAAAGGACTTTTTAGGATTTTGCAAATAAAAAAGACAATGTTGGAAATTAGCAACCAAGATTGAACCAAAGCAAGATGCACAACTAATGTAGTGTATGACGAAACCTTCTATTTAACCATAAGTTGTGATTTGTCCTTCTTGAAAAGTATTAGGATGGTCAAACTTTCATTAAAGGGAGTAATGAATGAATTTCTTTTAATTGTCACCCATTGAATTAGGATTGCATTGTTATTAATGGAATTTCACTTGTCTTTGTAAATTTATATTGTTAGCATGAAAATTTTGTTGCTTCCCATCAAGTTCACTCAACCAAGTAAATAAGTTGTTAACTTATTAGTGTAATATCTCATTCCTTGAATTCAATTCTTGATTTTGATGTTCCAATTTAATAAATCTCTTAGTCATTGCATTTTTTTTCAAAGTCCATGCTAGTAATCAATTATTTGAGATATCTTCTTCGAAATATTTTTTATAAAACAACAATTAGTAAAGAATCATTACCATGGGCATCATCAATTTGAGGTGAATTTAAATCAAATTCATCAAAGCAATGATTCCTTAATAATTCTAACTCTAAGAGTAAAAAAAAGATTACATTCTTTGGACTAGTATTGAATGGATACTCAAACACAAAACTTACTAGCCACTTTAACTTTTTCCATCTTCAGGGCATTCCTTTTTTGTCATTTTAATATTAATATTTTGTAATAAATATCCTTTCTAAATGGCCAAATACAACCTTCCAAATGCTATATCAAGAAATTATTGGAAATTGGTGTTTACCAACTAGATACCAAACATAAACCAATAGAAAGTAAGTTTATCAAATTATCATAAAGTTAATTTCACCACCGCTACAACTACAACAACCCCTAAGTGAGTAAATTGTTCTAAATCAAATTATTTAATTATCACCAATCTCAAAAAGGCTATAATCCATATCAAACCAATTAGCATAGTAAATGCATGGATATTAAATATGATATGACTAAAAATTAAATTAAAAAAAAGTAAAAAAAATAAATGAAGGTCGCCACCACACCTTCCTAAAGGTGTAAAATAAGCCTTAGGCTTATGAACATGAGGCAAGTTGAGCTCCTTATTTTGAGCCATTCTTTCTTACAAGTAACTAGCCTAAGCCCGCATAGGTGGGAGCTTACTCATGGACCCAACCATTTTTTTTCTTTTATATTAAAATTTTTTGTAATCCTTTAAATATTTTAGAACTTTTTTAATCAAAACAAATTTCAAATATTTTAGAACTTTTTTTAATTAAAACAAATTCCCATATCCAATGTTCAATGGCTTAATATAATTTTTTTAATTTTATTTGACTAACTTATTACATAAAATAAAAGAAAATATAATTGCCTAATTACAATTTAAAAAAATAGATATATTTTTTAATCTAACCCAACACATTATCCCTTAAAAGTGCCTTCTTTTATGTCCAAAGTTCAACTTTTGATCCTTACATGTATATGTTTAGTAATTTAATTACTCCTAATTATGAAAATAATAATAATAATGCAACCTATTTATAAGTATTCATGGACTTAGCCATATTTGCCTTTTTTACCAAGCTTATGTGAGCAAACCTATACAAGCTCAATCTACCCCACCCTAACTTGATTACTTTACACCTTTAGTACCTTCAAGTTAGGGCATAAGGGATAAGAGTGATAATTGATCAGTTAAGAGTAATTAAGATAGTTTTTGTTAATCGATTAACTCTAGATATTATTATTTTTTTAACCAAAACTAATCGATCACTAAAACTTAACCAAATTTAATCAATCATTTTGGTTGCAATTGGTTATTGATGAGTTAAAATCTAAAAAAAAAAAATATGGTATTACAATACTATATTTCACTATGTAATCAATGGCCAAATTTGACCAAAAAACACCTACTAACTATGATCCAATGAGTGAACAACTAAAATAATAAGTAATTTCAATAATAAATTAGAAACATGATCATTGAACATGAAATATAAATCTTCATTCAAATACAATATGATATTAATACTTAAACATTCATATATGAAGTTTGGATAACAAAGATAGTTAAAAAAAAAAAAGAAATGAAGCAAAAGTTTAGAACCATCTAACAAATCAATCAATTTTTGCAAAATTTTTTATTTTTCAATTAGGATCAATTTAGTGTGGTTAAGGACTTCTTAATTGTCACTATCTGATCAATCAAATTTTGCATTTTTTTAATCAATTTTGACTTAAAAGAAAGATTTACTTCGTACATTGCACAAGTTTACAAAAATAAATTTTGATATTAAAATGTGTGTTTTATAACAAGATTGATATAGACATTTGAATTATAAAAGAATATTGGATAAATTATAATTACAATGATTCTAAGAATTTAGGGCCTATTTTATAATTATATTTTGTCTTTTTTTTGTTTTTAGAAACAATAAACCTTGTTTGGGTAAGTGTTTTTTTTGCCCTTGTTTTTAAAAACTGCGCTAAAAATGTATATTTTAAAAATAATAGAACAAAAACAACTTGAACTTGTTTTGTTCACTTTTGTTCTCCAAACAAAATGAAAAACATAGGCATTGTATACTCATTAATGACAATTTGTAATTAAAATTGTTTTGCCAAAAAATTTTTATTTCGTTTGTTTTTTCAAAAACTATCTTTAAAACTTATCCTACAAAATTGTTTGAAAAAACAGAAAATAAAAGCATATCTAAATAGACACTTCGTTTCTAACAAACTCTCAAATTATGTATCATAATAAATAAAAGGGAAATCATTATCTTTCTAAAAATTATTCTAAATATAAGCTATTTATCTAGTATGAAATTTAATTCCATGAACTCAGAATGAGAAGTTCGTGAGGAATATAAAATATATATCGTTAAGTATGGTATTTAAAACCTACATCACATACATGATTTTTTATGATGAAAAGAAGAAAGTTGTACAATTCAAACAGCAAATTAGATTCATGAAATTAAAAGCAATTGAGATAGTTAAAGAAAAACGGGCGAAAGTATAATATAATTATTGCTACTACATCCCTCAAAGATGTATATTGACATCAATATAAGTTCTCTAATTTATTAATTTATATGGCAAAAATTCGCAATACATGGACTTGTTTTCTAACTTTTAATTTGATTGATTTTATTATTAAAGTCAAATATGATTTATAAACATTTTTTTCAATCATATTTTTACTTTTGAAAAACCTTAATTATGATGTATAATAAAAATTTATGACAATCTTCGTCAAACTAACATGTTTACAAATACAGTAGAGGTAATAAGAACGAGAAAACGCAATTTCTACAAAACAATCTCGCGCTAGCTTTAAACTAGTACGTCTTATACCATTGCAGCAAAGACATATTCTGAGATACATGTTATTTACATGTTTCCTGTAAATTCTCTCTCTCTCTCTCTCTTCTTTTTGGTTTATTTTCTCCGGGCACTACATAAATACGTGCAAAGCCTCGCTTCTTCCAATTTTTCAACTACGGTATTTGCTCAAACGCAGACTGCAATCATGTTGATAGGCATAGATCTAACTTGAAAAGATAATTTGTCAAAAATATCAGTAAGTGCTAACAAGTTCCAAATTCTGACTTCAACAGGCACTCTTCGGGCATCCCCAATTACAGGTTAACACAGGTATCACACTAATACAACACCAAATTTATTGGCGGCAATGGCAAGCACAGGAAAACATTTGCAGGCATATCATCGTCTGTAAAAAGATACGAGTCCAATTACATGTCATGGGAATAGCTAAAAGGGTCCGCCGTGCATTACTGCCTTCTGTACAGGAATTCCCTTCGGCGGCATTGGCTGCTGTATAGGTCATTTACATTAATCGAGAGAATTACTATGCCGTTCTGCTGCTTCAGGATCCAAACCCTTTCGACAAAAACATTCCATGTAATGCTCTCAGAAATTTAACCTTTATCCCAAACAATACCGAATTTAGGGAAATGGGGGTTACATTTTCCTTTCTTAGCCCAGGATGTGCTGCTCGTATCTTCCTAATGCCCCACAATTCCACCAACTCAGATCGCATGGTACCAATTCCCCAGTATGGGTTATGCAACAAGGGGACCCTGAGAAGGCAGTCCTTTCAGTGTGTAATGCATGTACATTTCAGCACACAAGACAGGCACAAACCCAGTTGATGAATGCAAAGATTATAACCCATCAAAGCCATAATAAGCTCCTACATTTCTTCAACCACTGTAGTGGATTTTTGTGTTTTGAGAGCTCTGACCCTGAGGCTGCTGTTGGGAAGCTGGTAAGTTCAGTGGCTGCGTGTTGTAATGAGCAAATGGTTGGGAGTAGAGAGAATTCATCAGGCCCTGCAAACAAGCCAGACCACTTAGCTCTAATTTTAAAAGAACAGACACTGATTGAGAAGCCTAAATTGGTCTGCGCAAATCTCAAAGCAGCATAATCTAAGTCAACAATTACATTCACACCTCCCCTGAGATTCAATTTAATTACATTCACAACCCTTCTATTTCCAGAAATATAGACTCACCTCCCCTATCTTTCAAAAGCAAGGTAAGTGAGTGTATGTTTAAAATAAAACAGAAGGGAGGTGAGTGTCTATGAAACAAGAGGTTAGTGTATATTTCTAAAATTATAAGGGGGTGAGGGTGTCATTAGGTTAAACCTTGGGAGGTGAGGGCAATTTGCCCAATAATCAAATCTTCCAAGAGAGACATTTTCATTCTTCAAAATATTAACTAGCGGATTGGGAATTAGCGGAAACCTGAGACTGAAGAGCATTTGCATTAGCCACACCAAAATGACTCTGAGGTCCATCATCTTGTGATGGATCATTGAAACCAGCCTGAGTAAATAGACCTTGTGACCCATGAGTCATGTAGTCCTGTGAAAACAAGGAAGGGAAGTTCAGAATTAAAAGGATGCCACAAACTGAGTTCAGAACAATAAAGCCCACAGATAGCCACTTCAGCAACCTGAGACATAAAATCATTTCCTGAACCAAAACGTGGGTATCCGGCTTGAGAATTCTGGTTTAGGAAGTTCCCTGGGAATCCACTTTGTGCTCCTTGTGTAACATAGTCAACAGTGTATCCACTTTGAGAAGCCTGGAAGTTTGATAGTGTCAGCAATTATCAAGATAGAAAAGATAATTCAAGCATTTGAAGATCAACTTAAATATATTAACAGTTATATCAGAAAAATGGAGACATAAAAGACAAAAGGGTCATAAATAAATGGCAGACAAATGATTCTGCAATTCAAGTACAGCATAATATGTAACATAACATATTTATTGCCCTCTTCAGACTCCAAAACGGAGTTCTGTTGAATTAGTTATGGTATACATGAATATTGTTTTGTTGATTGGCAACAGTTTATAATTTTCATGGTTAAGGTACCAGTTATAGAAATTACTAACAATATTTTGCATACCTGTGTAGAGAAATCATTAACATTATAAGGAACATGAGATCCCTGGCTTTTGAAGTCATCACCCAAGAAATCCTGATGGTCATCATAAAAAAAATAATAATTAATGCCAAGATTTCACCAATACAAACTCAAGACTCTATCAAATTACAGCTCTGAGCTACCTGTGACATTCCTCCCATAGAAAACTGATCTCGAAATGACTGGCTTGGCCCCTGGACTGGCATCTGATACACAGGAGTGTGTCAGAATTCACATATAACAACTCATAAGGTGACAAAAGGATATTTAAAGCTCCAACAAGAAAAGTACATTGCTGGCAAACCCAGGTTGAGATAATGGAGCACCAACAGATGGCTGGCTGTTGGGATTTTCCAGGGCTGGAAAGTTGAAAGTAGATCCAAGATTACCAATGGACTGTTGTGTGCCTTGCTGGTGTGGGAGATGGTTACCAATAGGAGCACCTGAATTGCCACGCCCAGCACCAAAACCACGACTACCTGGAGTTGGGACTTGAGGAACAGCCCCAACAGGTCCATGCACAGCTCCACGAGTAGGAATAGCATACGGCTGAGATTGGGGGCCACTGGGAAAAGGTGGCAGGGGAACCCTTGGCATAGGATACCCAGCAGGATGCACTCCAGGCTTATGGGTTCCATTTGGTGGGCCAGGAGGTATGGGAGATCCTGCAATTGACATCAGAAATTGTTGGTCACACAATCTGAACCAACAGAAGTCCAGAAGGCCAAAATGATAATCAGAAATTTCAATATAAGAATACCAGACTTAACAGTTTCAAAATCTCACATAATATTGACAAGAGGTTTTTACAACCACAAACCCCCCCCCAAAAAAAAATAAAAAAAAAGGAGGAGGAGGAGGAGAAGGAGAAAAAGCACAAGCACCATCTGGATAGCCTAGAGCAAACTTAGTAGAAAACTTGTGCAAAGAAATTAACATACCCCTTCCCCGGCCTGTCCTCCGATCTGAAGGTGGGCCAGCACCAAAACTATCATTAACTGCAACTCCATGCCCACCACCATAAAAGAGCCTTCTATCATTGTAGATCTGCAAGAAAGTATGGCCAACCAAAACTTAAATATGTAACCTTCCTCTAAATAAAGTCATTGTATATCCCACCGCCACTTGAGACTCTAGCAGAATCCCCACACCATTGGGGCAAGGGGGCACAAAAACCAAAATTCTGAAATCCTTCAATACCCACCTTCTTGGGTTTCTGAAACTGAACCATACTCTGCTTCAAATTATTTAACGGACCTTCAACCAGGCATTCATGTTCCTGTTGAAAAGAATAAATTAACAAAAATAAAAACCTCAACAATGAATAAAAATATATATCTGAATAGCATGAAAAGCTTATCACCCCTTATTCTATAGAACTTTTTAACGAAGAACTGAGAATTGTATGGGAGGATGTTTGAAAAGCATTGACAGATTTTGAAGGTCCAGCACAGCACAACTTTTGCTAGGCAGGAATGTCTTTCGATCAAGCTTACACTGCCAGCATCAATAAATAAAAAATACCCTCGCATGAATGACATCAAGCGCTTACTACCCTTATTTTATAGACCCTTTTAACAAAGAGCTAAAAATTGCAAGTGAGGATGTCTGAAGCACTGAAAAATTCTGTAGATCCGGCACACTACAACTTTTGCTAAGCAGGAGTGTCTTTCTATTAAGCTTAGACTGCCAACAACAATAAACAACACCAACCCACCTTGTAGTGTGTCAATAAGCCATTCCACAGTGGCTGTTTGCTCAAAACTTTGGGGTTTCCCAGAATAACAATACCATACCGAGCTCGTGTCAAAGCAACATTGAGCCTCCGAGGGTCATTTAGAAATCCAATACCCTAGAAAAGGTACAGAAATTAATCACTGATGAGTCAAATTCAATCATATAGAAGTCATAAAACTAAAATCACATAGAAAACATCTAATAATGGCTCAAATAGTAGTCCGTAAACCTAAACAAACCTAATTTAATTAAACAGGTAGCAGCTAAAAGAGAGGATGAACCAACCAACCTGATGCTCATTGCTTCTTACGCAGGATAGAATAATGTAATCTTTCTCCCTCCCTTGAAAGGAATCAACACTAGCAACCTAAAATGAAACAAAATTAATGATAGCCACAATAGAGTGAAGCAGCATCTAGGCCTGTTCTGGTATCTGTATCAAACCTCAATTTCCTTGTAAAGTTGCTGCCTGAGAGCACCATTTCTTGACATATAGTTCACAATATAAGCTCTTTGACCCTCATAAGGTGTTATGACGCCAATCTGAAGAATCAAACAAATATTAACCATCATGAAAAGATGGATTGTTCTAGTGAAAATCCAAGAGCAACTCTATGGTCATTAATATACCTGACTTGGAACTACACCACTCCTTAAGAATGTCGTAACTATTTTTTCAACATTTGCAGCCTCAGTCCTGTTTAGGTAAGATGTCCCACTTGCACTTATTTCTTCTTGTCCCATCTATAAATAGTTTATTTCAAGTAAACAAAAGTCAGGAAGAAAATACATAAATGTTATTTTACCACACACAACCCCACCTGAGAGAGAGAGAGAGAGAGAGAAGAATGTAAATTTTATGGATCAAGTCAATCCAAAAGGGGGGGAAAACTCATTTCCATGCATTAAATGATCATAAGAATTCAAAATTTCATGACAACAAAAGAGTACAGTTTTGACATAATGAATAAGCAGTACCTGAACATAAAAAAACATGGGACGGTTTGGCACAGGCCACGGAAAATCAATTCCTGATAATTGCCTTTCATTCACAGTAACTCCATTCTGTAGGGTGCCCTCGTAAAAGCTGTTTGAGGGAAATTCTGAGAGAGATGGATGCATACGGTATTGAACCTGATATTTGAAGCATAAACCAAAAACCATAATATTAATACACTGAGCATTCAGAAACTAAAAGGAAAATCATCTGGTCCCTCGTCATGTCTTCATCCAGATGACTTAAGACGTCCATTACCTGCAATCTAATTGGTTTAACACCAAGAAGAACAAGCCGCTCAAAAAGTGACTGTGCTAGCCCTGCACGAGCAGCTTTCTTGCACATAATGACAGGACCAAGTTGGCAATGATCACCAACAAGAACAACCTAAACAGAAATAACAGGTTAGCAATACTGCCCATGGAAAAGTGAATTTATGATGTACCAGTACAAATTGGAACCTCAAATACCTGTTTGGCCCCTAGAACCAAAGGAATGAGGCATTCAGGTTCTGTTGCCTGAGTGGATTCATCAATAAGTACCTGGAATAGAGATGAATAATATAAGCACTGAACAACAGAAGGCCAATTAGATTCATCATGTAACATAATTCAACCTGACGGAACCTAAAATTCGCTAGCCGGGGGTCTCCTGCACCAACACATGTGCAGCAAATCACATCAGCACTCTGAGAGATCTCCCTCTCAGTTGCTCGCTTCAGTGCTTTATACTTTTTCTCATCACTACTTGAAAGTTCTCCTGTAAATATCAAAGAAGAAACAAGAAAATTGGCATTCAAAGAACAAGCATCAATAAGGTCACTTATTAGATCTTCAATTACAATGCCTGAGACTCCAATACAGTCATTTTACTGTCTGAATGGCGAGAATTAATCAAGCCATCAGAAAAAAAACTCTGCATTCAAATAATCCCAAAATGAACTTATGTCAAATCTACAACAATTCCAGAGTTCACACAGTTCACTTAGCTCATGAATATAAAGCCCACACCTTGTTCATCTTTCAGTTGTTGTAATTTGTGCAGTTCACTCTTGTCTGATGTGTCAAGATGTCGAACCTGCAAAAATCACCATCACTCACATCACACTGCATTAATCATCAGAAAAGGATATACTAAAGAAGGCCATCACATGAAAAAGATATACATGTATATATATCACCATCACTCACATCACACTGCAATAATCATCAGAAAAGGATATACTAAAGAAGGCCATCACATGAAAAAGATATATATATACATAAGGAAAATGCAGCCAGACCTGATAGTGTAGAGTCAGGTGCTCTACTGGAGAACTCACAGCCTCCCTTGATTTTGCACAAAGCCTAACAACCTTCAATGACAAAAATATAAATTAACCTTGAATGAGAGAAATTAAAACAAAGAAATAGAAGGTAAATGAGCAGTAGTAAAAGTTAAACAGAAGGCAAGATTCATAACAGAGCCATTAGCTTCCCCAAACTAGTAGTTCAAAGAACCTTGTTGATAAGAAGCTTGACTTAAATCACAACAGCATATAGCTATAAACAACTAACTTCCAAACAGAATTTATATCAAATATACCTTTAACCCAGTAGCACTTATCTTTTCAGCTAGCTGGTCTACAGCAACATTACTTGGGGCGCAAACCAAAACCTGAAAGGGATAAGTTTATAATTCATGCATATGTGAGAAAATAAATCATCAAGGAAGGGAATAGTGTAACAAACATACCTGCCCCTGACCTTGTTTTGACATGTGATATACAATTGCCGCAGAAGTGACAGTCTTACCAGTTCCAGGAGGACCTTGAATCAAACTAATAGGCCTCTGGAGAACACTCTTAACAGCAAAAACCTGCAAACACATGAGATTAGGAGCCACCAAGGATAAGAAGCCTGAGAAGCCCTTTCAGATAGAAACAAACCATGGTAATAGATATGAACAAAAAGTATATTAAGATCCAAGTGATATGACATATATGATGATATAGGAAGGTATTTCTTCAATGTTATTCAGATTTTCCCTCTACATCATTCTTAATGATTTACATAATCCTTCATCATACCAAACAATAGATAACAAACTTCTGAACAAAGTAGCAAAATGAGATGAATGAGATAGACAGAGAGATAAATGGAGCATATCTTACTGGGAAAACAACAATATCATACATTCCAAGAAAAAATAAACTTGAAAACAAAGAAAAGGAAAACTGTGGCAAGAATAGCATACCTGAGATGCATTGAGCTCAGGAAGACCAGGAGCACCAAAACGACGAGGCAATGTATTACGCACCATTTGAACCTCAACTTCATGACCCAATAAGTGATGGTAAATATACCTGCAGATTAGATGGCACCCCTAATCAATTAAAATTGGAAGGAAAAACTGCCCATGATAATTTGCATGACCTTTCTAAAAGGGTCCTATAGAACATAAACCTGCTATAGCAATCCTGCTCACATCATAGATAAGTAGCCTCATACCACTATTGTTAGTCTAAAATTGTAAGCAGATGCGTTGACATGGATCAAAAGTTCGCATTTGCCAATTTACTATACAGGGATATAACAATTTTAGAAACCAAGAATACGCATAAGGCAGATACTCAATAGAATATGCACTAAGCATTTAATGAAGTTGGAATGTATATAATTAAGGGTCTGTGTCAGATGCCAAAAAAGGTTTTTGGCATGTTTTAGAGCCATTTCAACATGTTGAAGCACCAATCCTGAGCTGTGTCCTAGATAAGTGTTGAATATTAGCTGATATTTAGGGACTGTATGAAAGGAATGCACTTAAAACACACAGATTTTCTGACAAACAAATAAAGTGGCATCTAGTAAAAACACTCCATCAACAAGCAAGTGTTTTTGTTTCTTCAGCTCCCAATACAAAAAAATTCAATGCACCCCCAACACTCAATCACATTGAGAAAAGGTAAATACAGTATACATTGACCCATTACCCATTAACTCCTTATTAAACCCCATCAATAGCATAACTGATATAAATACAGATCATGTCCTGACTCCCAGAAAGAGGTAAGCTCATCGAATGAAAAATATGATGCTGAACACCTTAGTAACATATATAGACAATGAGGATAAAATAGAAAAATTAAATATAACAAAAAGAAAACACACGTAATTAGGTCTGACATGTAGCCAACTTACCCGCTTACACTAGTCTCATCCACAGCAAAGGTTTTCATAGCTCCCTGCATCCTATCAAAGCTTGTACTCTTCCATACAAAATCAACACTGAAACCATGGTTTACATCAACTGGAACCCCCTGCGTATGGCATGAGCAACAACTATTAGCCACAGAGATGAACTAGAAGGAAGCAATAAAGCCAATTTTTCTTATAAAGAAGATATTATCAACAGAAAGAAGAGTAAATCCAACTAATGCCAAAATTACCTGACTAGCTCGAAGCTCAAGTGCAACCTCCTCTTGTGCAGTAAGCTTAATCTGAAAATGAAAGTAAAGTAAATGACACAGCAATAACTTGAATCATTGAAAAAAGAAACTGAATACTAATTAGCTAACAGCATATATTAACAAGACCATACACAACAACTTATATCCATGTAAAATAACATCCATCCTTATGTGCGCATCTGTATCATGAATCACATGTCTGAGCCTGTGATTGAATGATATATCCAGTGCAGTCAGAATCGTCTGATTCGTGATTCGAATCGCATGGTTCGATTCAATACAAACATAAAACAATGTGAATCTAAATTTGAATCACTGATGCCTCTGTATCGTTGCAGTTCAGTCACAAATCATTTATGAACCGCACAAATCACACTCTGAATCGAAGCGGAAATCTAAATCGGCTGAGACTCTGTTTTCTGCAAAAAGGTGAACGACCTGAAGCAGAGGAGCTGCAGACCTCCAGCAAAACAGGTCACAAACAGAACCCAGGTTGGGTTCTGTGCGACCCAATTCATAAATCAGCCCAGACTGCTTTTTTTTTTTCCAATTTTTTTAAAAACAACTTAACAGAGACAGTCACGTGAAGCCCATAACCCTCATGGCCTCATCAGTCATCATCTTATAAAAAGTAAAAACCATTTTTCAGTTTTCAATTCCATTAACAGTGTCATAACCCTATTTTGAGCTTATGATATTAGACAAGTATTATGTTTCTTGACTTTAATTTCTGATTTTTCATTATCAATGCTCATATTTTGTTATACATAGAGTAATATATACTACTTTTATATGTTTTGTGAATCTTACCGATTCACAATTCAAAATTTTGACTAAACGATTCACAATACAATTCACAATTCCATAACACTATATATCCACTATGCTCTCAATATTTAGTCACATACCACATGTCCCACTGACTGCCATGCTGGATGTGCAGCATCTCCAGAATAACGCAACCGTAATTCATCACCAGGAACCAGCCTCAATTCATTATCTTCCTACAAAATGACAATGCATAGTTTATATTCCAGTGAAGAGAGAACAAATAATTTAAATAGGGAAAACAATCAGCACAGCTACAAAGTACATAAGAAGACAATCTGATAAATATAATAATGTACGTTCACAATGGAAGGTATTGCCCAGTAAGTGAAAGAAGAAGCACCTTTGGGAAGACAAAGTATGCAATGCGCTTCTTGTTAAGACCAATATCCCATCGAATTGTCACATTATCCTTGCTTTGAGATTCTTTCATCATCTGGGGAAAAAAAGGTATTTATATAATACCAGGACACATTCGAAAATCACATGTACACCAATCAATATGACCATTACAAGATATTTTAAAATCAAGAAATGTGTCATCACCTTATCATAATCAGCTTCAAGCTTAATAAGTGGTGCAAATACATTTTGATACTGAAAAAGCAATGTACAGGAAGCGTATTAGAAGATGCAAAGTCTTAGAACATGAAAATTATGAAATCCTTTAAAGAAGTAAAAATCATTAATCCACACCTGATATGCATCTTCATATTTCAAAGCCACAGGCTGAGGTTCGTCATCAACACCAGGCTTCTCAAGATCCTCAAGAGAAGCATCAGGATTTGTCTTCCAAAGCTCTTCCACCTTATTTATTTGCTGTGCGCTTATTTGGCGCGCCCTCAACTGCTCCTGTTCAGAAGGAACCTGGAAAAGACACTTTATAAAGATAGAGAAAATACATAACCTTGAAAAAATTATTAAAAAAGGATATTCACCTTAACAAGCCACTGCAAAAAACACCTATCATCAATTAAAGGACACCACTGGCTGAGGTCCCAATTCATGTCCTTCAATGCATTAACACTCAAGCAAGGTTCACGGCAAAGAAGAACAACTACACTTTCTGTCTTGGCAGAAATAAATCCAAGGAGGAACACATTACGGCACCCACAGTTGTAGCATTCAAGAATTGTCTCTCCCAGAGGACTATCTTTGTGAAGACAGACTTCCTTGTGTTTTGCTCGAACCTACAGGAACAAATAATCAAATAAGCTGATTAACACTTGCATCCAAAATGAATATTTAAACCAAACCATGCCACAAATGGCCAAAGCATTTACTTCATAGCTCGTAGTGCCCATCAGTGGAGAATGAACAGCAGTAGGGGCACCAAGGTTTTTCACACGAGTTCAACAATTAATTAGTAGCATAAACACACTGAGTTTAGAAACCCACATGAATGAAAAACAGGCATCATCTCAGCATAAGTTCCATTTTTATTTTTTATTTTTTATTTTTTCAGTTTAAAAGTGGCAGCACACATTCTGATTGCAGTCAAGGAAGAAAAGAAATGATTACTTTCAGAAGAGTAGTGCAAGTTTGCTTTTAAGCGACACCTTGTTATTACTCCACCAAAAAGTAAATATGCTAGGCTAATAAATTCTTAGCGTGATACTAGACCTCTGCTTTATTTAAAGATAAATTATAAGCTATGAATCCAGACTTCAGCAATTGCAACATGTGTCATATGTATTTTTTTTGAAATGAAATTATCGGCCAAAGAATTATGCATATTATATACAACTTATGGAAGAGCTTTTCAATGTTGGGACAGGCAGAATGGAACCATCAGAGATAAATTGGAATAACAGATAAACGAGTACTTCAAATTCACAAAATTCTCCCAAAATTATTTGCGGTAGGAAGCCACATTGTCCATATCATTTCAAGATTTTATCACCAATAAGTTCATTGACTTAAGGAAATTATATTAGCACAAAATAGGTGAATTGCATATATTCAAATTCACGGACTAATTTCTTTTTTTTTTCCCACACGAACTTAGTTTCCGCTTTGAGAGTTGACAATTCCACAGAATGGATGGCCATATACATTCAACGAATTTAATACATTACACACCTTAAACAAGTATGATGCAGAATCTCAATACAACCATGTCACTTTGCTTCAACATCGCCTACAAACTCAAATATTCAACATAGAGACAAGAAGAAATGAATTTTTCTCTCACCAGGTGATTCACAATATGTGAGCCCGACGTGTTCCCCCGTGAATTACAAAACCATTTGCGGCAGGACGGCACATTACACCTCACAACACAAGCTGGATTGGACACCCCGCAATAGCGGCAAGCATGTTCAGTGAAATCACCTTTGGCATACTCAAAATTATCATCATCCACTGTATCCTCAAAATTCAAACCACTTATCCCAGCTGTCAGGGTGTCCATCATTTGGCTGTTCCCGCTGCTACTGCCTGACCCAGCTGGGCGGCCTTTAGTGCCGCTTACCGGGGCTGCTGAAACAGGCGAAGCATCAGATTGGTGATCAGACCCAGCTCCGCCACCCCGCTCCGACGAATCTGCCAGCGAATCCGATGGTGTGGGCCATGCCACTGGCGAACGAATCGGATCACGAAACTCCGGATAATCGAAATCCTCACCCTGAGTGTTGAATTCAAGGAAGGTGTAAGCGTCGTTGGCCGTATCGGGTTGCGACGCAGTCTCAAACAGATTGCTCTGTTGTGACTCCATCGGAAGCAATAATTCTCGAAATGAAAATTATACGATCTTCTAAGTATGATTGAATTGTTAGATTCTGAGTTTTAAGAAAGTAGTTCGTTATGGATGGCGTAGGTGAGAGCGTTCTGATTAGGGCTAGGGTTCGGTGTAAGGGCGGAAGAGAACGAAGAGGTTTGGGAATGGAGACACTCAGACGCAGTAAAAACGGAGAACGAGGGAGTATGCGCGCGAGGGCATGAACGTCCCAGACTTCTCACGTGAGTTGTCTAATCGCACCATCGTCTCACGTGACATTAAATTCCATTGAATGTTATCTAAACTTGGACGTAACCTCCCAACCGTCCTTTTGTTTAAAAAATTCCCCGTACCTAGCCTAGTAGGTAAATTTTGGGTTACCGGAGGTTTACCCAAAAGAAAAAAATGTTTCATTGGAAAATATTTTTTTAAAAACGTAATTATCATATTTTAATATTAAACATGAAGAGTTTGGAGAAAATAATTTTTTTATTTTAAAAAAGAATCTACTTTTTTTTATTTTTAAATTTTTAAATATATTATTTTTTAATCATTAATGTAAACAACATATCATCCATTCATTAATACAAAGCCTAGTTCCATTTTTAAATACCAATTTTACCATTAAGTATTATAATTATAATTTCATAAATTGTGTAAAAATATTATTTTTATTAATAAAACTAAAAGTTAATAATCTTTCAATATGATTTATAGGATAATGGTTTGTATGCATTTTAAATTTTTTATATTTTTAAATATTTTTATTAAAGGTATAACTTTATAAAAATTTATAATACTTTTACGTATTTTGCATGTTCCATATACAAGAATGAAATTTTATTAATAAAATTTGCATTATAAAATCTTTCCAATTTTATTGCGAAAAAGTTACATTATTCAAAACAAAATCTTTCATTCATGTTTGCCTCTAATCAGCATCTAAAGAAACCAGAGAATAATGACGAAATGGCACTCATCTTTCGAAAAATAAATGAACTCCTCGTCCTTGACCTTTGTTTCGTGTTACTTATCATATCCTTCCAAACACTTGCTGGACCTTTGCAGATCACAGAATCTCTGCTAGTGGCTAAAATTTCCACAAACCAACTTTATCTATTTCCATACTTTCCTTTCAAGACTTGTGTCTACAAGTTTTGCCCACCTGAGCACAACTCAATGCAAAATTTCATGAGATAAGTTATATTCATATATTTCAGCTTTCACTATCCAAGTCCTCCTAAGCTTTTTGGTTGATAAATATGATCCCAACAATAGTATAAGTTTTCCTGTTATTCTCAATATAACCCTAGATGAAATCATATTGCATTTTTTCTATGGCCAAGCAAATTCCTTTAGGGATTCTGCCCACTTGCAAATGATACCAGGGCATAGCTGTTAAAATTAAACCCACTTGCAAATGATACTAGGGCATAGTTGATAGAATTAACTAAGGTGAAGTCACCTTCCGATCATAAACAAAGTATTTGTTTGTCGTCCAACTAGTCTAGCTTTAAATTTCTCCACTAACTAGTCATAATGCTTTTTTACTTCTACCAATAGATACCAATTCAATTCCTAAGTACTTTTTAAAATTACTTAATAAGGAAAATTCATTGAATTGAACTGTTTCATCCACTAAATCCTTATAGACATTATTAAAAAATAGAATCTTGGATTTAACAATGTTCATTTTTGAACAAAATCATCATGAAATCTCTAAAGACAAGAATTTATACACACAAGTTAATCCACAATAGCTTAAGCAAATAAAAAAAGATCATCCATAAACATTGGATGGGAAATAAAGGCTTAATTTTACCATATCTAATAGCTTTCCAACTTCCTGCATATACTTGCTTCTCAACAAGATGAATTAGTTTCTCCATGCACATAACAAATAAATATGGTGAAATATGATCCCTTTGCCTTGTTTCTCTAGTGAGTTTGAAATCACTTGAATTTAAGTCATTTCAAAGAACATTTATATGGGAAGAGCTAATACAATTCATAATAATCCTTCCTAATTTATTAGGAAGTCCTAACTCCATAATCATATTCTTAATAAAATCCATATAACATGTTTTTTTTCCAGTTATCTTCTTCATTGAATGTATCATCTCTCTAACCACTATAATATTATCTTGGATACATATTCATAATATGAAACTTGCTTGAAATGGAGAAATCAACTAAGGAAGTAGCCATTTAAGCCTATTAACAATAATTCTTATGAAACATTTGTAACTCACATTACATAATGAAATTGATTTGAATTGACTAAGAAATTCTAACTAAGTTTATTTTAGGATTAAAAATATTTACATGCCTTCCTTATGCTTCTTATTCTTTTATACTATTATTGCAAAATGATTAATAAGTAAAACTATCAATATATATGTTATTGCTTGGTAAAGAGATCCTTCTTTACAAATTGTGTTGATATAAGATATACTAATGGTTGTAACTTGATGTATTGCAGGTCTATTACTCCTTGTAGCATATATTAATCATTGAGGAAAACACCTCTCCTACTTTAACAAATGTATGAAAGTGTGGTTATTAACTAAAGCAGAACTAGTTATGATAAACAGATACATACTCATGTCAGTGAATAGATGTCTTACTATTTATTGTAATCTAATTTATTTTTATCAATTCTAAAATGATTACTCACTGAGTTTCAAAGAAACTCACTTCATTATTTTCTCTATTATCTTTTGGAGATCCTTCATCTTAGGCATCCAACTGCCGTTGAATGAGGTGAAAATGGATTTGCTCATAAAATTTTGGCACAAAAGCATGTGACGGGACAATTTAATTATTTTGGCATGTTAATTTATTGATGTATTTTATATTTAAATTTTCAAATGTCATATACCCTTTAAAGGCACAACATTTTCGTATATGAAGTATTGCATTGGACTAGGGGTGATAATTTTTGACACAACACGATAATACGACACAAGTTAAATAGGTTCGGGTTGGGCTTAATCAGGTTCGAGTCGGGCTTAATCGGGTTCAGGTTATAAACGGGTCAATCCCGTCTGACCCGAATAAATTTCGTGTTGGATTCGAGTTAACCCGTTTAACCTATTTCAAACTCTTTTAAGTTACACGAGTTATTAAACGGGTCAACCTGACCCGTCAACCCATTTAACCCATTATATAATATATAAATTTATTAATTATTAATTTATATAAAATAAAAAATTAATATAAATAGATTCGGGTCGGGTTAAATGGGTTGTATTACTATTTTATAAGCATATTTTGTATATTCGAGTTATACGGATCGTGTCGAGTTGACCCGATTAATAAATGGGTTGTGTCGGGTCAATCTGTTTATTAAATGAGTTATGTTCGGGTTAAGCATAAACAAGTTCGGATTATGCTTAACCCGACCCGAACCCGACCCGTGAACCCAAATTGCCACTCCTACATTAGACATATTTAAGAAAGGAAAATAGGTGGTCACTTATAATGACTTCCTGCATTAGTTATATGCCTTAGGGTTAAGTCATGACATGCATAAAAGCATAGTGATGTCATGCTAATTTTTGTTGCATTGTGAATAATATTATTTATTATGATTAGATTAAAATGCTTTATTATTATGAAAATTAAGGTGAGGTGATTATATACTCTTGTGATTTCAAGTATCGGACCTAGTAACGACTTGTGAGAGATAAAAGTTAACTTAAAGGCATAAGAAACATGTGAAAAATAAGAATGGATAAAAGTTATAAAAAGATTTACTTGTTTTCTATTTATTTTTTCTTGATTTATTATGGAGTCAATGCTCTTGGATCAAAATGAGTTATAAAGTGTTGCTATAATAATACATATGAGAATGACGATGAATTGTTATATCGAAACTATGAAATTATGGATATAAATTCTCTAATAAAGACCTTGGTTCATAAAAATTGGTATAATTATGATTCGGTTTGATATTGTCTATCTTCATGTTGATTTCCATGAAAAGTATGTCATTTCTTGGAATACCCTTTTCTCTCCCTAATAAAGATATGAAAATTTATTAACTCTTTTCAAATGCCTCTTGCAATATAATTGATTGTAAAACTTTTGATATGTTATAAGTAAGTTTTAATTATTTTTCAATTTCATTATCTACTAATTAAGTTTCTAAAAAAACAAATTTTATCTCTTTTTTTTCTCTTTTCTATAAGGAATTCTCCCTTTAGGTGCTTGGTTGCTGTTTGATAGGTGGAAGCAGGTTCATTCATGTATTTTGGCATTAGGGTAAGTTACATGATAATTGGAGTAAATAGTAATACATACACATTTGATGCATGATGAATTCATAATCTTCTAATTTCATTTTTTGTGTTGTTTATATTTACTGTAAAGTAAAGTATCATTGCATGTTTTTAAATTGTATTAATCACTGAAATAAAGTTAGTAAATGGTTACTCAACATAACTTCTAACGTATATCGAGATAGGTCATGATAATATTAGTTAATAATAAATTTTGTGATTGACAAACTAAAACCCATTAAATTTGGATTGTAATTTACATGCCATTTAAAATATTTGTAGGACAAAATTAGAAATTTAAAATAAATGATAATTAATATTTCAATCTTTCAATCGACTGTAATCCCCATTAAATTTAATATAAAAAATATTATATATATTAAAAATGAGATTCAAATTTGGATTTCAAATATTTATTATGCATTTGATTAAATTTTATAAATTTATCTTATCATCCTCTGTTTAATTGACAAGCATTAATTTATATTCAGACTCCAATTTAAAATCCTACATTTGGCGTATAAAGCATTGCCAATTTTATATTGCATGTATTATTAATTTTACAAGTTGTAAACGCAAGTCTGTTTTCACAAATAAACTCAGAGATTTTTTTTTTGTTGGGTTTTGAGCGAGGATACACTCTGTAGCTGGAAGAATTTATAAAAAATATAATATAATATGAGCTTTAACGTAGTTCTTTCCTTTTTTATTATTTATATGGTTTAGATTTTTTAATTTTATTTTTATTATCTTTTTTTATAATAATAAGAACCGTCAAGCTATTAGATACATATACTTGATTTTGAGATAAAACTCGTGATATAAAAGAAAGTAAAGCCTTACAATATTATATATCACTTGAATTAAATATCTTAGGCTTATTTTTATTATCTTTAATGATACTTAATCATTCTTTCCATCTTATAATGAAGGACATAATTGCAATGATTAAAGATTTTCCAAATTAGAAAAATTATAAATAAAAAATTTATTTATCATAGAACTAAAACTTTCTATAACTATTTATCAAATAAAATATCAAACAACCTAAAATCTATATAAAAAAAAAGAATCAAAGTTATCAAAAACAAAAATATGATGTGTGACGCAGTTGAAGTAATTGAAAATTTACAAAATAAAAATAAAAGTATTAAACAAAAGTATTTAAAGCAAAGAGTTAAATTCTTCAATAGAAGATTAAGATACCAAAGACTAAACAACCCATAATCCATAAAAGATCTAAACCGTTGAAAATACAAACATCGCAATATAAAACTGTACACAAATAACAACATGACAATATTGCTATAAAAAATATGACACATCAATATAAAACGAAAGAGAATATTAGTTTGAGATATATCTCCAATTTCAAAGATCATTTATCTATTCACCAAATTCAAATCCAGGGGTGAGGAAAATAAAAGATCATCTTATATAAAACTAGAAGACATAACTTATATTTAAATTAGTCTCAATTTTTTCATGGCAAATCTCTTGTTCTTATAGAAAAAAATCACTATTAGAAAATGGAATCAGGAATCATTAGGAAAATTTCATTTTCAAATCCTTGCAAAGAAATATTAGAATTTAAAAAATTGTCATAAACCTCTCCCTTCTAGAATAATATATATAGATTAAATGCAACAATCCACGAAGAAATAAAAGGCAATGGACAATTCTTTCCAAGCTAATTAACAACATCCTAGAAGGCAGTAGACCCCTTCATTCTAAAGTTTTCGGTGGAATTATGCAAGTTGTTAAGCGATTTAAAACTTGTAAAAAGTAAGATTTGAAACAAAATGATAATCAACCCACTAATATCCTAATCAATTGTAATAATTATTAGATTTTGTATTGTAATTATTAAGTGACTTAAAATTAGTAGATAATAAAATTAGAAATTTGAAACAAAACAATAATTAATTCACTAATTTTTCAATCAATTATAATTGTAATTGTAATTGTAATTACTATTAAATTTTGTATTTGATAAAGGAATGGATGAATAAAGAATTAGTAAATAAATGAGTAACAAAGAGAAGGAAGAGAGAGAGAGAGAGATAATAATAATAATAATAATAATAATAATAATAATAATAATAATAATAATAATAATAATAATAATGAGAGGAAAGAAGAAAAGGAAGTGAAAAGAACAATAGAAAAAAAGGAGGGCAACAAGCAAGAAGAGTAGAGATGAAAAGGAAAATTATGTAAATCTGGTTTAAGAAAATATTTTTTTAATTAAAAAGAGAAAATAACTTTGTTCAAATGCATTCTCATTTTTTTCACCAAAACTTATTTTCATTGATCAAATTTCTTATTACCTTTAAATATAAGAAAATTTGGAAATATTTTTAAGAATGGTAATGTTACGAAGAAATTCATCTCTTAAAAATTAATTATTTTACCATTGCATTATTTTTAAAATATCAAATTTAATATATTAAATATAATTCAATAGTAAAAATATTTTATTTTTTAAGAAGTTGAATTTCTCATCTTATTATTTTTTTCAAAAAAGCATTTTTTGCAAAAGTAGATAGAGACATAGAATGCTTTTTTTTTTTCAAAAAAGCATTTTGGCAAAAACAAATTTATTTTCATTGATCAAATTTGAATACTTATATTTATATTAGATTTCTTAAATTATACAAAACCTTTGAATTTGCTTACATTATTTACTTAATAAGTCATTTTAATAAATTATATAATTTTTATGAATTTTTTAAATGCATGTCACGTTATTAATTAATCTAATTGATATAACAAATTATTTATTTTATATAATTTTTATATTATATAATTAATAAAGATTAATATTTTATACAAAGTTTAAGTGAAGATATATAAAAATGAGTTTGAAATTATGTGAAAAAAACATCGTGATAAGTCAAAATTAATTAACTAATATTATATTCTTAATTTAAAATTTACTGAAAAATCATATCATATAATTTAATAAAATGAATAATTAAGTGGATCATGAACTTCAAAATTTTGTGTAGTTTTAAAAAAATATAAATCAAAGTTTTCAAAATTAAAGAAGTAAAATTCAATTATGCATTTTTTTTGCATTTTCCTTATTTTTTTATTCCTGTAATAAGTAAGATTTATATGTGAAAAATAATCAACTCATTTTCTTCTTTACATAAATCATTTGTATTTTCTGAGTTAAACAATGCACCAAAAAAAAAAACCATATTTGAATTTGAATGAATGAACTAAAAAGGCGTGACATATGGCAAAGTGATTAAATTAAAGAATTATATAATTTATATTTTGTCGTCTACAGCTCGGAAAGGAATAAATTTACCTTTCAGTCCAGCTAGCGATCATCCTTTTCCATCATAAAAGGCTTAAATTTTGCCTCCAAAGGGTCAACTTGGGAATGTCGATAGCTCCGGAGAATTTATTAAATATCCCTTTCCCTTAGGAAAGCTAAAATTTTAACGCGGGACGGTGGGAGAAAGACGGAATCGGGATAATAATTGATTTGTAAATTCTATTTCTAATTTCTAATTTCTAATTTCTACACGCACATATCTCCGATGTAATTTTTTAGAATAAAAAGGAAAGACAGATTTCTTGTGTCTCTGTATTTCGTGCAAAGTAATAGTAGATTATACATCTTCTTGCCGAACTCTTCCCTCTTCGTCTTCACAGGCCGGGATCAACCCCAAGGAAGATTCAAAGCCAGGGGTTTTCCTGAGCGAATTCACTCCCCTGTAGAGTCTCAAACTCTAATTGTTCTTTGGATTCAGACATTTCTAAATGGCGCCAGTGTCAGCTCTTGCTAAGTATAAGCTGGTGTTCTTGGGTGATCAATCTGTCGGCAAAACCAGCATAATCACTCGCTTCATGTATGATAAATTTGATAATACTTATCAGGTATGTATCGTAACAACCAGATCCAATTAATCTTTGTTAAATCAAATCAACTGTTGTAAGCTTGCTGTTGCAAACCAAACCTGTTTAAGGACATCAGTTTTTAGAGTTTGATCTAATAATTTGAGATGATTCATAAGATTGGCTTGATGTAAATGCATTCCATGTGTGTGAATGGAATTGTTGCCTCATGTTGTTAGCCAACTTTGAATGCAGAACATATTAGGAATACTTGTTATTGTGTGCTTCAAAAAAAAAATTAGAGAGTTCAATTTAGCTAAGCCATCTTTGACTAGAATTGACTGTGTTGTTTCAACCCCCAATTCTCGGTGGGTTGCCAGCTTCTGCTTAGTTGATCCCATAGGGAGAGGAGATGGGGCAGGGTAGCATGTTTTACTGTTTTGTTGAATGTTTGTAATCCTTGGTGATATTTCATGTTAGATTCAGCTTATACGCTGTGACTTTTCATTGTTTTCAGTTTTAAATATTTTACTATGGGGCGTTTGGTACTCCATCATTCTTATTCAATACTATGCGAAATACTCTAGCAGAAGATGTCCCGGTATCATGTATGCCAATATTCCAGATTTTTTTTTATAATTGGTATGCCAACTAAGAAATTATATTGAATGACCAATGTATGGTAATCAGGGATTCTCAGCTATCCGGCATTTTTTTAAACAATTTTGGCTTATAAACATAAATGTACTGTGCATATATATAAATCCAGGTTATTTACGTTATTTCCATTTTCTGTTTCTCTCCCAACATGTTCACTTGTGTGCCTGTTTGACACATTCATTATAAGCATTTTCTGTTATGCATTTCCATCTTTTCAAGGTGAGTTTTCATTTTTAATCTTTTTCTAATGATCAGACTTATTTATCCTTCTGTGGATCAGGCTACAATTGGTATTGATTTTCTATCAAAAACTATGTATCTTGAAGATCGAACTGTTCGACTGCAGTTATGGTAAGATGTGGCACCATCATCACCCTGTAAAAGACTAAAAGGGGATTAGAAGAGGAACAAAAGTAGGAGTTGGAGTGGAGTACATTCATCCTCTTGTTTGACTTATAAAAACATAAAAGTGGAAACAAGAAGCGAAGAGCTACGATTATAACATTGTAATTATACCCTTTATCATGAAATACAAAGAAACCCCTGATAGGACGAAGGTTACTTCCCCTTTGCCCTTCCCTAGTCGGAGGGAAAGCATTTCTGTTTTCGAAGGCTATGTAGGGATTGAGTCCACTCAGTTTCTTCTCTCTCTCAAAAAGATTGATCTGTGTATATTGTTTATCTCCTTCATTTTTATTATAGAATTTTTGTCAATTTCGTTTGTTTTGACAGGGATACAGCTGGACAGGAAAGATTTAGAAGTCTTATTCCAAGCTATATTAGGGATTCTTCTGTCGCTGTAATTGTGTATGATGTTGCAAGTATGTCATTTGGCATTTTTTTTTTTTTAATTCACCTGTTCCCATGTTATTGCTTTCATATTGTGGCATCTTATGTTTCTTTGTCCTCTTAATAGTAATTACTTAGAGATGCTAATGTAGCTGATATTCTTATGAACAGGTAGGCAGACTTTCCTAAACACATCAAAGTGGATTGAAGAAGTGCGAACTGAGAGAGGCAGTGATGTCATTATTGTTCTTGTTGGGAACAAAACCGATCTTGTTGAAAAGAGGTAATGACTAAGAGAAAAATGATTTTATCAGATGTTTTACACTGACCTTTTATTATTACTGCCTCTGCTCTAATTGTATCACATTGGAGCTAAAAGGGGTAAGATATCTTTCTCAGACCAAGTAGGATCCAAATGGAAAAGTAATAATAATAATAATAATAATAATAATAATAATAATACACAAATCCAACTGTGAAAGATAAGTCTTAGCCATTGTAAAGATTAAAGATTTCTATCTAGTGTTACTCCTTTGAAAAGGAAATCTATGTCTGCTGCTAGTCTTTTTTCGCTACATGGTTACTTTTGAGCCTAGGATGTTTTATGTGCATTTTATCCTTCTTGTGTGGTTATATTATTTTCTACTGTTACTTTCTGAAATTACTTATGTTTTTCTGGTATTCTTCGCTTGAGTCTGCAGACAAGTCTCTATAGAGGAAGGGGAAGCAAAAGCCCATGAGCTAAATGTCATGTTTATTGAAACTAGTGCCAAAGCTGGGTTTAACATAAAGGTAAGCTGACTGCCTTTATTTGTCTTGCCTTAAACAAATTGCTTGTTTTCTCCTAGAATGACTCAAAACCATACAAAGTTAAGGTCATGGGACTCTGCTTGCATATAATGTCTTAATGATTAAGCTAAGTTGGTTAAACAAAATTGTGCGGAAATGGGTATGATTTACTCCCTTTATTTATTCATTGGTTTGAATTTTTTTAAATAATAGTAAGAGTGGCAAGCCACTTAACAAACACATTCACACAGGGTTTTGGATTTGGACATAGAACATGAGGGTCGAGAAGTCCTAAAGATAACATTAAGTGCTATTGCAATATTGTCGAGAATCTTTAGTTTAAGTGTGATTTGACTTTTGTTTCAAGAAGTTGGTTAAACAAAATTGTGCAGATATGGTTATGATTTTTGTTACTCCTTTATTTATTCATAGTTTCAATTTTTTTTAAAAATAATAGTAATAGTGACAAGTTGCTTAACAAACACATACATGCAAGGTTTTGGGTTCAAACCTAGAATATGAAAGTAGAGAAGTCCTAAAGACAACAATGAGTACCACTATAACATTGTTGAGAATCTTTAGTTTAACTGTGATTTGACTTTTGTTAAAAACTTTACCTTCCTTTTGGTCTTAAGACTTTGCATGTATGTTTTCAGGGTTTTAACTACTCCTGTTATACAAAAAAGTTTTGGTTAAAAAAAGTGACTTTACAATTTGCAAATGGTCTGGAAGAGGGTGACATATCACGTGCTTATAGACCATCTTGATTGGTGGCATTTCTTAATGAGATTTATATCTTGTATACGTTGGTCGTATTGTTACTAATTGGCGACCTACTGTATATTGCATAAATTCAGCCACCTGCAAGTTAGGGATCTACAAATTTCACTTCGGAATTGATCATTCTTGCGGCTCAATAGTGTTCTGTTATTTAACTACCTTCAATCACTTTCCTTTCTCATTTCTGTCTCCATTCTTGTGATTTTGTACATCTTCCAGGCACTAAGTTGCATATATCTTCGGTTATTATCATGATCTCCCTACTTCCTATTTATTATCTATTCTTTACTGCATAACTACGTAGGCCCTCTTTCGTAAGATTGCTTCTGCATTACCTGGAATGGAAACACTATCCTCGACAAAACAAGAAGACATGGTCGATGTTAACTTAAAATCTTCTAGTGGGAGTGCTCCATCTCAACCCCAGTCTAGTGGATGTGCTTGTTGAATGCGCTCTGCTTTTCTGCTTCATGCTATCTGTTTTGTGGAGGTTTCTTTACAATGTTTGCAGCCTTACTTGAGATGGTCAAAGTATAAGGAATGACCTATGGGTTGGACGAAATTTCATGTATAAATCTGGTTGGTTAGTTATGCTTGTGATAATGTACTGATGGAGTAAAGGTGGCTTACTTGACTCATAGGGTGTTGATGATGTGAAAATTTTACCTATCCATTTTGATTAACAATGTGTTTTGCATTAATTTATTGGGATCATTCTGCTATAAATTTTGATCATGGTTCCTCTATTTCTTGTTAGTGTTGAGCTCCTCCTATTTACTATTTCCATGCGTGAAGCTCGAAAGAATCTCACTATATGTGAGAGGAGGTGTGATCCACAATAACAAGGTTGTCCCCCTTCCCTTGGAAGGTGAGGTACATTTGCATATAGATTACCCATTAACAAAACCTCAAAGAAGAGAAGCATTACGAAACCCCTACCATGGGATATTATGCATATAGGCCTTGATTGACATCCAACAGGCGATTGCATACTGCAATATAATCCATGGAAGGTATTCAGTTTGGGCCAGCCGAATTCTCAAGTGAAAATTTGATTTTTCATGTTGTGCAATGGTGAATGTTGTGATTTTTCTAGGAAATTTCTCAGCTGATCCCTTCCTAGGGAAGTGCTTGGAAATTCTACTCTGTTGTCAAATACAAGGCTCATACTTATTACGGTCTTCGTAACAAAAGGAAACGGTGTTGTCTTCCTAAATACAAGAAGGACCACCGATAAAGCCAGCTAGGAAATTTCCTTTGTAATGTACTTCTCAAAAATAGAGGTTAAATCTTCCATGTATATGAACCATGCATCTCTCAAGAGCTCAAGATCAACACCACTTGTAATATACACCAAGAAAAACAACATGTTGCAATCCTATTTCTTCTGCTTCCCGCTCTGCCTTATCTTCTTCCTAGCAACACCTTTCACAACAAGTTCAAATGTAGAAGCAATAAACAATAACATAATCGAACAAACATGCAGAAAATGCGCCAGCCAATCTATGGTCTTGAGCTACAACTTATGCTCAACTTCACTTCAAGCTATTCCTGTGAGCCGCGCCACAAATCTTCAGGGATTAGCGATAATTGCGATGGAACTGGCTCTGGAGAATGCAACAAAAACACTTTCAAGCATTGAGAAGCTGTTAAATAGGACGGGTCTTGATGATTATGCTTTGGCCTGCTTGGAGGATTGCTTGGAATTGTATTCTGATGCTGTGGGTACAATAGTGAATTCAGTTGGCGCTTTCTTGTCTGGGAACTATGTAGTCACTAAGACGTGGGTAAGTGCAGCTATGGAAGCAGCGTCAACCTGTCAAGAAGGGTTCAGTGAGAAGAAAGGTGAAGTGTCGCCGTTGACAAAAGAGAACTATAATTTCTTTCAATTGTGTAGTATTGCTCTTTGTATCATCCACTTGTTTACTGATGCTGTAGCTTCTTGACTTAATATTTGAGAAAAAACGCGCTTATAGGTAGCTGCTATCTATGTTTTGGAGAAATTCACAAAATCAATTGCATATAACACCAGCGCACTCCACGGAAATCTTTTCTAGTCTTTCTCGTATAAGTTCTCTGAGGGGTGTCCTTGGGCCAAGGCTGTAAAATGGATAGATAGATTTCGTATGTGTGAATTTCAATCTGATCAATTCATTTAAATTTGTGAAAAAATAGATTAAATTTTGAGTAGTTTGATTTAGTTCATATACATGATTCGATTTGCAAATTCATAAATTTTAAAAATTCAATTTTTAAATAGTTTGATCCGGATTGCAATCCATTTTATAGATCTAGAGCGCCTTCACAAACTGAGAACAAAAGCATGGTATATTTTGTCCAAGCCTCCGTTGGAGTGGCTGGAAAGATTTGATTTTATTATCAGACGAATTTTTTTAATTTATAATTTTGGTGTTAATTATATTTTCACTATTATAAAATCTATTAAAATTTATTAAAAATTTTATTAGATTTAATTTTATTTTACCTAACATATATGTTATAATTTTTTTTTATCTTCTTCTAATATTGTATTTATTATGATATCATCAAAATTTATTTTATAATTGAATTGCATATATTTTTAATATATTTCAAATAAAAAATTTATTTGTAAATGAATTAATATTATTATTAATATAATTTTTAAATAATAAATTTATTTGTAAATCAATTTAAAATATTTTTGAAACAAATCTAATTTTAAAAAAATTAGACAGGAGAATAAACAAATTTGTTCTCCTTTTAACATGGGAGTTAATGTCAAAGATTAAATTAAATTAAAATTTTCATAAATTTGTTGGGCTTAAGATTAAGGTGATGTTTGGTTAGTAGCATTTTTTATGACTTTTAACTGATCAAAGTAAGTTTGGCTAATTGACTTTTAAAATGACTAAATTAACCATTTCGTAAATAACTATTTAAAACAACTTTTATCTTTCAAACAGTTATTTTTGAAAATACTACTAATTGTAGCATTTTAGCTTCAACTGATGGATATAAATTTTTAAATGATTGAATTGTCCTAAATGTTTTTGCATATTCCTTATCAAGCCTGCTACATATCTCCTACGTGCTTTTGTGCCTCACCATTTATCTTTACTGCACACCACACCATTTGTATGATAACAAGACTTGGGATATATAATATTAATTTTAATTGGGCCAACTTTTAGTCATTTTTTTATAGTTATAAATTTTTTATTAATAAATTTATTTACTATAAAAATTATATTATATTAATTTTAATTTATTATAATTTATTACTATAATAAATGAAGAATTTTTGTATAATAACATTTTTCTATGAAATAAAATTTTAAAAATATTAGAAAATGTATGCTAGTGCCAATTCATGACTAACTTTTACTTAATGTACTGCACTTTACCATCAAAAGCCTTGTTTTATACATTTATGAAATCATAATATAAATTTGTTAATTTCAATTAGATCATAAATATGTTAATAGATTTTGAAGACAAATAAGGTGGAGATAGATATTTGATATTTATAAAATTGAAATTTAATGTAAGTAAAGCAAATTAATTGTAAGACATTGAATATGAATTACAATTACATGCACTACAAAAATAAGTGGCTCAATCCTAGCAAATGAGTAAGGCTTTCAATGAATAAGTATTTTGTCAATTGCTCCACAAAATACAAGAAAGAATTTCAAATTCGGATCAGTCTGCTACTTTATACATTGCTTCATTAAAATAAACCTGTTAAAGACAGCAAGCTAACTTTTCAATCATTCTTATACAATTTTAATACGTATGTAATATATTTTAATATTATAAGAGATAAATCACACATAAAAAAATTATACGAATATTTTGAGTAAATTACATTAATTTTTTATATGAAAATTCTCAATAATGAACAAACACTAAAATGAAGCATTTTGTATCTGTCCCCTAAAATTAATGGTTCCGGTTCTTATGTAGTGTTTTAAAATTTCAATTGCATTATAAATAAAAGAAAGTTATGAAATGGTAGTTGATTAATCCGATTTATTAAAGTAATAGTTTAACTCAATGACGTTATAAATAAAAAAAAATTAAAATTCATATAAACTAACTGATAACGAACTATACATATACATATAATCTAACTGATAACAAACTATAAATATAAGTTTATAGCCTAAAAAATGGGTAATTTTAACAATTAAAAATCACAAGATTCATAACATAAAAAAGAAGCTATTTTTCACTAGTATGACCACGAAAATATTTAAACGTTTAGCTGGAATCATTGCGTAAAATGATTGCTAGCAAGTTGATTAAACCGCTTGATTAAATTAATAGTCTAACTCAATGGTGTAATAAATAAAAAAAACTTAAAATGCATATAAGCTAGCTGATAACAAAATAAAAATATAAGCTTATAGCCTAAAAAATGGACAAATTTAACAATTAAATATCACAACATTCATAACGTAGAAAAGAAGCTATTTTTCATTGGTATGACCACGGAAGTACTTAGATGTTTAACCGGAACCATTGTGCAAAATGATTGCTATTTTTTCACATATAGAAACATCACACTATTTTATAAATAATAACATCATTATTATCATTATTATATATTATTTTCACCTTTTTATATGTGTAGAAAATGTGATCTTTTATTTATTTATTTATTTATCATGTTTTAATTATTTCATTTTTTTACAAAGGAATACAATATTAATTTTTTGTAAGGATAAAAATATTTCATATAATGTATCATTGCAAGAATTTTCTTTTATTAGTATTAACAGTATTTAAAAAATATACTGTTCTGCCAATATATATATATATATATAGTAATTCTCAAATTTATCAATTCTCTTCAAAATATTTTCTTCTATTTAAATATTTTATGTTATTGTAACAAAGTAATATACTAATAGTAGTAATAATAAAAATTTAACAACATACTAACATTATTTTTCATTCATGTGTATATTATTTGAGCTACAAACAAAATTGATTCGGTTTCAAAAGAAATTGATGGGTAAATCTCGTCTTGGACTTTGATTAAAGCAAATGGTCATAAGACAAGAAAGAAAGATCACAATATAATATAAATCTCATCTCATGTTGGAACATTAAGATGTAAGATTCTATCTCATTTGTAGGCTTTTTAAGATGCATAAAAAAAATATAAATCTCATGTCGGAACAATAAGATTCAAGAACTAGAAACAACCATTTGCTTTTGATGTGTTAAGAACGAAGTTACATTCTCCAAGAATTTTCCTTAAATGTACTATTGCAATATGATACCTTTCTAATCAAAACAAGCTTTCTGCCCCCCAGCTTTCCCACGTTATTACAGTGTTTCTTATTGAGCATTTACAGAATGTCAAAGACGGAGTTGAGGTGCAAGGTGGCGGTAGCTGTACATGTTGCCTAATTTTGGGAGGGTAACAGCAAAAACATAGTGTAAGATAAAACTGAAACGGGCTGCGATTTTTTTGAGAATTCCAACAAACTGCTTAAAAAAGGTGGTTTATGAAAGTAAATCAAAATTTGACTCATTTCACAACAATTGACGGACTTTTGGTTACCTTTCAAATAACTTCGAAAATTGGGCAGGTGATTATAAATGAAAGGAAAATTCTGAGTTTGTTTGAGCAAGAAACACGGCGACATCAAGGATAAACGGAGAGAAAAAGTTAGGTGTTTGGCGTGTGGTGGCAGGAGCAATCGAGAATAATAAGACAAGCCAGTATGCTGCAAAATGGGCAGTCGATAATCTTCTCCCCAGAGACCAAAGCCTCGTGCTGGCCCATCTTAGGCAAAGACCATTTTCCTTTCCTACCCCAAGCGAGTTTTTTCTCTTGTGCTTGAATATTATTTGATAAAGTTAATAATTTGATACTTAAAATTATATGATCTTGAAAATATGAGTTTTAAATTATATAAAATTATAATTTTATCTTTAAATGAGAAATTTAATTCTTAAATTATTAGATAGATGAAATTATATGAAAAGATTATTATCTATTTTTTAAAAATAAAATTATAACTTTCTATAATTTAAAGATAATTTTATTAAGGTATTATAATTCTAGGAACTAAGATGACATTTGATTCACATAATGTTTTTAATATTTCCGGAATGCTTTAAGAAAATATTATATTCTCATGTTTGATTTAATGTTTGAAAAAAAAAACTTGAGAATGTCACATTGTCAAAAATATTTTTGGTTCAACTTTTTTCCAAAATATTTCTATGGAGAAAGATGAGTATATCATATTCTCATGAAATGAAAATGCTGATGATAAAATAAAGGATAAAATTATCTTCGCATTTACTTCTCTATTTTATTTATTACTTTATCAAATAATTTTTAATTTAAACTAAAAAGTACTTATCACTTTATTTTTAATATATTTATTATTATTAATAAATATAATAACATTAATTCTTTAACCATAATTCCTTTTCTATTACTGTTCTCAATATTTGGATGATTATTTTAATATATTTATATTTATATATATATATATATATATATGATTTTTTTCATTAAAAAATAATACAATATGCTTGAAATTTCTTTAAAAAAAGGTATATTTATACATAAAAGTATAAAATAATAATATTTTTATATTAGAGAAGAAACTGCAATGTAAAATTTAATACTAGTATGAACTATAATTATAAAAATGATTCAATGGTGAAAATTTATAATTTTGTAGAAAGAGAAAAATTAAGTATATTTAATATTATAATAATAGTTTAATTAAATTACGCTCACTTTATTTTGAAAATTGATCTAATACTAATACTAATACTAATACTAATAATAATGATAAAGTATAAATTATTAAATATAATAAAGTGTAGAGTATTTTGATAAATATTTTAATAAATTTTTAGATATTAAATATTGAAATTGAATTTATTAAGTGTTAAAAAATTTTAATTATCTATGTAATTTTAAATAAAAATATAATTTATTATATTATATTTTATAATAAAAAACTTGATAAAGATATTTTGGAAACAATTTTAACAAAGATATTGAATTTATTCATTTATTTTATTTCCTCCTTTTGCAACAGATACAATGCAAAGAGGTGTTATTGGAGGATGTGGATATATCTAAATTACTAATAAAATGTGTTTCATCACATTCAATTGAGCTTTTGGTACTTGGGTCACCTCCAGAAGTAGTCTAGTCAGGTAATGATTTGTATAATTAGGAAAACCAAAAGTCAATTAAAACTTAGCTTTGATGAATTATCTTATGAAACAAGATTTGGGACGACGGATATTCCCAGCATTGTGACAAAAGAAGCGCCACCATTCTGCACTGTGTACATCATTTCCAAAGGGAAAATCTCAAATGTGCGATCTTCTTCTGCTCAGCTAACTTCTAATGTAACATCCCGAAACCAAGCACAGCCTCAATCGATGCAAAATCCTGATATTCGCAATCAAGTACTGAAGGGTATGTTTATGGCTGTTATAACTAGATTATAAATTCTGCCAAGTCTTCATGCATCTTCCATTATTAGTTCATAGAAGTTTATATATGTCTGTCACAGTAGCAGAGAGACCACCGTATGGGAACTGCCTAATGCCAGATGATGAGGAAATCAAGTAAATGTTCTTGCTATTTTTAAACCAGATCACCAATATTCACAAGTCTAAAGGTAAAAACTGTGGAACGAGCGTTTATCATGATTCATTAAGCATCATTGACGACGGAAGAGCAAATTAAACCTTCAATAGATAATCACAAATGCTATTATACCACACGCTGAAATTGAAGATTGCTAATTACAAATATTGCCAGTATGTGCAAATGCGAGTGCTGACATTAATCTTCAAATAGATAAGGAGAGAGCTGACTTGATTATTCATGGACAGATCAGCTTTCACAAGAGGTGGTAGGTCATACAAACCATATGAGCCTTCGCTTGACTTGGATATATCGTTTGTGGGCAGCGTACTGCCAAGTGTTAATAGGCTTCCTTCCATATATGATGATATGGATATGGATTCTGGAATGACCTCCAGGCTTTCAACCGGCTCAGATTTTGTTAGCAGAAGCTTTTCAGGACCTAAATCTGTTGATGTGGGCTCTCTGGGTGAATCTTCATTTGATTCACAAGATAGTAGGATGGACATTGTAAGGACAATGCCTAAGAATCGACATATTAACATCCTGCAGTACTACTATAACCATATTGACGTGCCCATCCACCCATGCTTTTTCCGTAAACGGAAGCTTTCTTTTTTCTCTTCACAAGCTTATATTTTTATGGTAATGAAAAGTGGCAAGAAGGAGAGGTTACCCCAATTCACGAACTAATATTTAAAAAGTGGTTTAAGATCAAGCTTCCTGACATATTTTCCTAAATAGACAAATAATGCCCTTAATATTCGCTAAGATTTGACACATTGTGCCTTTATGGCTAGGTAATGCTAATAGTAAGCATACTTACATGTCCTAGAAGGACAAAAGTTCATAAACCTTTGCTTTAAACTTAAAGGATGATGCGAAACTGAAATGAGAAGGCTGAGGCTAGAGCTGAAGCAGACAACGGAAATGTACAATATAGCTTACAAGGAAGCTCTTACAGCAAAACAGAAGTTATGTCGTAGTAGTTGTAGCTTACAAGTTTTAGTTCAAACCTAATCATACGCAATTAGAGCAGAATATTGAAGGACTAACCCAGATAAAGCCGGTCGAGGTGATCAAATATTCTACAAAAAATGAGTATGTAAACAATAATAAACTAATCAAAACTGGAATCTTTTAGTTTAAGATAACAAAGTGATAGAAACTAACAGTATTTGTCAACAGACAATGGAACTTCAGCGTTCGAAATTGGAGGAACAAAAGAAATTAGAAGAGGCAAGAGAAGCTAAAGAAGCAGCTTTGGCTTTTGCAGAGAAGGAAAAAGTCGAGTGTAGGGCTGCCATGGACGCCGCAGAGGCATCTAAAAAAGAATAGCTGAAGTAGAAGCACAGAAAAAGAATGAATGTAGATTTAAGAGCTCTGAAAGAAGCGGAGGGAAGGAAGACGGCAATAGATACTTTTACACAAGGTAGCCCCAGGCATAGAAGATACAGTATTGAGGAAATTAAAGGTGCAACAAATTGCTTTTCAGACTCTCTAAAGATTGTTGAAGGAGGATATGGATCAGTACATAGGGGTGAACTAGATCATACACCAGTAGCAATAAAAGTTCTAATGCCAGATGCAGCTCAAGGACGTTCAAATTTCAACAGGAGGTATGGAAAATGGCAACAACAACATTTACAAAAGCATAAATAGAGTAAGTATCCAAAAGATGAGCAAATAAAGGAATAACCATAAAATTCCTTCTTATGATCCTAAGAGTCTCTTCTAAACCTCATTATGGTACTTTCCTGTCGAATTGAATAAACTTTTGACATTTACTTCATGTACTCAGGTTGAAGTGCCGAGCTGCATAAGACATCCAAACATGGTTCTCCTGCTTGGAGCAGTTGTCTAGTGCATGAACACATGGCCAATGGAAGCTTGAACGACTGCCTCTTCCAAAGAGGTAATTCACCATCTCTTTCTTGGCAGCTAAGATTCCGAATTGCTGCAGAGATTGGCACTGGCCTGCATTTTCTTCATCAGACAAAACCAGAACCACCTGTTCACCGTGACTTGAAACCAGGGAACATTTTTCTTGACCATAACTTCGTCAGCAAGATTAGTGATGTGGGACTGGCCAGGCTTGTCCCTCTTTCATTTTCAGACACAGTAACTCAGTATCGTATGACATCAGCAACTGGAACTTTTTGCACATTGATCCAGAGTACCAAGAAACTGGATGCTTGGAACTAAGTCTGATATTTACTCAATGGGGATTTTGCTTCTACAACTAATGACAGCCAAGCCTCCAATGGGTTTGACAAATCACGTCAGTCGAGCTATCGACAAGGGAACCTTCGCTGATATATTAGATCCATCTGTTGAAGACTGGCCACTTGAGGAGGCCTTACATTTTGCAAATCTTTCTTTGCAGTGTGCGGAAATGAGAAGAAAAGATAGACCTGATTTCGGAAAAGTTGTACTACCTGAGCTCAATAAACTCTGGAGAATTTGGCGAAAAGAGAATCCAACAATGACCTTTAGAGGTGCAGGATTCACTCCAGAAGTAGTCACTCTCAGAAGTAGCAATGTTTCCAAAATTCAGGAGAGTTGATGAACACATTGTTTTTCTGCAATATATGAACTTCGTGTCATTACATTCCATCTAACAGGACAATTAGAACAAGTGACTATTAAGAACCTTCCACATACTGTCCAGAATGTTCAGTATGAGAGCCGTCCTTGCTTGGGCAGGATGTGAAGTGCAAAATAGCATAACGCTTAGTCACATTTCTTTATTCATCATTAATTGAAATGCAAAACAATGTACATAGGACATCATATCTACTAGTTCGTTCACTTTAACCAGGATTCAAAACATTGACATGGTTCCAATAGCATAACAGTAATAGGGCTGTCCAATTTGAAAGTAACATCGTGCAGGCAAGCCTTGATTTGCTGATGCATGGTCCCCAACAGCACAAGTAATTCCCGTTTCATGTGAAAAAGAATAATAACAATCTTCCATGGGAAAGTGTAGCTAGTGCAATACAAAATCAAAATTATAATATAAAAATGAGGTGTGGATATAATGCACGCCTTTTTACATTTAGAGGAAACAGTACAACTTGCTAAAAGCTCACATTTATTACCCAGTTAAACTGATGATAATGTGACTGTTCAAGACATCATAAAGTGCGCCTATCCTGGCATTCGACTAAAAAAAAAACCCATCAAGTTCGGAAAATGTTAATTTCAATTTATAATACAAAAATATTATATATAAAGGGATTCAAAATTGAATTTTGAATTTTTTATATTAATTAAATTGAATTTAATAAATTTACCCCACCATTAGTTATTCAATTGGCAACTCTTATTTTATATTTAAAATTTAATTTCGAATTTCATTTAGAATTGCTATTTATAATAGTTTACTTTGCAAGTTAATAACTAATCACTTGGTGCAAACTAGAGTAGAATGGAGCCAGGTACACATACATCCCAGGAAAACTGGTCTCGTCACTATTGAACTAGATATATAGTTTATATTGATCCCAAATATCTAACCACACATATTTTCAGGGCAACTAAATTAGCCAGAAATTGAGTGGACTTGATCATCTATCTGGCCATTAGTCGGTAGTTCCCAAATAACCGGTTCCTCTTGCAATATTTCTTAAGGTGTTTCAATATTAGATCCTTGTAAGTCCATTTCCTGAACGTTTTGAACTCCATAAAAGGCTTTTGAGAGAGAGAGCGGAAGCGCCCCTTTACCTGAAGCATCAAACACAAGCAGATCAATTAATACTTCATAAAATATATCATCTATATCACTACGTATTTAATTTGTAAATGTAGAAAATATAAATATCTTTTTTAAAATTGACATTTTTCATTCATATAGTCTACATTGATCCCAAATATAAACTATATATATATAGTGTATCTTGATTACTTAATTATTTTGGAGAAATGAAATAAATAAGAATCCTATGCATTACACAAGATTCTGACTAGTTTTTTCTTTTCTTTTTCACAAAAGCTGTCATATCTATTAATATGATCATACAAGTAATATATTAATATATCTTTATTTTTTATGCTATCAATAAAATTTAAATACTTTACTTACAATACACTAAACATTTTTATTTTATATTTTAACAAAAAGAATCACATAAAATAACTTAGTAATCATTCTCCGGTGTTAAATGATATGAGTATTTTTAATATATTATTTGATGATAACTCTCCTTAATATCTTTCACTAAAATAGATTTCAGTACATCAATATTATGAGTATTCTGATTTAATGCATCAGTTTGTACAATAATTTCTGCATAATTCCTTTGTACATGGGATTGTTTTTTTGGGTCAAAACCCTGATGGGTAACATCCGAATATCAAATTATTTGATAAATACCAAATACAGCGAGTTTTAAAAAATATATTTATGCGAGAAAAAAAAATTTGGTGGTATCAAAAAATCTTCTGCATGACACCGTACAGAAACTGCAAGAAAACAGACTGTACGAGATCTATGTCAAGATTGCAATTCATTCCAAACACTCTGCACAACATTTCCCTTCCCCATCCTGGGAAAAAGGCCCCCATCCATAACAAAATTTTACCCATATTTTTATTGGAATTATCAACATCATTCAATAGTAAGAAGCAATGTAAAAACTTCAAGGTTTTTATAAACATTCAGTCAGCCCACTAAATGCGATGGTCATATTACAGATAATTTGGACAAGACCTTTCAAATCTGAACATATATTAACAGTATATGAATGGTGCAGTTCAGCTCAAACATCTGCCGTGATGATTGAGAAGCTAATTGATGACGTATAATTTAGTCTCCAAGGGCATTATTGTATCCCGCAAAAAGTAAAGAATGATACCTATAAGCAACTCAAATTCCAATCGTCAAATATTAGACATATATGAAAAATAAGAGAACCATTTAGAGGAACACCAAGCATGCCTTTGCTAACAGTGAAAAATCCTCATCTAAACCACTAGGGTTAGTAACAAATGACAGGTTTCTTGGCATTAAAAAGAGTAAGAAAATAGAATATTCCCAAAATTAAATCAAAACAGAAATCTTTAGCTTCAGTCCAGCACTGTATTGTCCACATTCATTTGTTTTTCTCTGAGAAATTTTTTGGTGATAATAGAAATTCGTATTATGTTAATAATTTCTGTTTTTGGAAGAATTACCAGTAACCACTAACTCTTTGATATATTAACAAGCTAAGTCAACGCTTAAACTTGTAGATATCATAAGACTTTAATGATTTCTATACTTTTAATACTCTTCAGCAGCCACAGTAAAGTTCTCACAAATGCTATAATATCAACAGTTCCTACCAAGCCAACTTCCAACCACCTCTTCCAGTTAACCAGAGCTGATATACCACTCAGATTTCAAGTAGAAAATTTGATAAGATATATTACCAGAAGTCAGTCCAGTGTGATACTCTGTTATCCAGGCTTAGGACCAAGGACATCATATATGAAATGGAATTCAAAAAAAAAAAAAAAAAGAAAGAACAAGAATTCAAACCAAGGTAGGGTACACAAACATGGCCCCTCAGATGAGAACACCTTGCAAACTCTATCATAACTGCCTAAAAAAGGTTCCTTTCACCATACATAAAATGTCTAATGCCCATTTATGATATAGAAAAACAACAATCAAAGGAACAAGACCAACAAAAATTTTACACACATAAAAGAAGTAAATTTACAACATTTTTTTTTTTTTTTTGGGGGGGGGGGAGTTCCAGTGAGAGAGATTACCAACACCAGTTGTGTACAGTTAAGTTGATACTGTTTCATATCCCTCTGTCTCAATAACCTCAACCATGGATATGTCACCTGTCCTTGCGATTTTCCCTTTATCCTGAATTTTGAAAGGGAAAAAAAGGGGGAAAAAGAGAAAAAAAAAACAAAAAAACTACTGTTATTGCACATAGCACAAATGCAATTGCTTATATACTTATAGAACTTTTTTTCAAGAAGGGCAATGAATAGACCAGCATTATCCACAAAGGGTCCTTTAATTTTGTGTCTAACTAGATGACAAGATGTTATCTGCCATTTTGTGTTGTACTCTTGACAACAAGCGTGCCCAAAAGATCAAAATCACTAACTAGTATCTACTATTTCTAATCCAAATCCTACAAACACTTTTCTTAAACCAAAACTAATTAGAAAATGGCCTTCTGGGCCATCCAGGTCACCTTTGTATTATATGACAAGTAAGAAACATACAAAAAAATTTATAACACAGAACCATGAAGCATAAATTGCAAAATGAAAGGGGGAGGGTGCCATTTTCTTCTGGTTCAAAGTCGTCAAAAACCAATAAAATACCAATCACTTACCATAACATGCACATGTGTAGGATTTAGAAGATCAAGAATTCGTCGATAATGAGTTATCATCAGCAGAGAATTTTTAGGTGTCAAAATCCGATTCACTGCATTTGCTACATCTCTCAGTGCATCAATATCCAATCCAGAGTCAATTTCATCCAGAATAGCCAAGTCTGCTCCCAGAACCTGCATTATTGAGAATAATATCCATATATAAATTAGCGAAGGATATTAACCACTTTAGTTATGAGGAGATATTTCTATAAGTAAAACTGTAAAAGAATACCGCTAGCTGCAAAATCTCGTTGCGCTTCCTTTCACCACCGCTAAATCCTTCATTCACATTCCTATTAAGAAAGTCTGGCTTCATGTTTACGAGTTCAAGTTTCTCCATAAGGTATGAAAAGCACTGCAAGACAATAAGTTTGTTAGAAATTAGTATTTAGTAAATAGGTTATCTTATGGGCGTAGGTTATTTTATGAGCTAGTTTGTCTTACACCCAAAGTTAAGAGTATTAGAGTCTTTATAATAATCCGTAGCAGCTCTATATAATAAGAGCATTAAGGTTAAGTCTTATGTAATTCAACCATTTTATTTTAATTCAATCATATACCAGAGTTCTCTCTTAATTCTCTCTAGTCTCTCCCTACTTTCTCCCACTCTTAAACCTTAATTATTTTCTCAACAATGTATTGAGTAGCATCATCTGCCTAGAGTCTACTGAGTGCTACGCTTCTAGCAACCTAGTAAAGATTGAGTAGCCTCTGCAAAAAGTTTAGGTTTTTCTGTTTTTTTTATTATGTTATCCAGTAGTTCAGTTAAAAAGAGAGAGAAAGATATACTTTTTTGAATCACAAAGGAGTTTCAGCCGCAACAACAACTATTGTTCAGCATGCTAGCTCTCCAGGGATCAGAAAAGGTGGTTGTTGAGAATGTAATTAGGGTTTAGGATGGAGGAGAAGAAGCGAGAGGCTAGAGAGACTTAGGAAGAGAACACTGATATTATAATTCAATGATAGTGGCTTGAATACATCTTAAGATATAAACCTAAGCCCCCACAACATAACCTAAACTCATACCATAACCCAATTACTAAATAGAAGCTACAGGCTTGCAAAACTTAAGCTTGTTACATAAATTCAAACTCTCAAAAAATAAAATTCAACTAAACATAAAGAAAACTTGATAGGCTTTAAACTTCGTAAACAGCTTGCAACTAGCAACAATTACCAAACAACTCCCTTTGAATGCAAACAGTCACAGCCCCAAAAATAACATCAAAACCTCTGCAGATACAACATTTAGAACTCTTCAACCAGCTACCCTTGGTTGCTCCCTCATCCTTCTTCTAGTCGTTCTCCTTGACACAAATGACACAACCCTCAGAAGTCTTCTACTAGCTATCCCTGTGCTGCTCCCTCAACTTCTCTTAGCTGGTTTTTAAAACCACCAACACCTATGGTTGGAATTACACCAACCAGTCACCAACACCCCTAGGCTGAAATAACACCCAAGAAAAAAAAAAAAATCCACTACCACAACCGCAAACTGAATTGCTGCCAAGTTTTGCCCATTGCAGCCAAACACCAACGCAATGGCTTGCAACTCAAAATGCACCAAGCATAAATTCACCCAAAAATAGAAATAGCAAAACAAACAGAAACAACCAGTAAGGCCACAACCATCACTTCACAGCTTCAAAGCCAAAACTAATGAAATTACACAATAAAAGATGTCTGAATTCAAACCAAACTTTGATTTTCTTGGGCACCAAACTGCCATTGAGGGCCACAAACATCATTGGAAAACATATAGCTCAGTTGTGCACAAAACCAACGAAAAAACAGCCTTAGATAAAATAAATCCACCAAAGACACCTAAGTCTTTATTGAAATCAATTACAACAACAACAGAACTTTATTCCATTAAGTGAGATCGGTTACATGGATTGCACGATGCCATTGAACTCGAAATCAATCACAAAGTTCTTCAAAATTGCGGAGTCCAGAACCAAGTTCAGCAAAATAGACCAAAACATTCAAATCTCCAAGACAAAAAGCCAAAATCCTACGGAATTGCACTAAAACCATCGAAAAATTAACAAGAAAAGTCCTTGCAAGATTTCTATATCATAAAACAGTAAAAAGTGTCCCAAACAGCTTGAAAAAGTGCCAAAAACATACTAAAACGGGAAAATAGTAAACCTAGTCCCACTTTGCTGGAGCTCTGGCCAAAACCAACACATGTGCAATTCAAATCAAAGAAATGGAGTTGGAGAGATTGAATGAGCTGTGGTGAGGGGTAAACAGTAACAATTTAGAGGTTAGTATTGCCTCAAATCATTTATAATTCACCTCAGAAGCATTTTTTTACTGAATTATGATGTTGAATTTCATAAGCCTTCCAACTTTTGCTTTGCATAAGCAGTGGTTTTGTTTGATTCTAACTTTTTGAACATGTTTTCTCTGTGTTTTCCCTTTATGTTTTGTTTATTTGATTATTTAAGAATAGTTTCCACTTGTTCTCTCCCTTTGTGTTTGTGATGCTTTTTCCTCTGTTTTCTTTGTTCCCTCTTCCCGTCTTATGGATGGTCTAGCTGATCCATGATGAGAAAACTAGAGAGTGGTATCTACACAAAAGTACAAATTTGAAAATTTTCATTGTCAAATATCTTAAGGAGGATGCTAATATACTTGGAGCTAGGATGGGCTGGGTTCTAAAAATTATTCTGCATGTGATGTTTTGTTTCTTATATACCATCAAGTTTGTCCCACATAGATTTAAATGTGTAAAGCTTTCGAGATGGCATTTGAATGAACACCATTCTTTTATATCCTGCTTCAGAAACTACATGAAATTAATGGATATTCATAGGAAGCATTACCATTACAGATATAGATACAGGACTGTAAACTCATTTTGAGTTTATAGAGCTGCTTATTGATTCACCTACGGTCAACAAATTTTTAAGTTGTTTCTCTAGCACATTAGATAGATTATCAGCAGTTTGTCTTGAGATAATATGAAGCACATTTAAATTTTATTTATGTAAATAAATCTTTAATTAAAATGAAAGTAAATTTACAATCCATGCAATGCATGGGCTTACAATTTTACAATTTAATTATTTTCTCAACAAGGTTGAAAAGGTCAATAGTCCTCCAACTGTTAGATAATAAACTGGCATTCTACATTTTTAGCAAAACACATATAAAACATCATAATATGAATTTTCCCAAAATTCCAAATGTAAAACCATAGTTATTCAATCAACAATCATTTCAGAATAATATCATCATGATACTATAGGATCAGTGTGTAGAGCATTTCAAAAATATGTAGATGTGGAGATTAACAGGAAAAATCACAAAAGGAGAACAAGAAATTATGGGGCTTTTTTTTTTTTTTACTGTTTTTAAAAAAATATTTGGTTTTTTATTTTTTTAATTAATTTTTTTAGGTAATGGTATGAGTGGTTAAACCATTGAATGTATGCATGCAAGGTCTTGGGATTAAATCCAGAATGCGAAGAAAGACAAAAAAATAACATTATATACCACTTGAATTAAATACGCTCGGCTAGTTTTTATGTTTTTAAAACCAAAAAGTTCTTGTTTAGGTAGCTGTTTTTATAATCATTTTTAAAAAATTATAACTCCAAATGTGTAACTTAAAAACAGATCAATAGAAACAATTTTTAAATTTTTTTAACTTGTTTTTTGTTTTTTATGTCAATTTTATAATTAAATTAAAAATTTCCTTATTTGCTTCATCAACCACACTTTGTTCTTTCTCTCTTTTTTTTCTTTTTTTAATATTCTGTGTACCCAAAATAGGTTTTCGAAACAATTTTTTAAAAGCTTTTTAAAACAAAAAAAGCAAAAATATATCCAAACAGATGCTATAATCCCTCAAAATGGGGTAGTCTTATACCATACTATGCCAAGCAACTGAGGGTTAGACCACAGCGGGTGCCGTCAATCAAATTGCTATACTATGCTGCCCTCTTCTCTTGGCATAGCCTTGTACACATACAACAGCAATACCATAATTCTCCTGTGAACCTAAGAAAATGCGTATACATTGAATGAATCTTCAATTAACAAACAATAACGTGAATATGTGCACTTATTTTCTGTTTTTACTTCCATTTCAACCTAGCAAGAATTATACACTCCACCACGCCTGTTGCAGCCATATGATTGATCACCATTACTAACCAGTAGTTCCCGATTCCCCTGTTATTCTCTTCATGTATGACCACTCCTCTCATCTCAGAACCCCAGATCCAAACCAAACCCTCTATTCTAGATATTAATATACAGAAATGAGAGAAAGAAAGAGAGAGGAAGAGAAAGCTAAAGAATAAGACCTGAATAGCACTGTGGAAAATACCACCTAGACCAATGCCGTCCTTGAAGATTAGAACTAACTTTAGAAGTTCATCTATGATTCATGAGATAAACACTTTTCCTCTATTTGCCACTAAAGGTATAATAAAAACTAAAGATAGAGGCAGTACTGATAATCACTGATCACATACCTCAAGCGGTCCAAGCTCGGGCAAACCAAGTTTCCTTCTTCGAGCATTATAAGCCATAACTAGAAACTCATCATTAGAAACACCGGGGATTTCAACAGGGGACTGGAAGCTCATAAAAAGACCAGCAAGTGACCTTTCCTCTGGTTCCATGTCAAGCAAACTCTCTCCTTTGAACAGAACACTGCCTCCAGTAACTTCATAATCCGGATGACCAACAAGAACCTAAAAAGTAGCAGAACTCGATGGGCAGAACATTACAATCATCTATTTTCTCTCCTTCCTTTAAACTTATCACATAAAAAGCAATTTATCTCCGGATATACAATTCTTATCACTAGCAGGCCTGCGTAAAGCTATTAAGTAGAAGTACTAACCTTAGCAAACGTGCTTTTTCCAGAACCGTTCTTTCCCATTATTGCATGAACCTAGTAGAACAGAAGAAAAGGAAAAAGGAAAGGAATAAAAATCAGAGGTTTACTTGAATAGTTAATCTTCAGAGGCACGCATGTATATACACTACATGTAGCAGTTACTTCATCCTAAAATTGTCAAGGATTAAATTGATTAATCAACTGCTCTGGCAGGCAGTAAAGGGCAAACCAAAACTCAATATCGGATCGAAGACAAAGAAGGAGTTGAAACTTACGAACCTCTCCTTCGTTGACAACGAGGTTGACGCCATTAAGAATCTGTACATTTGATTCTACAATATTTGCCCTGAGATCTTTGACTTGGAGCAGCACCTTCTTCTCACCTTCAGAAACGGCAGTTGTCCGAATTTCGGATGCGGAGATGCTGGCATTCACAGAAGGGAACGATAGGGGGCGGCGGTTGAAGCGGAGGAAGGCAGGCGACGTAAATAAAAACGAAATAGGGGGCGATAATCTAATAGAAGAAGGAGAGTGTGGCCGTGAAAATGTGGAAGTTGGGCAATGAACCAGTAGAACCATCGTCGCCAATTAAACAAAACAGCTCTTCTCCCCCAAGAGGCTTACCGTCTGTTTCTGTTCTGTACGCTTCATTTGTGCTATGTATCTATCCTATTTTATATTTTATTCTCTTTATTTAAATACTTAGTATTCAAAATATATTAAATATTAAATATTAATATTAATGCTGCGCAGACATAAACAAATTTATATAATTAAGTAAGTTTGATAACTTCTAAATTATTTATCTGCAATAAATTATCATAATAAAACAATTCTATGTAAAAAGTAAAATGGATTTTCTGTTGAAACAATCAACCAATTTCACCCACTTATATTAATCTTATCTTAATGTTATATAAAACTAATTTTAAAATTAAATTTTACCAATATTTTTATAATATTTATTAATTTAAAAAATTATATAATTTATTTTATTTTCATGAAAGGAATGGTGGACATATTTTTATATATTTGATATTAATTTATATTATAATTGTATTTTATGGATATTTTCATATTTAGTAAAAAATAATTTAAACGATAATTTACACTTAATTTTTTAACTATTAAATTTTAAACATGAAGGAATATCTTTTTATTTCATTGTTAATAATGTGTATATATTTTTCATATTTTTAAAATTTATTTTGTAATGTTAAATAATATAAGAATAATGTTTTTAAATTTAAAATATTATTGGTATAAATTAATTTTACACTATTACCGATCTTTATATTACCATGTTAATAAAAAATTATAAAATTTTGTTAATGTTGGTAAAAAAATTTAATTATTATTACTTTTTAAATTGTATATTATTTTCTTATCTATTGATAGTATAAAATATTTTACATTGATAATATATCAAATTTAAACTCATTAAAAATTAAATAATAATATGAAATATAAAAGAAAAAAAGTAATAACTAAGATAAAAAAAATAGTGACAAAGAAAAGCCAAAGTAAATTGCAAACCAAGTGTAAATTATTATATTATATTATATAAAATTGAATATACCTTTATTATAATAGAATCCAACACAAAATTATATGTGCCTGAATTAATGAATCCTTATGTTTAAATTATATTTATTAAATATAAGTCTACTTATTAGCAAGATTATTATGTGTATATGAGGGTTTTTTTTCTTTACCTTCATAATTTGATCTTGTAACGGAATCTTAATGTTCAATTTTGTTTTAAGCAACTTCTTACCAGAATCAATTTAAATTTTCTGTTTGAAAGTTGATTAGAGAAATATTTTAATTTGAAAGATGAGATTAGAAATGGTGGTCATCAATCTTATCTTGCATTTTTTCTATGTTAATATTAATGTTGAGGAGATTAAAATATAAGACATCCAACATACTACTCTAAAATCCCTCACCGCTAAATTACCACATGCATGCATATAACTTCAAATGAATTTCATACCAATGGATCATTAACCTGTTTCTCTCTCTGTTCAATTTCATTCTCTTACTTGTCCTGTCGCCTCTATTGAATTTTCATTGATTTTTCTATTGGATTCAAATTTTCCATATTAAATATTCATATCCCATGTCATGAAGATTCGTTTTCTTAATTTTTTATTTGAATGAAGTACCAGCTTACCGGCTTAGATTCAGAATTCAGAAGCAACAAATCATACTTCTCTAGTTTCCATTTCTTCATTTTTTCCCTTGTTTTCACTGTGCATTTACATTCAATTGTGGTTTAGAATTCTTAGACTTCGTTTAGCTTTCCGATTGAGATTGGGATGTGTTACAGTATAAAAACTGTCCTAAGAATGTTTTTGCAGGGCCCTATCTCCTCCTAGCCATGATTGAAATTAGAGACAATGGGAGCAAAAGTTGGACTTGTGATGGATTTACTACTATTCACAAGAGGTGATTATAATATATTGTTAATATAATGATTTATTGATATATTATTAAATTTAATTATTAATATATTATTATATAATGTATTAAATATGATTTTAAAAAATAAATTTAATATAAAACTAAATTTAAAAATACATCAATATATTATTACGCCATAGGTATACTCCAATCAATCTGCCTGTATTTCGATGGTCTAATGACTAATGCTGCTTTCAAGGTGCTAAGGCTTCTAATGCTATATATCCTGTAGTAAGTCCTCCACCAGGATATTAAATCCACCACTTCGCTGGTTTTTAGTTATATCCTTTTTTAAGGGATACATTTCCCTTCAGTTGGGAGTTTTACATCCTGCAATCTGGAAATTTTTTTAAAATTCTACTATAGCATTGAAATATTGCCGTCCATTTTTATTATATTTAAATAAATTAATAATTACAACATTATGCTTGAGCAGTTTTTAAAGTTAAAGAAATAATTTTTAATTTATAGAAATATAATAAAAATAGTATTAAAAATAATCAATATTACAATAAGACTTAAACTTTTTCTCTGCAGATAAGCTTAAAACATAAAAGCCTGGTTTATGTTTCAGGCTGGCACATGCAATTCAAGTGGGTAAATGAGGTCGTAAAAGATGTTCCATATGCCATCACTGAAGAATTCATGGAGGGTCTCTTTCGTTGGTACAAGATTGACTATATCACCCATGGCAATGACCATTGCGTTGCCTGCCACCGGATGGAGGAGATGCTTATGCCTTGTCAAACAATGTCGGCCCAAATTAAATGTACGGAAGCAGTCTCCAGGAATTTGCTCCAGACGGGCCACGTTTTTTGCAACCCGCCACACTTTTAAAATATTTTTTAAATGCTTCTCTCTTTGTCAATGCAACATTTTTATATTTAATTACAATTTTAATCCCTTTATTATTTAAAATTATTGTATCTGATGCATTTTAAATATAAATAAAAATACACATATCTTCATTAAATTTAATTGAAATTATATAGACCCTTTAATTTTAAAATATATACAAAGCCCCTCAATTTTATAAAAAGATTATTGCAAATTCATTCTGAAAATTTCATTAAGAAAATATTAATTTTAACTAATAAAATATTATTTTGTAAACTATCATTTCCTCTTATATATATATATATATATATATATATATATATATATATATATATATATATATATATATATATATATATATATATATATATATATAATACCTATTTTACTTCAAACTTTGAAGTCATTCTCATATAAACAAGATAATTTTACCAAAATATTTTTGCATATTTTTCTCTTATATAAAATGCCTTTAACAAAAAGAAATTATTTTGCATGTCTTTTCCTCATGTATATTGATTTATTTTAATATTTAAAGTGTAGTTACTAATCTAGATCCTTTAGCATAGAATACAAATAAATAGAATTGTATAAAAGCACTAGAAAAAATGGACTATTAGAAAAATCAATAACATAATATGATTTCATTAAATAAATTGTAAAATTATATATATTAAAATTCTAAAATAAAACCCTTTATTTAGTGATAAATTCAAGGATCTAGAATAGTCATTATATTTTAAATATTAAAGTCAGTACATATGAGGAAAAAAATGCAAACAAAATTTTTTGGTAAAAATATATTTAAAAAAGACTTGAAAATTTAGAGTAAATAAGTATAAGAACATACATAAATAAAGAAATAGTAGTTTGGTTATAAAATAATTTATTTGACCTTGGACAAATTTGTATTAGTTAAAATTAATAATTTTCTTTTATAAATTTTTTAAAATGAGGTTAATGGTAACCTTTTTATAAAATTATGGGATGTCTGCATAGCTGTATATTTTGCTTTTAAATATAATGTTCTAGTTGGGCTTTCAAATATACAAATTAAAGCAAATTGAGTTTTAATGGATAACTTTCATCAAAATGGAAATGAAAAATGAAAATTCCTAATTAACATTCTGAATTTAGAAATTAGAAGAAACTACCAGCCCGTAATTACTGAAAAATAAAATTAGCAAATGAAGTATGAAGCAGTGAGATGATTATATTATCGAGTAAAGCCGTTGACAATCAAGAACACTCAGGTGCTCTCCACAAGAGATAGCTGTAACAAAATTTGAAATTAGTAAACATAACAGATTGAGGAGATTTACAGCATTAACAAATGCTATGCGCATGGCAGAAGGCAGACGATATCGTATGGAATGAAAAATAAAACAATTGAGCATTAAGCATAAATTTTTGAAATTGATCACTAAAATGAGATCGTCATCGGCCTTGTTTGGGAAACAGCTGATAGCTGGAGCTGTTAGCTGTTTTGATTAGCTGTTAGCTTATAGCTGATTGTATTAGCTGATTTGACTAACTGATTATATTAGCTGTTTGAATAAGAGTGTTTGGTAAAATTAGCTGTTTATATTAGCTGTTTGTATGTAAAATGACATATAAGGGTATGAGTATATTTTATGAATTATTTGAGTATTTTTTATTTTAATATTTTTAAATTTTATATATTAGTCAATATATTTATTATATATTTATTCTATTAAATAATTTTCAAAATTATTATAATTTATTAGATATATTATAAATAATATATTATTATATATTAAATATTTTTTAAAATTAAATTAATCTACTTTTTATAATTATTAAATTTTTTAAGAATTTTTAGAAAGGATAAAATGAAAACTGTGAAAATTTATTTAGGGTAATTTGGTCATTTTTCAGATAAGCTAATTGAAAAAACTCATTTTCTTAGCTTTTTCGTTTTTAGCTTTTTGGGACCAATCAGCTGATTCAATAAGCTGATTACCATAAGCTGATTACCAAACACCAAAATCAGCTTATTGGCAAGTCAACCAACTGATTTTGGTCAAACCAGCTAAAAGCTAATGAAAAAGCTGTTTGCAAAACACCCCCATCATCCGAATTCGCTATGGCATGATACCTCAATCTACAAAGTTAAAGAACAAAGTTCAACTACATCTCATAATCTCATTGACCCCAACCCAATCAAAATTTAGGCAATGGGTCAAATCAAATAAGGAAAATTTTCAAACCCTTACTTTCTGCAGCAGAGGAGTAAAAGCCACGGTGGTTTCTTTGCAAAAATCAGAATTCACATGGCTAAGCATCTTAACAAATTCTTCTAACGAAAATTTGCCAAATCTATTCTCATCTTTACAGAGGTAGTTGACGAGTTCTCTGAAGAAGGCAACTTCACATGGCAGAACCAAACCTCCGTTGCATTGAAATCCAAACTCTTCCTCTGCTTTCTTTAGCAAACCAATGAAAATCGGAAGATTAAGGAACCGTATAGGAATCTCAAAACGCTTCCGTTCATCACCAACGTAGACTGCAAGAGAACCAGACCGGGTGCGCTGAATGCCGCTAGGTTCAGATTCAAAGGTATCAGAACCGAAATAAGGGCGAACAGAATGGCGTCGTAGACTCAACTGCCTCCACCGCATCATCATTTGCCAGAGACGGACGATTTGCAACATCTTATCTTCCTTCTTCATTGAACCCGCCATTGGAGTTGCAGAGAAGAGAAAGCAGAGGTCGCCTGGAGAAGAGCGCAAAAAAAGCAAATGCCTGACGGGAGCTGGGGGAGTGATTACGGTTGTGTTTGTTTTGTGTTTTTTAAAATAGTTTTGTAAAATAGATTTTAAAAAAATAATTTAAATTAAAATGTGTTTGGCAAAACTGTTTTCAGAATAGTTTTAATTACAGAATTGCCATTAATAAATGTACAATATCAGCGATTTTCAATGTATTTAGAAAACAAAGCTAAGAAAACAAGTTTAAGTTGTTTTTGTTTTATTGTTTTATTGTTTTTAAAACACATATTTTCAGTACAGTTTTTAAAAATAAGGACAGAAAACACTTATCCAAATACAATTTTTTGTTTTAAAAAAAAAAACTGAAAACAGTTTTTAAAAACTGTAACCAAATAGGCTCTACAACTATTGAATAACCGTTGCAAGACGCTATGTCATAGTTTTATACTAGATTTAAATATATATTAGTTTTATTCTTTGTTAAAATCAAATTACTATACAATGATTTATTAACTGGCAAATGTGATATTATACTAATGCACTATTAATTTAATGATATATCAGAATCATCTTCTTAATTGTTACAAGTTAAATAATTTAGAGGAAAATATAGATTACTCTCATCAATTTTTGAGTAGTTACATTTTTTTCTCAAAATTTTGAAAATTTATAACTTAAATTCTTAAATTATATAAAACTTGCAATTAATACTTATTATCTATTTAATCAATCATTTTATTAAACAATGTTCTTTTTTTTAAGAAGCTTTTAAATGAGAATTACATGAATTTATTACCTCATTTTTTCTTATGATTTTTATGTTATATAATTAATAGATATTAAATTATATATATAATTTTAATTAAATACATTAAATTGAGTTACAATTTATGTGCAAAAAATGATGTAATAAAATAATATATAATATTATAATTTTATTTAAAAATTTTATTAAAAATATTATATAATTTTATAAAAATAGTTAATTAGATGAATGATAGGTGATAATTGTAAATTTTTTATAATTTATGAGCTTGATTTGCAAGTTTTTAAAGTTAATGAGAGTAAAATACAATTACTGTAAAGTTAAGAAGGTATTTTATATTTTTCTCAATTATTAATTATTAATTTTATTTCTAAATTTTTTGTTAGATTTTTTTATCAAAATTCTTTAATTCAAGCGATACTTGATATCTTTTGAAAATTTTATATCTTTTACTGTATTCAGAATTTATTCATGATTTTTATGTTTATGTTTAATGATTTAATTACTCTTACTATTATTAAAAAAAGGGATAATTTTTTAATTATATATATATATTAACTTTAATAATTTTCTTTTGAAGACTTCATTTTAACTATTTGTAATTTTTTTAATTTATAAATTTTTAAAATAAATATTTTTCTTTTGAAGACATTAAGTGATGTTTGATATTTCTTGAAAATTTTATACCTTTCACTACATCTACAATTTTATGCCTTAGGTAATGGTTTAACCACTCACACCACTAAGAAAAAGATTATTTTTTAATTTTATATGTATATTAACTTCAATATTTTTCCTTTAATGACCTTGTTTTAACTATTTTTAAATTTTCAATTTATAATTATTAAAATAAATATAAATTTTATTAAAATTAATATTTTTCTTTTAGAGACATAAAGTGAAACTTGATGTTCCTTAAATAATTTATACCTTTCATTATATTTAAAATTCAATCCTTGATTTTTATATATTTATTTAGTGATTTAACCACTCTTATCATTACTTAAAAAATAATTTTTGAATTTATATTTATATAAACTTTAATATTTTTCTTTCAAAGACTTCATTTTAAGTATTTGTAATTTTTTATTTATAAATATTAAAATAAATATAAATTCTACTTAAATTATAAAAATTAAACTTTCTTGTTTATAAAAAATCATAATATCTATAAATTAACTAATAAATATTATTTATTTGAAATAAGAATATTCATTAAATATTATATAATATATATTTTAAAGAAACAATAACATAAAAAAATAAAAAATTATTAATTTTGATATAATTATATATATGTTATTTTCCTTTGGATCATTTAATATTAAAAAGTAATGATTTTATACATTATTTAAATCAAAAAAATTATATATAATACTTATTAAATATTAACTAAATTAATAAATATAAAATAAATTATATTTAATTAAGTATCCTAAAAATAATAAGTGATTTTCATGATCCGTCCACTCTAAATACAAGCCACAAATAAAGTAAATTAAATCCATTAAGGAGAGTTCTAACGTACCCACAATAAAAGTTTAACTTTTTAATATTATAAGCATTATTGAATTTTGGTAACACAAAAATAAATGGCTAAGATTAAATGACTAAAAATTTACTAAATTAGTAAAAAAAAATAATGACATATATCTATATCCATATATATATATATATATATATATATATATATATATATATATATATATATATATATATATATATATATTATAAATTAATTGTAATATTTCTTACATTATTTTATGTTAAATATTATTTCTATAACTCACCGCATGTTTTAATTATGATGTTCTTTACTTTTTTTTTGTCAAGTATCATTTCTATAATTTACCAGGTGTCAATTTATCATTTTTTAATAAATATTGTGTTGCAATAATTATATTCGCACAATCTGTATAAAGAATTAAATTTCACATTTATACATAGCCATTTATATTAAATTGAGAAAAAGAATTCTTGATTTCTTTTTTTCATTTATTACATTGACATAATTTTTTTATTTCTTTCTTTGATTTATTGAGTTTTTTTTAATTTTTTGCCATTTTCTTTCTTTCTAATATAATCTTTCTGATTTTTTTCTATTTATTGCATTTTCACAATCATTCTAATCTTTTTTTTATTTATTGCATTTTTTAGGACTAAATATTTTTACTAATTTTTTTATTTATTACATTTTTACAACCACTCTCTGATTTCTTTTTTTTATTTATTGCATTTTCACAATCACCCTAATCCTTTTTTTTTAATTTATGGCATTTTCTAGGATTGAATATTTCATTTATATATAGTATTTTATATTAAAATTAAGAAAAAAACTCCCTAATTTATTTCTATAATTTTATAATCTTTTTAATTTTCCCACTCTACTTAATTTTTTTAATTTTCACACATTATCTTTCTTTGTAGAATGATCTTTCTAGTTTTTTTTTATAATTTTATTGATTGGTTTTTATAAGCACTGATTAACCATTAATAATTAATTAATTTATTTTGAACAAAATCATGCCTTCATTTCTAACTGATTTTCATTTCCTTTTCTACATCTCTATTTACATCATTATAAAATATTCAAACTTTTACTATTTATATATATTATCATCGATTTTCTTTTGAAATGAGTATTAATATTTTTTTTGCCTCATTTTTTTCTATTAATTGATCTTTTTTTTACCTCATATTCCTCTATCTCTTTCTCTCATGTCTCTTAATCCTAAATCCTAAAATTTATGATTAGTCCAAACTCCAATCATATAAATCATTTAATTTATGAGTGATGTTGCTATTAATAATACCCACAATTGAATCATTATAGTGTTATATCAATAAGTGATGGCTATTACTTTCAATGATTTATTATTTTATATTTTTTATTATATTTCAAGAAAGAAACTTTATTATAATGCACTTTTTAGAAAATATTAAATATGAGTTGGTCATTAGTATTTTTCAGTTAAAAGTTATTCCTTTCTTCCATGTGAATTAAAAAATATAAAATATTGAATATCAAAATATTAAATTTTAGTTAACATATATGTCATAATTTATGAATTTTAATGAACTATTTCTAATATAAAATTATTACTTTCAAAAATTTATTTTATATTGTAACATAGTAAATAAAAATATATTATATTATCATTCAAAAAATTTATTATTATCATAAATTATATTATTAATATTAATAATAACTATTATCTTAAAAAATAGTTTCTAATTAATGTGATATTTGAATTTAAAATTAAAGTCAATTATCTATTTGAATGTTAAATAAAATGAGTAAAGAGATGAGTTTTTTTTTTAGAATTGTTGCCTATATATTAATGATTTTTTCATCCTTTTTTATAAATAAATATAATTATAAAATTATATTATTAAAATAAATATTTATCCATAATATAAGATTTCAAAAATTTGTTTTGTGTTGTAAAGTGGTAAATGAAAAAATATATTGCTATTAAAAAATTATTCTTATCATGAATTATAATATTAAATATTAATATTAATATTAATAATGTATTAAAAATTATAATTAATTAATAAAATATTTGAATTTAAAATCAATTACTTGAGCAAAATTAGTAGAAAAATAATTTTTAAAAATTTGTTTGCTATATATTAATAAAAAATTTATTTAATCCTTTTTATAAATAATTAATATATAATTATAATATTATATTATTAAAATAAATATTCTTGACATCTAGTAATATTTATATTTGTAATCATAAATTTTGATATAATTTTAAACTCAATCATGTCTAAAAGTTTCAAATTTAATACATTATTCTATTTAATTAGATGATAATTTTAATAATTTAATTCATAAAATTAGAGTAATGTGGTGAGAATTATTTTGATATGTCATAAACTAATAAATTATTCATTTATGAAATGCATATATCAAAATTAATCTTTAATTAGTTTTTGATTATTTATAATACATTACTATATTTATATAGATGATAATTTTAGTAACAAAAATGCTATATGCACCAAAATAAGATTCAAAATTAAATTTCAAAATTTTCATATCTATTAAATTGAGTTTTACAAATTTATCTTATTATTTTATATTTATTTAATAGCTCTTAATTTACATTTAAAATCTAATTTTAGATTTCATTTTTTATACATATAGTACTTTTTTTTAGTAATTTAACATATGAATTTGCAATAATTAGGTAAGAATTTACTACATTTACTAATTAGGTAATAATACACTATTATTTTTTCTATATTTACTTGAGTGATAAATAAGTAACTTTTAATTTTTGAACATGTTTAATTTAGCTGATGGAATTACAATTATTTGATAAAAATTAATTTAATATATCATAAACGACCATCATTATTTGTTTGCATAAATAGTAAAATAAATATTATATAATATTTAAGACATTACTATATTTATTAAGTTGATAATTTTAATAATTTAACATATGAAAAAGTAATAATTTAGTGATAATTAATGTGTTAAATTGAATGGCATTAGCTGACATTTTTAATTTTTCATATATTTCAGAATATTCTTTTATATTTTATAATGACTAACAATATATCCATTCAGTTATGTAATTTTAATATAATAATTTTTTTTACTTTGAAAATTTTCTCTTCTAATACGTTTCAAGCAAATGGGATTAAAAAAATTTAGATTTAAAAAAAAAGATAAATTTTAGGTAAAGTTGTTTTGGTGTTTATCTAAAGTTTTTCATTTAAATTAAGACATGTATATTAATTACTCTATTACAGTTATAATATTACTAATTATTATAATTATCAAATTGAAGTTATTAATCATTAATAGATCAATTTAGATAAACACTTAAAAAAATTTACCTAAATTTTGCTATTAAAAAAATGTCCACAAATCTTTAAGAAGAAAGGATTTGACCCAACTTACTTTTTATTAACTCCTCAATTTATTTAAAAAAAATGGGTTAAAAATAAAATTATCTAATAGACTTAAAAGGAAATAATTGATTTAAAGATCTCTTTTATATTAGTAATGTGTTAATCTTTTATTAGTTATACAACTCTTACCTAAAATATTAATACTTATGAGTATAATTTAGATATGAAAGAACTATTCATCTATCCATCTATTCTACTATTCATCTATACACGTAGAGGGTATTTAGTAAAAACTTTTTTGATGAATTTTTAGCTGATTTGTTAGTATTTAATTGTTTAACCAAGTCAATCAACTAATTTAAAAAAGTTAATGAACCTAATATTTTCAATTAGCTTATTGATAATAAACTTGTAAAAATATGAAATTATCTTTAAATAATATATGTATTTTCATTTATATCCTTACTAAAAAAAGATCAAATAACTTTATTAAATAATAATTATTGATTTCTATAAAATATTTAAGAAATATAATAATTTATTTTTAAAAAAAATATAATAATTTAAGAAATATAATAAATCTTTAATTATATTTTAAATTTATCATATTTTTAAATAAGTATGACTTAAAAATAAATTATTATATTTATTAAATATAAATTATATGATAAATTTAAAATATTATTAAAGTAAAAAATACTTAAATAAATCATAAAATATACACATGTTTTTATATGTCACTTTGCATATAAATAACTAATAGGAAACAACTAATTTTATTAAATATTTTTACTCAAATAGCTAATATTATTAGTTAATCAAATAAGTTAATATAATCAGTTATTAATTAATAACTAATTAAATCAGTTAATTATCAAATAAAGTCATAATCCTCTTACCCAATGCCACTCCTTAGTTTCACATTTGCCTGCCTAAATTTGCTTAGGCTTTCTTTACTTTGTCATCTTTATTTAATTTGTCTCTAATGATATGTTATATGCTTCATATGTTTTCTATAATATAATATAAATATAAATTTTTATTGCACTCTTATATACTCTTACTTTACACTTATGCCTCACACACATGCACAATACTTTTATTATTTTACTGACTTTTAATTACACTTTTTTATTACTTTATTATTTTATTTTCACAAAAAAATTATACCATTGTACTTTGAATACAATAAAATTTAATTTAATTCCTTAATTATATTTATTATTTTTAACTTTTATTACTTTATAATTTACCTATTGTTCTTTTTCTTTCTATTTGCCTTACTGTATGTTTTTCATCCTTTCTTTTTTAATTTAATGTTTCTTATTTACAATTCAAGCAATAGCATGAATATGTAATATTAATATACGTACAATATGATATATTTTATTTTTATTATAAATTTATTAATTAAGTTAAAAGATTTAAAATAGTTAAGTTGGTTAACTATTTTTTTTTAATTTTTATATTACTTTACATTTCATCATTTATTCCATTCTTTTTATTTCTTGCATTTAGTACTTTTTTTCTTTTTTCATGTTTCCTACTATTGTTTATAATTTATAGGCTAAATATGACAAAGTAAAATAGATATAATATGATATATTTAATTAAACCTAGCAATCATAATTTCTATCAACATTAAACCTTTACAGATCAAGGCTCGTTAAGGAATGGTTTAGGATTCACATAACTATATACAACTAAAATATCTCCATGCTACCTTTGCTCAATTTTAATGGAAGCTCTAAAAGATTTATCTTTATTATAATGGTAGTAGTGCATCCACCTAAAAATTTGTAAGGTAAAACAGGAAAGAGTAAGTTTGGACTTAGTGAAAAAAACATTCTAGAAATGTATAATAAATCATAATAAGCTAAGTTTTACCAAGAAAATTCCTCTCCCTCAAACTTATCTTATATAGAAGAGATTTCGATATACCAGTTGTATCGGTGCATCACTGCTTTAAGTCATTATATTTCATTCATTTTATGTAATATTGTACAGATTAACAAAATCCAATGACCTAGACTAGTGGTGTATTAATGCAACTAGTGCAACATAGTTATTACCATTTTATATTTCATACAATTCAATAAATAAAAAATTCTCGTAGTACACATTATCCACATAAGTAGAATAGTATTACATTCCATAATTTAAGTCAAGTATCATAATTTATCCTAACACATTTCTTAACTCAATTTATACATATGGTAATCAAATTCCAACAAATTAAAATCTTATCAAAATCATTATCCATGCACTAGAAATGAATTAACAATTCTACCATATCATTTCCAATGCATTCATCACATATTTAGATAAAAAATAACTTAATTTTAAGTGATCATACTAAAAAAATTAAGTTTTGTGCTTCATGAATTGATTCAAAACTTATAGTAATTTCTATAAGGCATGAATCTATTGGGAAATTGATTAAGGTCATTTAATGTAACTTTTGAATCCTGAATTGATTAATTATTTAAGCTGCTCAATTTTGATTTTGGAAAGCATGAATTAACTTAGTGTAGGATAAGTTACACTCTAAAATTTGTTAAATTGATCCACATATACATTTTTGAATTTTTTTTACAAAAAATCCATTGTTAATGCATAAGAAAATCATTTAAAACTTATTTTTTATACCAAATCATATGAATCAATCATTATACAATATAATGGTATCGTCATGCAAATTTACCAAGAAACCCACCTCAAACATTAATCTATATTGCAAATCCTCAAAACTTGCAAGTATGAAATAACCAAACCTAAACTAGAATAAATCATAAAAAAATAATGCAAAATTGATAAAAAATGTTCACTCATTGCTTATAGAGAACATCGTAGATAGTGAAATAAATGGTTAGCTTTTTCCTAGCATTAAAATTAGAAACTTTAAGGTTAGGATTCTAAATTCTCATTTGAACTAAAGACTCTGATCATCAAAGAAGGCTAAACAAAGTAACGAAAGAGTAATGTTAAAAAGATAGGAGGATGAATCCTTTATTTTTCTTAAATTAAAGGAGAAAAGGTTAAGAAAGAGGATTTCAATTATGCTTAGGGAGAGAATGATGAGAATAGAGATAATGGTATAGGTAAAATGACATATTAGGCTGGTTTAAGGAATATAAGCCCCAAAGGCAAAGTGAAAACATTTTCTTTATATCTCCGCTAAACTTTCATATTCATATTTAACTTTATTTAACTCTAAATTATTCTTACTTATTTATTAATAAGCTAATTTACATAAAAATAAAGATAAAGTTTATTATAATAATTTATTTTTAAATAAAATATTTTAAAATTTAATAAATGTAACAAAACATTGCTGTGACTTCTATTAGCAACCATCTATTGTTAAAAACTATCGTTGATGATACTATTCATTGTTAATAACTATCATTAATTATTACATATTATTAGTGACCTTTATTGACCACTACCATTGATTACCTTTCACTACCACTACTTACCATTATTGATCAATTAAATTTTGATGAGCATACTATTAATAATCTATTAATATTTTTAAAAATATATAAATTAAAATATAAGTTTGTAAATGTAATATTTATAAGAATATTTTTAAATGAATAATAAGTGGTAACGTCGAGAATTGAAATTTTAAAAATCACACTTCCCAAAAAATTCTTAATATGTATGATTTAGGGAGCTAAAGACTAGCATAAGATGAAATAAGACAAAATTATACATTTTTTTTGACAAATTATGCTACAACTGTATATACTATGTAATTTTTTTAAAATCTAAATCTAAATCTAATGGCTCATTTGGTTGCAAAGAAAACATACGGGAAAGAAATTATATAGAAGAAATTAGGATACAAATTATGATTGTCTGGATGTAGGAAGGAAAAAAGAAATAGAAAATTAAGAAGAAATTATTAGTAAGGCCCATTCATTTTTTTCTCACCAATTGAGAAGAAATTGGGAATGAAGCATGTAAACCAATCATTTTTCCCACTTTACCTTCATCTTTAGAAGCTTTATCATCTTTAGCATCTATATCAACATTTAATTTGAGGTTTGCATTTGTGCATTTTTGGTTTTGTATTGCTTATAGACTATGACAGTAGCAACTCCTCTGTGATAATGTTTGAGTTGGAAGCTGTTTTTTCATTTACTATGCATATATTTTAGACCGCAATCAATGGAAACTAAATCAACATGTAAGATTCGTTATCAAGACACCAAAGTTGTTGCAAGTGTGTTGGCTGTAGCTTCAACAACATACGCTAGTGTGCTTTAACAAGTCACTCCGACAAATTGCACATAGAAATTGGTATGCGCTGGCATCTTGTTTGAATAACCCGCTTTGGTTGTGCTCCAACAAGGTCTAATGCACATTTTCGATGGGTTCCATGCAACTATCCCAATGGGTTACACAAAAATGACTTGTTAAAACTTGAACAAAACCTTTTTTAAAAAAAAATCTTTTTAATAGTTTTTTTTTAAAAAAATTTTAAAAGAATTTTTTGTGAAAAAATGTTTTTTTAAAAAAACTTATTTTTTATTTTTTAAGAACTTATTTTTAAGTAAAAAACTTATTTTTTTAGAAAAATACATTTTTTCAAAAAAATTCTTTTTTTAAAGAAAAACTCTTTATTTTTTAAAAGAAACTATAAAATATCAAAATTAATAAATTTCTACCCTCATCTATATTTCAAAAAAAAAAATCTACCTTGAGTTGTAATTCATATTTATATGATATATTAAATTTATATTGAATCTATATGAATCAATTCTTTTAAAAGTACATACATATAATTTTTAGTTCACAATATTAGACATATACTTTATTTATTAGCTAAAATTTATGATTTTTCATTGTCATATTTTTTAAAATGCTAGTGTCCTTGCCTCTTTAATTTTTCTTTATTATTGCAAATTGATATACTAAAAGAGAGAAAAGCTTTTAGTTTCTAAAGTAAAATTTTTAAGAGCAAGTCTTGTTCATTAAGTTATAAGGTACTTAATTTTATATTATTATTCTATTATATTTTATTTAGGAAAAATCTTGCTAGTTTGTATATTGTTTATATTGACATATTAAAATAGTCATTATTCAATTGATAATAAAAGGTACTATTTTATAATTATTTTCATTTTTAAAAACTCTAATTCTAAATGTGTAATTTTAAAAAAATGAAATAACTTTAAGATATTTTCTTAACCTAAATTTGTTATTTTTAATATCAATTTTGTTATTAGTAAATGATAATATAAATCTATAAAATAACTATGCTATAGTTGTAGATAAGAGTAATTTTTATTTAAATATAACAATGATAATGAGTTTTTTTATTAAGAAACTTTGTGAATAGTATAGAGTTAGTAAAATAATTTTTGTATTATAAATGATAATTTTCCTATTATTAAGAATTTTTCTTAAAAACTAATCGGATTCTATCGAGACAACTTTTCTTTGTTGACCATAGGATTAACAATGAAAGATGAAAAAGAAGATATACATGATGAGCAATTTGAATTAAGATAGTGGAAGAAGAAGAATAGGAATGCATTGGCAAATGTGCATTATGTGACTTATATGTTTCATTAGTGCATGCTATGCATTTATTGACTTTGCAAGCAACACTTATTCATGCATCAAATGATAGTAAAGTTTTTAAAGATGATTAAATATGATAACAACTTATGCAAAATTTATTAAAAATTGATATGTGTTGTGACGTGATACATATGAGTCCTTATACTTTTCTTTACTTGTGTGAGAAATTAAGAGTAACTAGTAGGGTGATGGATTCTTCACATGTTATAGTGGAGAAGCAAGTTGTTAATTTTTTTATATATTTTGGTATATAATATAAAAAATAAAATTGTATCTTTTTTTTTCACTGATTAGAAGAAATAATTAATCATTACTTCTATAATATTTTATAAGCCATTGTTTCACTAAAAAATAATTTTCTTGTGTAACATTTTGGATTAGAAGTTTTTCTATAAATACTTAATAGTAAAAGTTTTTATCCTTATTTCAAGGTAAGATAACATTGTATATAGTTTTAGATGCTTAATATATATTAATAATTTTAATGTGTGATATTATGTTAGAGTTATAAATAGGACATATATATAGATAAAAATATTAAAAAAAGATGCTCCTCGCTTTCAAGAAAGGAAAGACTTTCCAACATGAAATATGATGGCTACTTATACTTTTAATATGAAATTTAGTTATGTATTGTCCGGTTAGGAAAGAACGATATTTGATTCTAAAGTTTTCAAGCATGTATTAACTAAGAAAGAAGATAAACTTAAAATTCATAAAGGCAAATAAAAAAATTAATTAGTTCCCCTTAAAAAATTCTAATAGGGTTATTTCATGGTAATTATGTTTTATGACATATATTCATATACTTTGTATATTTATTAGGTAAATATTACCTAAGAGATGCAGGATTTTCATTAAATAGCAGACTGCTTACACCATATAAAGGTGTATATTATTACTTAAAAAGAGTACTTAATGTATGGTTTACAAAATGCAAAAAAAAAAAATAAATTGACATGCTTCATTAAGAATTGTCATTGAAAGAGCATTTGAAATAAAAAAAATGGTTTCCAATCATAACTAGTGACATAAAATGATATTATTCTTATGAGACCTGACAGATATTATTATTATTTATTGTATATTGTATAACTTTTTAATGGATATTGATCTTGATGAGTATTTAATTAAGGAATTAAATCATGAGCTATTGAATAACGATGCAGATGATCTTAGAAATCATAATGCACAGAATAGAGGACTATAAGTAAGGATTCATTTTAAAAGAAAGTATAATAATTCATATAAGGAATGAATATTAAGAGAATTTATCATAAATTTCTTTTATATACTTTGTAATAATATATAATTTATTGTGTTTTTAATGAGCTTTGATGTTCCACATCAAATTGTATTCAACTATGTCTTTTTCATATAAATGTTGTGTAACATGTGAAATGTGAAATTTTTTATGTTTGTATTATACAAGATAGTAGGCATATTGCTTATGCCAATGAAGGATGTGAAATTATTATCTATGTAGTATATTACTTTGTTATAAACTACATACCAGAAATATAATGTCATGCAATTTAATTATTAATTTCCTATATTACTTATTTCATCATACTAGTTTATGTGACACTTTGCAGTTGAATCATATCAAAGAATAAAAGGCTAGAAAATAAAGAACAAACTTCTTCAAGGATATATTGCATAGACTCTTAAGATAGATACAATGTTATTACATGCTTTGATAAATGAAATAGACCAAATGGTGTTTTCATTTCTCTAACCTATGTTATTGTGGTGAAAACTTTAAAATCAATTATATGACTTTTTTTTTAAAAAGCACCACATCAAGAATAAAATGAAAACTCTAAATGATCACTTCAATGAATGTTATAATTTATTTCATATATAGAGTGGAATTGGTTAGAATCCCATGACATATATAATTAAGGCAGAGCAAAAAATTTAGGAAAGATCTTAAAGGTACTTGCTTATATATAATTATTATAGTATTGTAATAAATTTTTACTTTTAATATATTTCTTTAAAGTATTGAATTTAGAATTATTTCTAATATATAGATATAATTGATAAAGGTTGCATTTATAGGAGAAGCTTAAAGCACAAAAGTAGAAGGGAACAATAATATAACTATGATAAACTATTGGATCTTTTTGGTAAAGATAAAGTAATTGGTGATCATATTGAAAGTGTAAAAGATAAAGTCCAAAGGTGAAATAAAGTGAAAACATTGATTTGAATGATTATTTTGATGTTATGTTTCAATATGATATTCACTAAGGAAATAAAGGCATAAATTCTTTAAGTAATATGGATACATATAATCTTGCATGTGACAATTTAAAACAATCTCATGGAACATCGTCTAAAAAAAGGCACTAAATGCAAAGTAGTAATGATTAATTTAGTTGAAAATGAATATGAAAAAAAGGAACATGGGAATTGATAGAAAAAATTACATTAACTAGTAAACAAATTGAAATGGTTTAAAAAGGTTTTACAATTCTTGAGAGAAGTAAACCTCAATGTTATAGTCTTATAAATGTATGGAATGATTTAGAACATATAGGAATAATACAAGAAATCTAATTCTAGTGCTATTGTTTCTTGTGTGAAAATAAAAATGCTAAAAATTAATTTTTTGGTATGCCATAGGAGATGTGCTATAATCTCTTATATCACTTTGTGAAGGGTGCAAAAACCATTTGAAAAGCATTCAATAGTATAATGGAATTTTTCAGGGATGTATGTCATTAATTTATGAGGTATTTATAGTATCATGATAGTATTTAGGATGTATATAACTAATTTATGTGGATTTTACAATATTATGATAGTTGATATAATGTATGTAATGTAAACAATACAAATTTTGTGCTTAGTTTATATTATGTTAGATAATACGTTATGAAACACTATTATATACTATGATGAAAGTTATGATTTTATATTATGTTAGGTTATATACAATGGAACACTATTGTATGCTACAATGTTTAGTTCATAAACTAATTTGTCAGAAGGATATGAACAAGACTAATAGAGTCCTTTAAAGTCCAACAAACAAGTAAAACATCGACCATAAAGAAAGGACAATCCAAGTAAGTATACCTACTTAATTTGTTAATAACTTTATTTTAAAATTAACAAGAATTATTATCATACCATATATTTTAAAAAAAGTTTAAATTTAATGAATTGATAGTATAAATATTTTTATATTATTCATAAATGTAAAAAAACCTCATTAAAAGATAAATATTATCTAAAAATTTTTAATGATGGTAAAAGAATTTTAGTAATTATTTAATAATATAATAATGCATAGGGGTGATAGTGTAAAATTAATTTACATTAGTAATGAACTAACCATAGTTTATTCATTAAGGGCATTGTCGTTATTCTAAACTATTAAGTTCTCTTTCCTTTTAATCTTTTATTCAACTAAACAAAAGAAAATAACTTTTTTTCTTTTTTTTTCTCTTAAATTTCTCTCTAACCAAACACAAGAGAAGAAAATATAATCTCTCTTTTTCTTTTTTCCTTTATTGATTGTTTAGTTGTAAAGAAACAAAGGGAAAAGCAATTAGGGTAGAAATTTATTCTGGTTTTCTTCTATTTGGATGAAAGAAGAAAATATGAAGGATAAAAAAGTAAGTAGAAATTTATTGTGGGATATATTGAAATTTTTTTCTCCTTTTAGTTGAGAAGAAATTAGGAGAGAAGCAGTTACCATTTAGCCATTTTCTTGTGTATGCCTTCATGCTTTATAAAGATTTCACCGTTCTTTTACATCTCCTCCAAGCTTCGATCGTTAATTCCTATTTATATGCAACTCTTCTTTTAAATGTTTTCTTCCTCTTTTACTCCATTTAATTTGTAAATGATTTTTTGTTTTTTTTGATACCATAATAGTAGAATGTGTTAATCTAGTTTCTATTTTTTTTACAAATGTGTTAGTTTAGTTTTTTTATTTTTCTATTTTCCTATTTTGCCATTTTTTTTTTTTTTTTTACAAATGTGTTAGTCTAGTTTCTATTTTTCTATTTTCTTATTTGGTTGTTTTTAATTTTTTTTGCAAATATATTAGTATAGTTTCTATTTTTTTCCTATTTTGCTAATTTTCTATTTTTTTGTTATCGTTTGGACTATTGATTGATTTGCTGCTTGAATCGATGAGGAGGAGGCATAATTTTTAAAATTGGACTAGTTATTGAATCAATAAGTCATTGGTTCACTGGTTAAACTGGTTTTGAATTAAAAATATAAATTATCTAGATGCTTATAATTACATATATTTATATATATTAAAAAATATTAATTATATGTTTACACACATATACTTATGTATGTATACTCTATTATTATATACTTATAATAACAAATTATGATAACACTTAAAAAATAATACAATATAAGTTAATAATATAAGCAAATAAGTAATAAATTACAAGTGATATATCAATAATTTATATTAAAAATATTAAAAGAAATAGCATACTTTCAATTGATTTAAAATTGTGAAAGTATTATATTTCAATTATTATGAAATTGTAAAATTCATAATTTTTACAAAAAATAAAAAAATTAGTTCATTGGTTCGGTTTACATCAGTTTATATGTATTTTTAGTCCAATACTCATAACTGGATTGGTTCCTTGGCCAGTTTATTAGATTGACTGGCTAATCTAGTCTGGATTTTAAAACTATTCGGGAAGATGTGGATTTACAGTCGGGTTGCACAGATTTAACCCAATTTCTATTTGCAACTTGATTTGGAGACAACCTAGACCTTTTTTTTTAATTCAATTTATAGGAGCTTTTTCTATATTTCAAATTATAGACTTTTTTTAATTCAAATTATAGAATCTTTTTTTTTCTAAATTCAAATTGCATAACCATTTTTCTTTTAATTTTAACTTACAAACTTGATTTTTTTAAACAATTAAAATTATAGAAACTTTTTTATTTCAAATTATGAAATTATTTTTATTTTAAATCATAGAATTATTTTTTTTGCATGAATTCTTTCCCTCACCCATATTGAAAGAAATTTTCTTCACCTTATGTTGTAAATAAATTTTCTATAATATATTAAATTTATATTTAATATATATGAATTAAGTATTTTAATAGTCCATATTTAATCTATATGAGTTAAGTCTTTTAATTTTTTATTGTCATATTTTTAAGATGCTAATGTCCTTATCTCTATAATTTTTCTTCATTATTACAAATTGATATATGGGAATAGAGAAAAGTTTTTAATTCCTAGGGTGAAATTTTTAGTAATAAGATTTGATCATTAAGTTGTAAGGTATTTAACTTTATATTATTATTCTATTATACTTTATTGAAAGAAATCTTACTACTTCATTTGTTATTTACATTGTCATATTAAAATGGCTATTGTTCAATTGTTAATGAAAGGTTTTATTTGATAATTGTTTTAATTTTTAAAAATTATACCTTTAAATGTGTAATATAGAAAAAGGAAATTTGAAACAACTTTAAGATATTTTCTTCATTGAAATTTGTTGTTTTAATATCAATTTTGTAATAAGTAGACAATAATATAAATCTATGAAATAATTATGTCATAGTTGTGTTGGAGAGTAATTCTTATAATAATAATAATAATAATAATAATAACAACAACAACAACAACAACAACAACAACAACAACAACAATAACAACAATAAATTTTTTCATAAACAACTTTGTGAATAATATAGAGTTAGTCAATTTTTCTTTTATGTTATAAATGATAATTTTTTTATTGTTTAAATTTTTTATTGAGATAGTTCTTTTTTATTTACCATAAGAAATATTAAAAATAAGATATATTTGATAAGCAATTTAAATTAAAATTGTTGATTAATATTGACATGGTAGAAGAATGGGAAATGGATTGGCGAATGTGCGTAATGAAACTTACATGCTTTATTGTGCATGTTATGCATTTGTTAACTTTGCAAGCAACACTTTTTTATGCACTTAATAATGGTAGAGTTTTTGAAAAAAGATCAAATGCGACAACAACTTGTGTGAAATTTATTGAAAACTGATAAATGTCGTGATGTGATACATATGAATTCACATGTTTTCCTTTACTTATGCGAGAAATTAAAAGAATGTAAAAAATAAATTTATGTCCTTTTTCTTTTATCGATTAAGAGAAAAAATTAGTTAAATGATAATTTACAAACTATTATTTCATTGAATGATAACTATCTTATGCAATTTTCTAGATTAGAAGTTCCTTATAAATACTTAATAGTAGAAGATTCTATTCTTATTTCAAGGTGAGATAATAGTGCATAAATGCTTAATATATATTAATAGTTTTAATGTGTCATTCATATAATCAAATTTAAAAAGATTAAAATATAAGATTATGTTAAAGTTATAGATGAGACACATATACAAGTGAAAGTATCAATAAAAGATGCTTCTTGCTTTCAAAAAAGGAAAGAATTCCCAGCACAAACTGTATTGGTTGCTTGCACTTTTGATATAAAATTTAGTTATATACTAGCTAGTTAGGAAGGAATTGCATTCAACTTTAAAGTTCTTAAGCATGCATTAACTAAGAGGGGATATAAACTTAAAATTCTTAAAACTAAGTAAAAATATTATATTAGTCCTCCACAGAAAAAAAAAAGAACACTTTAATAAGGTTATTTCATAGTAATTATGCTCTATGACATATATTCATAAACTTCTTATATTTACTAGGTAAACATTACCTAGAAGATGTAGGATTTCCACTAAAAAGTGGACTACTTATAGCTATAAAAATGTATGTTATCATTTAAAAGAATACTTAATGAATAGTCCATAGAATGGAAAGGGAATTTTAATCATCGAACATTTTATTGAGAGCTGTCATAAAAAAAATATTTGGAGTTTTAAAAAAAAGGTGTCCAATCATATCTAGTGGTATAAAACCATATTATTCTTATGAAACCATGATAGGCATTACTATTGTATGCTGTATATTGTATAACTTCTTGATGGATGTTAATCCTGATGAGCATTTAATTGAGCAAGTAGATTGTGAGCTACTAAATAATGCCATAGATGATCTTGGAGATTATGATGTATGAAACACAGATGAAGATTATAGATAAGAATTCATTTTAATAAAAAGAATGATAACTCATATGTAGGATGAATATCAAGAGAGTTTATCATAAATTTATTTTATGTGCTATGTAATAATATGTAATTTATTAATTGACAAACTTGATGTTCCACATCGAATTGCATAAAACTATGTGTTTTCATATAAATGTTGTGTAACATGGTTGCTTTTCGATTTCTTATGTTTGTATTGTACAAGACATTAGGCATGTTGCTTATGCAAATGAAAGATGCAAGATTGTTGTCTCTGTAATAAATTACTTTGTTACAGGCTACATATAGAAAATATAATATTGTGCAACTTAATTATTAATTTCCTATATTACTTTTTGTAATCATATTGGTTTATGTGATAATTTATAGACTGAATCATGTCAAAGAACAAGAGATTAAAAAATAAAGGACAAACTTTTAAAGATATATTGTGATGGACTCCCGAGATGGATATAATATTGTTAAATGCTTTGTTGGGGAAAGTTCATAAAGGAAATAGTCTAGATGGTACTTTCACTACCCTATCTTACATTACTGTGATGAAAACTCTAAAACTAATGATAGAATCTTTTTTTTTCAAAAGCAACACATTAAGAATAAAATGAAAAACTCTAAAGGCACTCTTGAATAAATGTTATCATTTATTTCATATGTGGAGTGAAATCGGTTAGAATCCTAGAACATAAATGTTTAAAGCAGAGTCAAAAGTTTAGGATAATATCTTGAAGGTAATTGCTTATATATAATTATTGCAATACTACAATGAATTTTTATTATCAATATGTTTTTTTGAGGTATTGAATTTAGAATTATTTCTAGTATATAAACATAATTGACAAAAGCTATATTAATAAGAGAAACTTGAAGCACAAAAGTGGAAGGAAGCGAATATCAATATACAACTATGATAAACTATTGGATCTTTTTGGTAAAGATAAAGTAACTTATACTCGTGCTAAAAGTGCAAAAGATAGAGTCCAACAGTGGAAAAGAAAAATATTAATTCAAATGATTGTTTTAATATTATGTCTGATTTTGATTTTTGTTAAGAAAATGAATGCAAAAATTTTGCAGACAATATAGATGTATGTAATCCTATATATGGCAATTTTAATCAATCTTGTAGAAATTAATCTTAGGGAATATCATCTTTAAAGGGCATTAAATGTAAACCAGCAATGATTAATTTAGTTGAAAGTAAATATAAAAAAATGAATATAAGAATTAATAATTTAACTAAATTCATGAAAAAAGGAATTGCATTAGTTAGTGAACAATTTGGAATAGCTGAAAAAGATCTTGCAATTCTTAAGAGAAGTAGATCTTAAAATTACATTCTTCTACATTCTTGCAGATGTATGGAATAAGTTAGCAAATATAAGAATAATACAAGAAATCCAATTTCAGTACTATCAGTTCTTAAGCGAAAATAAAAATACCAAAAAATAATTTTTTTATGTGCTATAAGAGATGCATTGGTATCTCTTATATCACCTTATGAAGGATACAAGAATTATTTGAATAGCATTTAATAGTGTTATGGGATTTTCCAAGGATATATGTCACTAATTTATGTAGATTTCGCATAATAATAGTAGTTAGTAGGATGTATATAACATAAATAATATGGATGATGTGCTTAATTTATATTTTGTTGGGTAATATATTATGAAATACCAATGTATACTATGATAGGAGTTATAACTTAATATATTGTTAGGTTATCCGTGATGGAACATTATTGTTTGCTATAATGTAGGATTAACAAACTAATTTATGATGAAAAATGGGAACAAGATTAATAAAGTCCATTGAAGTTTAACAAACAAGCATAACATTGGCTACTAGAAAAGGATAGCTCTAATAAACATGCCTACTTAATTTATTAATAATTTTATGTTAAAATTAATGTAAATTATTATCATAATATATATTTTTAAAATACTTTAATGTTGATGAATTGATAGTATAAATATTTTTATATTATTGATGAATAAAAAATAAAATTTCATTGAAAAATAAATATTATATGAAACTTTTTAACGACGAGAAAAAGTTTTAGTAATTATTTAATGATATAATCACATATAGGGGGTGATAGTGTAAAACAAATTTATATTGACAATAGACTAATCATATTTTATGCATTGAAGGTATTGTAATTATTTTACTCTATTAAGTTTTCTTTTTCCCTCCAATTTTCTATTCATTCAAATAAAAGAAAATAATTTCTCCCTCATTTTCTTTCTTTTCAAATTTCTCTCCATTCAAATAAACAAGAACAAAATATCTTTTTATTTTTTAATTTTTTCTCTCATTTCTTTTCTCCCATTATCTTTCTCCTCCCATTTTTCCAATAACCAAATAAAGCCCCATTTCTTTCTTTTCATTTTCTTTTTCCTTCTGTTTTTCCTCCATAGCATATTTAGCGTTAGAAAAATAAATAAAATAGAGGAGACAGGACAGCGCTGCCTTACTGTTTTCATGGGATGCTTTTGTTTAGATTTGAATGGAGCGAGCAAATCAAATTTCCCACATTTTATTTGGTTGGTAAATTCGTTCGCGAAATCACAATTGTGCTCAGACAATCTGATTCTCTCAGCCAGTGATTTCTGAGATGGCACCAGTATCAGCCCTTGCAAAGTATAAGTTGGTGTTCTTGGGTGATCAGTCCGTGGGCAAGACCAGCATCATCACTCGCTTCATGTACGATAAATTTGACAATACATACCAGGTATTTGTCGCGATCTCAGATCTAATCTCCTTTTGTAGATTCGAGTTAAATAAGATCACATTGTTGCGCCCGAAATGAAAATTTCAAGTTTTCAGTGATTGATTGCAGCTGTTTTTCTTAACTTGACTGGATTTGGACGTATGAATTGTTTTGAATGGAATTCTGTCATCTTAAGTTTGCTTCACAAGAAAAGTGCGATGCCCAGTTGGACTAAGAGAATTCGCAATCAACATTATGTTGTGTGGCATTAGAAATTTAAGACTCCGGTTTAGTCAAGATACTAGCTGTTTTCGATGCGATTCTGCAGTTTAACTCACTTGTCATCGATTTAGTTTACTAACTTGTTATTAATTTAGCTCATTCTGCCAAATGCCGATGTCTGTCTTGGATCACATGTTAGATTCAGTTTATCCGCTGTTCTGTTTTTGTGTGGGTTTAAGAGATCGCAAATTTCCTGTGGGATCACACGTTTAAAGATTCTGACAATCTATGAAAGATTGGCTAACAACACTCCCCAAATTTTAGATAGTCTGCTGGTATATTTCGCTGCCAGTTATCTTTAGGTTCTTTATACATGTGATCTGGTATTCCATGGGAGTTGTGACACTCTTTTGGTATGGTAACCAAGCTAATATACGATAATGTATCTTGCAAACTAATTAGGTCATCAGTAGGGCAGAAGGCTAGTGTTAATGGAAAGCTTCATGCAGTGAAAACAACATCATGGCCTTTTAGTTAGAAGGGTGTAAATTGCTTTGAAAAATCTGCCCTTTTGATTTAAGATCTGTAGCTAATATCATTGAGACTTGAATTATTTGGTGGTCAATTGAGTTTTAGTACTAAATTACAAAAACTCCCATTTTGGTAGGCTTTTCTTGCCCTTAGTATGGGGTTAGAACTTCGAAATCTAGGTTAAGTTTTCTACATGAATAGTTCTCCCTCCTTGCTTATTTTGCAGCAATGTAAAAAAGATCTTTGCTTTTTCTTCTTTTTTTGGGACAGTAATGTGAAAATAATGTTCCGCCACTAATATTTTAAATTTTTTATTTTTCCTTCCTTCTCTACCGAGCAAGTTAATCTTTAGACCATATAATCACATATGCCTTCTATGAAGATCTACTCCTTTCAGTTGGATCATAGCAGTAGATGTGTTACTAGCAGACATATAGTTTTTCTTGGATATTTTAATCCTTAGTATTTACAATTTCCCTTCTCATGTGTTCACATCCATGTCTGTGTTATGCAGTTATAACTCAACTAGATCGCTTATTAACATAATAGGGATGTTCTTACATTTTATTCTGTCGATTATTATGAAATTTAGTTATTGTTTCTTTCCTTGGCTAGTAGTCAAATCTAATTTCCTTTTTGCCAAACAGGCTACGATTGGCATTGATTTTCTGTCAAAAACAATGTATCTTGAGGATCGAACAGTTCGGCTGCAGTTGTGGTAAGATTCAACACCATCATTTCAGGACTTTTAACAGGAAGAAAGGAAAGAAGCTTTGGGGATATAAAATGGAAGGTTAAGGGAAAGAAGGAAGGTTGGGTAGTTTCAGTCTTGTTGTTTGGATGTTTTAAATGAGATATGAATGGGAGAACAAATGCTTTTATAATTATTGTGCAATTTTTCTCTTCTTTTCTGGAGTAAGTTTTGCAATATTTGTAGGTTTTTAATGAGGAGAAGTTACTCTCTCATTAGTCATAGAATCAGGATGTTACTGTTGGGAGGGCATGGGAAGATATGTCCGTTGTAGAAAACTAGTAGAAGTGATAATAAAACTAATCACAAGCCTTCTCCTAAAACTTAAACTTTTGAAAATAATCGGCACTTGATATCGGATCAAAGCCTTTTGTACTGAAAGGTCAATGGTTCAATTCCTGCTGCTTCCACTCTTCTTGTTAAATTTCAGCACAAGGTAAGGTTGGCCTGTGTTAAATCCATGCTTCAAGTCCAAAAAGCTATTGCTATAGGATGATGGGCACATTAGAGTAATAATAAAAGCTTAAACCTTTAGAAACAATCAGCACTTAATCAAAACAAAACTTCACATGAGGGTGGGTGCATGAGCATCATTCCTTTCCCTTTCTTTCTCTCTCATGTCTCTGCCTCTCCTCTCAAATGCAGGTTACTGAACTGTGCATGTCTCTCAATTTGATATTTATCCTGTCTGCTTTGTATATCAAATTTTCTATTCGATTGCAATTTGATTTTACAAACAGAGTGCATTTTAAGATTTATATTTTATGATTTCTGACATCAAATATCCTTGGTTCATCTTTGACAAGTTCTATCAATCTAATATTAATGTCCTTTTGTAATGTTATACCTTTTAGTCCAACTGTACCGTTCTTTCTTCATAGCTTTGAGCTACTTCTTCCCTTTTGTGTCAACTTGGATTTCGATTTAAAGCAAGAAAAGATTATATGCCAATGGATTTCAAGTTAAACATGACACTTGTATTAATAAGACATGTTGGAATCTGCAGCATTTAGTGCATATATTTTTACCATCTATATCTTGTTTTATAGTTTTGTTTTATGCCTTAGTTCTCCAAGTTTTTCAAAAAATTTATGTTGGATAAAACAGTGTCAGACTTTAAGTTTTAAATGGTTAGTTGGAAATATTTGGTCAATTGCCTTACCTCATTCCTTAATTTAAAATGTTCTTCACCCTTTTATTTTTTGTTTTAACTTTATGCTTGGTGGCAGGGATACAGCTGGACAGGAAAGATTTAGAAGTCTTATTCCTAGCTACATTAGGGATTCATCCGTTGCTGTCATTGTTTATGATGTTGCAAGTATGCCACTTAGGATTTGTTTTGCTTTCCCCTCTTTTGTCATATACATGCATTACTCAGTTTCTTTGTTGCTTGTTGTTGATCTAAATCATGTGTGTATGCCTTTCTGAGATTATGGCCATAGTGATTTGAACTTTCAAGGATGCTCTCTGATTATTCCATGTTTTTATATATAGGCCGTCAGACTTTCCTTAACACAGTGAAGTGGATTGAAGAGGTGCGAAGTGAGAGAGGCAATGATGTCATTGTTGTTCTTGTTGGAAACAAAACCGATCTTGTGGAGAAGAGGTAACACCCAATGGCTTGGAAGCAGATTTGATGAAGGAATTCATCAATTTTGGCAAGGTTTACAACCCCACTATGGGGATAAGGTTGGCTGGACCTAAGATACAGAATAATAAGAGAAGAATTCTCTCTCAATCACACAGTACATTGATATGAAAAAACTAATGAATTACATCCGAAACCTAGCTCCTATTTATATATACTAAAACTTGAGGATTAAAATATAATAAACAGAGGCAATTTGGCCTGCTCATTGTGAGCTATGGAGGGCTATGTTGGGTGGCTATTGCGGCTGGCTGGAGTAGCTTGAGCTGTAGATGCAAGTGGCAGCTTGAGTTCTAGAAGGTGAGTGGCTGGGAAAAACAGAGCAAGTTGGCTTTGGGCTTGTTTAGTATCACAGTAAAAATATAATTGATTATTGATTGATTATAGTATATAATAATCATGATTTTTCTCTCAGTAATGGCATAACTTTTAATAATAATTGCTTTTCTTGGAGGATAATTGATTGAAGACTTCTAGTGAGAAAAAAATCATGATTAAAAAATAAATCATAAAAAGTATCTTATTATTTAATCGTAATTTTTCTCTCGCTAGAAGTCTTTACATCAATTATACTTGAAGAAAAGCAATTATTATTAAAAGTCATGCCATTAGTGGAAGAAAAATCACAATTATTATATCCTACAATTAATCAATAATCAATTATTTTTATTGTTATACCATACAAACCCTTTGTTTGAAGTTGGTTCTGCTTCAGCTAGTGATCAGATAAATGCCTTAATAAGATGGGCTACAATGGTTCTGATGATATTTTCATGTCCTATCTAATTTAATGTCCTCTAATTTATTTACTAATTTAATATAACAATAAAGTCTGCGAGTAACAAATAAATTTTTGGGTTGAATGGGAATAGCAACGCCACCACAGTTGTTGTTTTATATCTTCGGAGACAAGATTGCAGGATGTGGGAGGGCACTGGGATATAAATTGAATATATATCAAGCAAAGAGAAGAGGACAAAAAATATTTCATGGTGAGATTGCGTTTTAAACGTATGGTGGCAGATCACTGTTACCTTACAAAATTGTTTTTGTAGAAACTTAATAAGATGACATATTAGGAATTGGCATAAGCCTTTATCCTGTGATAGTAAAATGAAAGTGAGACCTAGGGATGGGTGTGACCCTTGAGATATCCATTGTCGTGTGTTCTGCAGTCTGTACTAATAGTTGTTCAATATGCATTTCCTTTTCAGAACATTTGCAATCTTGTTTTAGTTCTAGAATTGCCTTTTCCTGATGAGCAATCTTGTTTGCATGAATCCACAGGCAAGTTTCTACAGAGGAAGGGGAAGCAAAAGCCCGTGAGATAAATGTCATGTTTATTGAAGCTAGTGCCAAAGCTGGCTTTAATATAAAGGTAAACGCACCCCTATCACTAGCTTGAAATAAAACAAGTTTACTGGCCTATAACGCTTGTCAAATAGGTGAATAAAATGTTCTTGATCAAAAGTGGGATAGCATTTCGCATCCACTATTAAAGTTGCTAATGTCTGTTGGTTTTATTCCAAACGAGGCATTACAAGTCACAGACAGCTGGTGGTTGTTATTATTAGTCTAAAATAAACTTTATATTCATTGTAGAGATCAAGTCTTTCCATTCTGATGACTTAGAAAAGGCCATTAGTGGCAATTCATGCATATTGTCTCCATTTCTTAGATTTTTCTCTAGTTTATATGTAATTCTGGTTGCGACTTATCATGTTTTTTTTTTTTTTTTTATATTGAATCCATATCTAGGCGCTCTTTCGAAAAATTGCTGCCGCATTACCTGGCATGGAAACACTATCTTCAACAAAACAAGAAGATATGGTTGATGTGAACTTGAAGTCTTCAGGTGGTCATGAATCTCAACCTGAAGCGGGTGGATGTGCTTGCTGATCGTGTTGTCTTTAAGTTTTGTATCTCTTCTGCTTCTTGCTCTTTATCTTTAATTTGTTTGTTCAAGATCTGTAAAATTTTCACCATAGTCTTCTATGCTATTTATTTACAGTATGTCGTTAAAAAAAGGAGGATACTTGTGGAGCTTAGCAGTGAAAGAACTAAAACTGGCCAATTTGACATAGAATATTTTCCTCTTTCCAATCCTTCTATTTTCTTTATTTCATAATTTAAACAAATAAACAAAATAACTTAACGCAGACTGTGATATGTATTTGTTTTATAACTGTATACCACAAAACTGAAATGCAAATGACTCTATTCTTCTTAGATGGTCTCTGTACAATTTTACGAAGGGAATTAAGAGTTTCTTGCCAAGATGAGATGAGAAGAGAAGTAGAGGATGACCAAGAATTTATAAATAACCCCTTTTGCGCAGGCTACAAAAAACCTTCGTTGGAGCCAACATGAACCATATTGTATTCTTCACGTCCGGATGAGAAAATTCTCGAATAAAATAAATTTTGTAAAGCCCAGTAACGTTTGACAAAGTACAGAGAGAAAAATGAGAAGAAACGAAGGTTATACTAAAAAAAATAAAAAAGATGCTTGTTTATCTCTTTTATTTTTCTTACTTCCAAATAAATCACCATCAGGGTGTTAATAATTCGATAAACTCAATGGTCTAGTGACTGATCGATTGAACCCTGCGATTTAAAACGTTCTAAAAGGAAAGCTATCTGTTGAAATGTTCTGACATTGCAATTAACTCCAAGAATGCAAATGGTAATAGAGATCAACTAATTACTTCAAATATTACAAAGTTTGTGGATACATAATTTGCTTATTTTGTTTTGCCCCAAGTAGTGAAATCAAAGACCTCACAACTTACTAGAATTTAAAGAAACCAATACGTGAAACAATACAACAAATTGACAGGCATTATGCGTGATGGCATATTCCTTCCATTGAATATTTGTTAGCTTTTCTCTACTGGTCAACTTGAACTCCCGAATCATAAGTATCTCCAGGTTTCCAGTCTTGGGGAATGTTATTAATAGGAACAACCCAAGTGTCGTGTCCATCGTCATCACTGAACAACATCCTTAACGACAAAGGTCCACTTGGTGCAGGCGTACTTGTCCACACCGCACCGTGGTCTCGATCCAGCAGCTTGCACACGAAGTTCTGAGTCTGCACATTGCAAACGAATGCTCGTAGTATACTCGTCTTCGTTAAGTTCCACAACTTTGGTTATTATTGACGAAAGAGCTTTTCAAATTTCAACAAAGAAAGATGGGGGTGATTTTCTAATATGGAATATTTGACCAAATATATTTCAAGGAAAATGAGGTAAACTCAACTCCTTGTCAGATGGTTCAACTAAAGATTTTCAAATTCAACTATCCAGAAAAAAACCAGCAAGTCAAGGGCCTATTTGCCACATAACTCTCCTGATAAGTATGAAGATATGCGTTTTAAATCTCTATGGCAAAGTCTAATACAGTCTTACATTAACCGAAAATTATAAAGACAAAATTACCTATAAAATTACAAGATATTAACAAAATGATTTCTAAATTATATGAAGTTGCAATCTTATCTTTGAATAACAATTCATATATACAATTTCATTCATCAAGTATATTATTTAACGATGGAATTATCTATATGAAAATGCATAGGAGATATATACACAAACTATTATTTAAAGATGAAATTATAATTTTATATAATTTAAGGATTATTTTATCAGTTTTTTACTATTTTAGGAACAAAATTGATAATTTTATCTATTATAAATTAAAAGAAAAAGGAAGAAAACAGTACCTCACAGAGCTGCACCGCCGTGATGTCCCTCCTGCCTTGTTGATACCAGATGACAAAAGCCAGGAAGTGAGGATTGTTGCTGGCCTCATGTATCTTTATTGTTATGTTTTTGTTTGGGTAGCTGCATGAAACACTGTAGACAAAGAGGCCACAGTTTAGTCTATTTTTTCTGTTTAAAAAAAAAATTGCAAAAGCAGATATTAGATACAGAATTAGGAGGAGGATCTTACCGTCTGTATTCGATATCAACTACGCCTTGTGCGAATAGAAAAGCAGCTGAATCATTGGTCTGACCCATCCTCCCATAGGCGTGTTTGCTAAGAATGAAATCGGTGCCAGGGCCTGAGCCCTGGTCCGTTATAACTATGGTTACGCCTTTGTCCGAGCAATACGCACTGTTGGTGCACCTCACCTACTCATTCACAAAAAGTACAAGATTTATCCTCACTAGCATTTAAAAAAATGTTAAACCCACATCCAAATGAGACGTGAGTTGGGTTTTCTATGCTCCTAGAGGTCTAGTTTTTTTTTTTTCTTTTTTTTTGGTCAGAAAGTGTAGGTGAGAATGTGAGAGCAGTGTTGTTGTTGTCCCCTATGCGTATGCACACAAATATTATTACAACTCATAGCAAAACAGTGAAAATAATATCACTAGTCAATACTCACCTGGTAACAGGCACCGCAGCCGACGCCATTTCGATATAGATCTGATGCAGCTGATACGTCCCCTCCATTCATCATGGCACCAAAGGAACCAAATCCACATGCACCCACTGCAATGTTTTTTGAAATGAAGGTGTAAGAAAGTATGTTCACAATTCTCATTTTAGGTTCATTTTATATAAGGTTAAATGCTCTACTAACGAACAACGTAGTTGTTCTTTTTTTTTTCCCCTAACAATTTTTTCTTACCATCTGTTCCGTGGTCGTCAGAATTTGGGTAGTATGAAGCCCGAGAATGGACAAAGCAATCAGTACATGAAGTACCTGCTTGAGTTTGCATGAAATGCAAGGTGGTTAAAACAAGCAGAGCACAGAAGTGAAAGAGAGCCATGTGTGAGGCAGAAGAGCAGAAGCTAATGAAGTAGAGAAGGAGGGCTTGGTGATGATTGAAGCCAACCGGAGTACCACTATTTATAGGGAATTTGGTAAGTAAATCTCACCAACTTTGACGTTCTAAACACATTTTGAACGAGAGGAATTTGGTTCCACTTGTTTCATAGCCACTTGCTCAGACTACACGGAACTTGTCTTCTTATGGTGTTGAAAACTACTTTCTGACTTTTCAAATTTTATATCGGTTGACTTTTCTGATATCTTCCATTCAGTTGTTATTTGGTTCTTAAGCCTTTAAGTGAGAGGTTTTATGGTGTACAAATACTAGACAATCAGGCATCTATGGCTTAGATATGGGAAAAAGATAGGAAAGAAGGAAATCTTAAATGCATAGACTTACTGGTTGACCAGAACGTTTGAATAAGAGTATATTTACATGGTTTTCTGGCTTGGAAACACAAGGATATGAAAAGAGTTAGGCCCTTCTGCACTATAACAACCCCCATGTTAAAGCATATCTCAGTGTTCCCACTTGACCAGAGAACATAAAAAAGGACCTTCTTCATCTCTGTGTGGAAGGTTTATTGGAAATATCCATTTCCTAGAAATCAGATAATGCTGAATTAATTCAAGTTACATTATGTGAGAGCCATTGGGATTTGGTCCAAAGGAATATTCCTTTTATTACTTATTAATTTAGAATATTCCCTTATGATGATTTGATGATGAGTTGCCTTCTTTAAGAGAATGGTTACTACTTTATACAAAGTTCAAGTTTGGCTTAAAATAAGAGAATGAGTTCCCTTATCATATTCCTTTTCTTACTTATTAATTTAGAATATTCCCTTGTCATGTTTTGATGATGAGTTGCCTTCTGTATGATAATGGTTACTACTTTATACAAAGTTCAAGTTTGGTTCTATTATGAAAAAGGAATTATTTATAAAATATTTGAGAAGGTTAAAGTTGTCTTTATGTGAAAGAATGCTTGCGTTACTAGACAACTCTTTTTATATGCCTAAAAAAAAACTTAACCTATATGCTAAAGCAGTATACAATTGGTCTTCTTTAAATTACAAATTATTTTAATGGAAAATTCCCTCAAGCTGCTTCTTGGGACTAGCAAACTACCACTTCGTCTTAGAGGAATCAATAAGACAAACTGCTACTTCGATTTAGAGGAGCAACACAACTAAGGAAAAGACTTGAAGACCAAGAAAAACGTGATTAATACAGTTGGAAGGTGTCTTTGGCTACAAAGGAATGTTCTTCCCCCCCCCCCCCTCCAAGAAACTTGTACAGCACACTATCAAAACCTCAATCTATAAAAGGACAAAAGAGGAACACTTGAAGACGACGGAGTTAGAGAAATCAAGCTAAGAGTTTCAAGTGTCATACACTCTTGCCTTTTGAGCTTTTCTTTGCAAATCTACTCTAAGAAAAAGAGTAAAAAAATCATTGTAGTCTAATTGAGACAAATCTTTCTTTGCTATTATTCACTAACTTAAGATTGAGAGAAAGAGTGAAATTCATTTTTTGTCCTAGAAGCTAATGATTGTTGAATCTTGAAATAAGGTGATTTGTTGTCCCTTATAAAACTCGGAAATCCTTCAATTATGAGGTAGGATTAATTGGGTCCTAGATATAGATCAAATGGAAAATCCTTGAATTCTGAGGTAAGGATAGCTTGAGTCCTTGCAAAAGATCAAGTAGGAAAGGTTGTAAAAAGGGAACTAGGGAATTGGTTAGTGAATAACCTTTAAGTTTTTGTTTAGATTTGGGAGAGAGGAGTAGATTTAAGAGACGTTAGACGATTAAACCTCTATAAAAGGGTTGCATATCTTGTTATCCTACTTTTTTACTTTAAGCACTTTAATTTCTCAAATATTTACGTTATTGTTCACTAATTTTTATTCTGCTTGCTTCTCTGCACTCAGCTTGCTTCTTGCTTACTTCTCTAGGCATTACTTGCCTTTTTACACAGAATATTGTTTCTAAACATATTATTTATTTTGTACTTGCTTATTCAAAACTTCACTTGTTATTTTAACATTACAAATGTTTTTGAAACAGAAAAAATTTTAAGTATCAATAAAACAATTCGCTCCCTCTTCGGTCACCAGCACTTTTCACATCACATGGGTACATTGCAAAGGTAGCAAACCTTCTTGGCAGGGCCAGAAAATGATCACTTAGCACCTTGTTAGATCATTATCCAAGGTCATGTTATACATTGTGAGCCTTCATTTTTGTTATGGAAACCACGGAGTGCCGTTACAGCGAAAGTTAAAGAAGCCAGATTTCTTCAAGTTACTGTCGACCAGTCTCCATTGGCTGTATTTTGCTTGGATTTAGAATATCTTGCGGTCCTCCCGAGTTTCTATCAGAAAAAAAGTCGTTTAGACATCATCAAATTCATAAGTGGAGCACTATTATGGGTCCCGAGACTTACATTTGAGCGTAGTTGTGAGAACTCACGGATTTTTACTGATACTGGGATGATTGCCCATAAAATAATTTTTTTCCCTCATTTATAGTGTATACTAATAGTAATGAAAAGATTTATACGTGTGCTTGCTGGTGTTCCAACAAATTTGTATGAAATTGCTTCTCCATTAATAAGTTAAATAGAAGAAAAAAAGAAAAAAAACTCACTTGTAAATTTCTAATAAGAGTAGAAGCACTCAAGAATTTTGCTCATAATATAAACCATTACACCCAAAAAAAAAATTTCATTGTTGTTAAAATTATATTTTATTATAATTAAAATATTCATTTTTAAACGCATATATATAGTCTTTGTAAATCAAATTTTTTGAATCCATCCCTGAATAAAAGTCATTTTAAGCGGTGCTTGTTTTGCAACTGGCTAGCATCACGTGATTTTTAGAGCTCGGCCGATAGGTGACCGCAAGTTTCTCTCCAAAAGGTCAAATAATGTTTCTGTAATATGCTGACAGAGACCGGCATGAAGGAAGTTCCTTGAACCCTGTCAGCTATGACATGGAAACCATTTTGGGGCTGCTCGACCCACAAGCCACTTATGATCAATTCGAGGAATGTGAAACAGTGGGAATAATAATTTCAATCTTGCATCCAATAGACGTCTCATACGTTTATGTATTTAAGAACTTGGCCAAACTTTCGCATGTTTTGAAATAATTATATTTTGTTATGACGGTCAAGTACTGAAGTTTATATAAGAGTCCAAGAAAACAACTTTCTTTTGAGGGAGGAATTAACATACACTATCATAATTGTGCATCACTGCATCCAACAATTCAAATTTATATATTTACGCAATATTATATATGCTGAATAAAATTTAATAATTCAAACTCACTGATATATTATAAAATGGTGATGTCTTAATTTTTACATTCTTTCAAATGTTTAATAGGTCGCAAAACGATTTACCACTTTCAAAATCTTCACCTCCTTGGAGCCCCAACGAGCAAGCAGATAAGGTGGCTCATGCCATATCCCACAAGTAGCTTTTGCCTGTAATAGCCAATGCACCACCAGTTTAATCCTTAATGATGAAGTAGGCAACAGTCTCTATTTAGGATAAAGGCCCAACGTGGACATCCACACACATATACAGGGTACATATAAAATGAGAGAAATGATTTTATATACAAGTAGGAGTGGAATCTTGATTATTAAATTTTATGTTGAAAGGCAAATATTAAAATATAAAATTATGATTTTTTTAAATGATTATATAATCCATTTAAATGATCATGTGACTTTAATTATATTCTAATTTTGGCCATCAAATGATTTGATGGCCATGATTTCTTCTTCATTTCACTTAATATAGCCCTTATATATGTGTGTATGGTAACATTATATCACTTTCTCTTGGATTTCTTTCAAAAGGAAGGGTAATACTATGAGAAGCTTTACTTTCAATAAGGTTGAGTATTTTATTATTAGATTTTTTTTACAAATCTCAAAATAAGTAAATTAAAATTAAAATAAAAATTTCAACACATTAAATGCAATTCAATGGTGAAAATACTTAACTTCTTAGAAGGTGAAACTTCTCATAACATTATCCTAAAAGGAATATGCCACGATGTATTTATTGAAGAAAAATTCAATGGAAAAAAATTTCAATAAAGGATAAAAAGTACTTAGTTCTTTAATAACTACTTCATTAAGAATCTTGTAAATAAAATCCATTGGAAAAATTGTTGAAGTAAGAGTACACCATGTGATTAACTCCATTCATTGAGAAAATTATTATTTAAGATTGTTGAGATAGCATAATCTAATCTTATGAATAAATATGCTAGATTATCAATTGAATGAATTTGTTTGAATATCAATATTACTGTTCTTTTAAAGATTGCAAATGAAAATAGAATTTTCATTAAATGTTCTTTGTTATATCTCCTTTCAATGTATCCTCTTTCAATTATCTTTATACAATTTTATTGAAATTTCTTTATCAAAATCCAATGTGCATGCTTATCAAATATGTTAAGTCATTGATCTTAAATAAATGTATTCATGACTTGCTTCATGAATTGCTATTATCTTTGCATGATTTGAAGAAGTAGTAAACATAATTTATTTTGTCAAATGCTATGATCGTACTATTATATGTAAACAAATAGTCAATTTAAAATCAAGACTTATGTGTGTTGGATAAAAATTTGTATTTGCATAACTGAATAGTTCTATTTCTAAACTCATATGAATAAGTAATATCATATAATTATCCCTTGAAAATTGTGAAACATATGTTTAATTCAATTCCAATATTTTCAGGCTAGAGAATAATTTTATCTTACGAATAGTTTTATTAGAAAAACTATATCAAAATGTATGTTATTAATAGGATATATTAGTGTGTTAGTTGCATTAAGATATGATACATTAGGATAAAAAAGTTCTTCATTTTCCTTTAGAGGTAAAAAAGAATCTTTATTAACATCAAGCAAATAAACAATAATTAAAGTTTTCAATGAATGTGATTTTTTCATGTAAAAGCATGTTGGAACCTTTTCAGTGTAGTTTAATTAATGGGTAAAGATTCGAATAATGAAATGCTTGATTTGCAAGTCAAGATAAAACTTTATTTTTCTAATATTTTTCATCTTAAACTCCCTTTTCAAATACTTCCTTGAATTTAAAAGCTTTTTATGAGTTTCAATAATGTTCAAATCACCAACATATGTAGTAATTATAGCAAGCTTATATTCAAATTTCTTTATAAAACATAGGAACAAATATGATCATTTTTATATTTTTTTAATAGATATTGATTAAGATAATTGTAATAAATTCATTTAAAATTATTTTAATTTATACAAAAAAAATTTATAATTTAATCAAATACGTTTTTTGAGAATTTAAATTGTATGCTTCAAATATCTTAAATTCCTTAGGAATATATATATATATATATATTGCTAAACAGATAGGTTGTGATTATATCCATTAAACATATATTGAGTTTATTATGTACTACCATGCTAACAAGGTATTGAAATGCAATTACATTTTCCATAAGATAATATATTCCTTCATAATTGTTGGTTTTTAAGAAAAGCCTTGTACTATAAGTCATGTTTTTATATCTAATAACTTTATTTTCCTTATTCTTTTTTCACATGAAAACCCATTTATATCCTATTACTTTATAACTTTATGTGTATAGATTACTAGTATGAAAATCTTATGGTGTAAAAGTGAATTCAATTTTATTTGAATTACATCTTTTCATTTTAGTCAATTATCCTTATGTTGATAGTCTTTAACTATCTTTAGCTTAAGATTCTCATTAGTTTGTATAATATCAAACACTACCTTATATGATAAAACATTGTCCATAATTATTTCTTTTTTATTCCATTTTTGTAATATGGAGAAATAGTTTATTCTTATTTCTCTATTTTTATTTTTAATAATCCTAATTACTTCAACTTCTTTTGAAAGTTTATTATCAATTATATTTCAAGTCTTCTCAAGAGAATCTACCTCCTTATTATTTTTTTCCTCATTTATTCCTTTTTTCTTCTAAGGATTTTTATCTTTTAAATTAATTGGTATATTATAGTTTAGGCATGCTTTAGAATTATTTGCCATGGTATATGCAAGTTGTTCTATAAGTACATAAATTTGAATCAAAACATTTATAGCTTGTATTTCAAAATCCTCTTTAGGACTTAATTGGTGTGGACTCTATCTTGCTAGTTTCTAACAACCTAATCTACTTGCAAATTTCCTTTAATATCAATCTAGAATATTTATTTAAATAGTAACATTATATAATTTTAAAATATCAATAGTTAGCATAACTATTTTCAAAAGAAATAAGAGTTAGGACCTCCTTTTAATGCTAACAATTTCCAAAATATGCTAAATTAACTAACATCCTTGTAGTATATTATAACCTTAGAATTTTAAAATTTTTGTTTTAATTCTATTAGCTTAGTTTGAACTATAGGAATATAAAGAAAAGGAAGTAGTAAATTGTTGAACCAAATAATATGAGAGGTATTTAAAGTAAAACAAAAGAAAAACTATTAATTTCTTGGAGTATAATCCACAATTTGTAAGGTAAAGTGAAATTTATGAAAATTATTGTTTGGTAGGAATTAGAAAATGAAAAGTGGAATAAATAAATAAGAGTTATAAAATTTAATTTTCTAAATTACCTCTAAAAGGTTATTGCCCTTCATCTCTAATTCACTTGAAATCCTCTTAATTTCCTTTTTCTCCACTCATCCTTTTTTCCTAGAAAGCTTTAAAGAGATCTTACTTCTTTTTCATCTCTTCCCACAAGATTTGGATCATTATCATGCCTTTAGCCGTTAAATGATTTAGGGTTTTTTAATCTCATTTGTATCTCCTCTCTTTCTATCTAATTAATTCCAAGTTTCATCAAGGAGAACTTAAAATTTGGATATAAGAAGGAGTTTGCGCCTTAACTTAGTTTTTCTCCATTTTGATGAAAAATGAACTAATCTTTCAACATAATCATGCACTAACCATACTTTTCAAGACTATATGAGTAGAATTCTCCCCTGATGTTAGTTTAATTCTATTATTTTACTTATAATTGCTTCTTTTTAAGAATTTTAAAAGCAATTGTATGAGATTGGCATTTTGAGCTTAAAATTAATTTTTTAAATGATAGGTTTTGTTAATTTGGAATGGTTATTACAAGTTTTGAAGGTTTGGAGGAGAGGTTTTTAGAAAAAAAATGAGAATTGAGGGCTAAAAGTGGCGAGTGAACAATGATTTTATAAAAAAAAAATTTACAAATCATGATGTGATAGTTAACTATGCTTTATAAAGTTGCTTTCTAGATTAACATAGTTGATTATGCTTGTCAATATTGGCCTCTGGAAAAACATAATCAATTCTGTTAGGTAATGTTGCACTTTGTGCCCTTATGATAAACTATACCTATCAAAATTCATCTTTGGATACAAATAATCAATTACATATTGATATGTTAGGTCATGGTATTTGTTCATATTGGAATTCATATGTATTATTATTGTTATGATAAAGTTATTAAATCATTAATTGAGGCACTTGTATTTTTATGATAAATTTTGTATTGAATGTGCTTTGATGAGGTTGAGGGAGATAATATACATATTATAACTTTATGCATTGGATGCATGTGCCAATTTATAAGGAGATGCTAAAAGAATAAGATTGAAATTACAAGGGATAAAGTTGAAGGAAGTCACAAGGATATTTACTTAGTTACTATGTTTAAAATTATTATAATTGTTTGAATAACTTTTTATAATATTAGTACATGAAACATGAAATTGAATTCTAATTTTTGATGTTGTATTTTTACTATCAATTGATGAAATCCCTATTATGAATGTGTGAGTACATACTTTTAAATGTCTTGAAAGATGTTACGACTTACTTGGTTGTGATTGCTGTGGAATCTGCTTTTCTAATTTTCGCAAGCCTATCTAGTCTTACTTTGTTATCATTACACAAAGTATTATAAAATAAATTGTGCTTTTTTATAATCATTATCAAAATATTTAAACTAGTCTTCATAATTTATATCTAATTTATTATGAGTTCTCACTATTCTTATAAGGCTTAAATATTCCAATTACACCTAAATATTGACTATGGCTCTAAAACTTGCTTTCAAGGAAAATTCTACTTTTGAATTTTTTATAGTGGCTACGAAGTTATAACATAATTTATCATGAGTTTTCACCATTCTTACGAGGTCTAAATATTCTAATTACAACTAAACATTGACTATAGCTACAAAACATGCTTTTAAGAAAAATTCTACTTCTGAATTATTGATGGCAATTAGGGAACTACAACATATAAATATGTAAAATATTTTAAATAAAACTAGTAAGTCACAGATTCGGTAAGCAAGTAACCTACTTAACAAAATATAAACAACTATACACAATTATTTATATTATTTATGTATACAAACATTTCAATCCTTAATCATAGCTACATTTTTATCTTGTGCACACATTACCTTTGTTTACTGATAATTATATACAATAGCTAATAAGAAAATAAAAGATAATACTTATTTAATCCACATTTATAAAGTAGTACAATTGTTTTATAAATTTCAAAATAACAAATAATACACATTCGTAGAAAAATGGGTAATATCAATTGACTCTAATATTAATGATTACTCTCATCCTATTTATTCAGTTAACTTCCTTACCATTTTCTCTACTTACTCCTTATAAGTGTCTATGCAAGATATGACATATAACATGGTATGAGTATTTAGTATGAGATATAAGGTGATAATCACTGACACTTACCATATTTGCTTTAATCCTCATAAGAAAAGCTCTTAAGTGGAGAGTCATCCTTTGCTATTATTCATAAGCAAGAGTTTCCAAGGCTTATTTTTATATACTTATATAAAGAAAACCTAGGTTCTAGTATTAACACAAATAGATAAAAAATAATAGAACTACCTTGTGTCTTCCTTTAACCTCAACCATTCATAAATTTTTTAACTTCATATCATTTCACAATATTTCAATAACAATTCCACTGCATTTTCATACAAGTCCCTTGCAGTTCACCTTTTCAATCAATAACTCCTCTTTATTTGGACGCATCATGATATCAATTGCAAGCACAACTAAAATTTAAATAATATTTTAAGTTTAAACTATTCCCACAAGATTAATGAATATTTTTTTTCTTATGTGTATAATAAATATTTTTTTTGTAAATTAATACATCCCAACTTTGGTAACTAATTAGTTTAATTGAGTTAGTAAGGTCCAAATAAAAAACTTATATAGGTTTAATAAAATAATTTACACTAATTTTCTAATTAAATATAATAAAAATAATACATAATTATGATAGACCCAAGGAGATGAGTGTGGGCATATGCTCACACATATTGTAATCCCAGTCCATTTATAACAATAAGTATATTACTAATGTCCTTTTATACTACATGTGTAACATATATTTTCTAAACTTTTTGAATTCTTATTATATTGTTCAAGGGTGATCATTTGTTTTCATTGGTCCAACTGGTACCATATCAATGATTAGTAATAATATAAAATAAGTCCAACATGACCTTGACCTAAACTTGAATAATGATCGTATTATGTCGAATTAGGTTAACTTGCTTATTAAACATGTTGAATAAGTTAACATATTAAGCAACAAAATTTATATCATAAATTTATTAATCAAATTTAATTACTTATTAATTTTCACTAAAAATATATTTAGTAATTAAATAAATACTTTATTAAGTTTATATTGCCATTTGATTAAAATGTGAATTTTATCTTGTTATAGTTATTAATTATCTTTCAAATAATATTTTTAAAATTTTAATATAGATTCTTAAACAATTTAGCATGTCAACTCATTTAATTTTAAATTAATGCTAACTCAACCTATTTATATTCATGATAAATCGGTTGACCTGCTTATAATCAAAACTCATATAAGCTTAACTTGAATTCATGTGAAGTGTCTTACATTAATATCATATTATCATAATATGTCAAAAATTGTCACACATGATATTGTCCTATCACTTCACCTTTTTCCCTCTTTTGGTGGGAAGCAATAATTTTGTGATTATTTTTATATTGCTTTTATAATTATTATGACAGCAAGAACTAGTTTGACTTTCACATTATAATTATGATCTTATCCACATCCAATGTTTTTAATTGTTAATGTATTTACTCTAGCGAATGAATTAGAACTAAGTGGACAAGTTTCATGATTTTTATTGAAAGTTTGTTATTTTGTTCAATTACAAAAAAAAATTAGATTAGTTCAAAAAATTTTAAAACTTTTTTTTCATATTACTACTATAAAAGCATATTGGATGCATAGAAAGCAAAAACTCCTTTTTAGCATGTCTTTATCTGAAATTTTTTCCCCATAATTTTAGTTGAACCCACAACTTCACTAAAATTAATCAATTAAACCCTTCAACCTCAACAAATTCATGCAATACATTATTCAAATAAATAATCAATATATAAATCTAGCTTTCTAGCTCAAATCCAACCTATATTGCCTCTAGGGCCTATTCTATACAAAACATTATATTATGAAGTTTAAACACAAATTAAAGAGAATACCACTCACAAATTTTGAATGAAGAAATGGAAGGTAATGCTCCTTGGTGGAGACATTATTCAATAGGAAGAAGATGATGTCAAATTAAGGCATAAATTTCCCTCTAAGTTTAAAACTTATATCTCTTGAAGTTAAACCATGATTAATTTGCTTACATATGAAGAAAAAGTTGAATATCAGAAAATCTCTTTTAGAGATTGAAAGGGTATGAGATCTCTTACATTGAAGTGAGAAGTTGAAGGGAGAAGGAGTTTTTCTTAAGTTGTGAGTATGACTTAACAGTTGGCTAAGACAATGAAATTAATATGTTTGGATAACTTATCGCAAATGCACTTTTGAACGAGGTAAGTTTGAGACTAATGTTGCAAGAATTAATTTGTATTTAGAAATCAATTTATAAAAATAAAATTGGTTTGAAATAATTATAAAAAATAATTTTTTTGGGGAAATATTCTTAACTCTAAGCGAAGGTACTTCTACCCTCGAAAGGACCTTGATAGTAATTTTGGTTGTCAAATGTGAAGCAAAGGTGTATTTGAAGCCCAAACGGAACTTTGTGGGGCTCACGAAAGCAAGTTACAGGAAAGTATCCATCCAGGTACAGGGTTGTCTTAATTTTATTGCCTATTAGTTTTTTTGGCTATCGAATATCTATTGCCTTGCAATATTTTTTGTCTGTCTTTTCTGCTAGCAAGAAAGAGCAGGTTGTGCAACAGTCAATTAAGTGGAGTGATGGCTCTTACCAAATTAGAACAGTTCGGTGCTTGCGGATGCGAACCATGTAGCACGGAAGTTCCCAATGGTTTTTTTCCTTTTTGGTCATAAAGTTCCCAATGGTTCATATCTGCAAGGTCTTCGTAAGTTTCTTCAGGCTTTGGGCTGTGGTTTATTTATTGGGAACCTCTTAGTTTTGTTTTTCTCAATTGCATTGGCCCAAATGAAAAAAAGAAAACAAAGAAGAATAAATTCAATTAAAATGGAAATAAAGGAAGTAAGTGGCCAAATTGAATTTGATATGTGGAATTAGTTCGAATTTCAAAGGAAAAAAGGTTAGAAAATAAAAGGTTATCATGAAAACAAGGAAATATGCATTATGCCATGTGAAGAGGCAGGAAACGGAAACGGAAACGGCCAACTCCAAATTGTCTTTGTAGCTTGAATTTACACTCATTATAATATTATTATATTATTTTTTTTTTGGAGAATGTTTCCTACTGAAAAAAAGCATACTAAAAAATAATGATATAATAAATTTTTTTATTAATTAAAATTAAAATTAAAACAAATTTAACAAATTTAAAATAAATACATAAATTTTTTAATAAATACAAAGGAGAATAAATTAAATTAAAATGGAAATAAAGGAAGTAAGTGGCCAAGTTAAAATTGATATGTGGAGTTACTTCGAATTTCAAAGGAAAAAAAGTTAGAAAATAAAAGGTTATCATGAAAGCAAGGGAATATGCATTATACCATGTGAAGAGGCAGGAAACGGAAACGGCCGACTCCAAATGGTCTTTGTAGCTTGAATTTACACTCATTATAATATTATTATACTGTTTTTTTTTTCTTTTTGGAGAATGTTTCCTACTGAAAAAAAGCATACTAAAAAATAATGATATAATAAAAAATTTTATTAATTAAAATTAAAATTAAATCAAATTTAAGAAATTTAAAATAATAACATAAATTTTTAAATAACATTTTTTATATTTATTTTTATTAATAATGCTCACACAAATTACACGGCTATCGGTAATCTCTGCATTTCGCGTGCCAAGGTAGTCAAAATGGGCGTGAGGAGAGAAAGGCCACGTCTTGACCGTTGACCGATAGTTGGGGGAGCTTTTTGGTCCCAAATTTCTTGCCTAACATGCAGGAGCCGTTCACTTTAGGACCCACCCTAAATTTTCTACCGATACATGGAATTTTTTTCAAAAGAAAATTTTTTCCTCTTTATTACCAAAAATAAGAAAAAAAGCAAAAAAAAAAAAAATCCCAATAAGTATTCACAGCTAGAGCTAGAGCGACGAACTTTATAAGAAAATTCATTTTAAATTATGGGTTAGAGTTCTTTGGTCGATAATTAAAACTACACAATAATCTACGTCTGGAGTATTTTTCTTTTCATGTAAAATCTATTTCATACTACAGGCATTTTTCGAAATGCTTTCGAAATTTCCTTAAAAGGACAAAATAAAAGAAATTCGAAAAAGAAAGTTATCACAAGTTTAGACCACGTAAAAGAGGTTCGATAGAGACGGAAAGAAAATTAATTAAACGCATTACGCATAGCATCTCCGCCCTGGCCCTTTTTATTCTCTTGCAGATTCCATTCGCTTCTACTTCTCTTCTCAACGATCTCACTGCTTGATCTCTGTACGCCATTTCTTACGGAGACTGACTTTTGCAGAATCCTTGCTATCAGGGGAACAATGATGGCCTCTGGCGAGAATTGCAACTCCCTTGCTAGGTAACGCTGTTTCTGATATGATACCGTCGTTTCCAACATTGCAAGCTTATTTTGATCGAACAGCTTCTGTCCTTTGTTCACCTCTGCGTTATTTGGCAATTGTTGCGATATTATGCGAATTTCTGTTGATATAAGCATCGGAATTCATCCTGTTCTTCGTTCTTCTTCCTCTTAAAAGATTGATTTGCAGGATTTTTCATCTTTGTTATGTAACATGTTGCTAGCACAAAATCTTCGCATCTTGCTGATAGAAGTAAATCGATTTTTCGTTCCTTAAATGCTCTATGAATATTCTTTTTATTTTCTTCCGATTAATTAGGAACTGTTATTGCTCATACTTTTAATTTTCCATCTCCTTGAGTTCTATCGATGAACTACGTTGAATTAGATTTAGATATTAGTTGATGAATCTGTTTATGTGATATCTATGATTTCTAGTGTTCCGTGCTGTTGTTAGTCATGTTTATGTTGCAGTTTATCAGTTTATATGTGTAATCTATTTATGTGACATCTATGATCTCTAGTGCTCCTTGATGTTGCTAGTAGTGTTTATATTGCAGCTTACCAGTTACATGTATAATTTTAGATTTATGTCCTAATATGTAATCTGCATTTTAGTTGAAATTTTCTGTTCACTTGTGCAAATAATTGTGTAATGTGTTGCCCTGTGGCTTTCATCTTAACCGTGAGATCAGGCGGCTTATTAGGTTTTGTAAGATTGACTACTGCACGCAACTCTCCGTGCAGTCAAATTGTATGTTTGTGAAGATTCAATGTTATAGTGTTAAAGGTGGACGTGGTAGACGTGCTCTGTGATTTCTGATAGTTTGGTTAGCTTCAAATTATGGCTATGTGTCATATTCACTGTAAATCTCAGTAACCAGATTATCTGCTCTGGCTTACATGGGCTTACATTTATTTAAAAAAGTGTCAGTCCCCCAATGTGTCAAGTTATTTGTCATGATCTTCAGATCGCCAGTTTATTGATGTTAAACTGACTATTGGCGATCTCAAGATCATGGCAAATAACTTTACAAATGATGTTAAACAAAGTTATTTGTCAAAGATATATGTCATGATCCGAATGTGTCAAGTTATTAATAATATGCATATATCTTTGTTTATAATTTGTTGTAATGGTCGCTTATTACTTTTAATATTGTGCCACCAGCAAGAGTTCTCTCGCCAAACTGGCACCAATTGAAGCAGTGTTGTTTGATGTCGATGGAACTCTTTGTGATTCAGATCCACTCCATTACTATGCTTATCGTGAAATGCTTCAAGAGGTAGAACATCTTCTGCTAGTAGAAAATGCAGCAGAAATAAAATCAAATTTTGATATTTTTTGACTTCATTACTCTTGTACCATATTCTTGAGTCCTGGGAAATTGCACGAACAACAACCTGTGAGAGAGCTAACAGAAATTTTGATGGCTATCAGATTGGTTTCAACGGAGGTGTTCCAATTACAGAAGAATTTTTTGTTGAGAATATTGCTGGCAAGCACAATGATGATATTGCCTTGGCCCTCTTTCCCGATGATTTAGAACGGGGTTTGAAGTTTGTAGATGACAAGGAAGCCATGTTTCGCAGGTAAACTGTGCGTTTCTTTTATCTTGCAGTTCATTTCAAGTTTCAGTATGTAATATTTTTTTATCGGAAATTCAGATTGGCAAAAGAACAAGTGAAGCCTTTGAATGGTCTTGATAAAGTGAGGAAATGGGTTGAAGACCGTGGGTTGAAGCGGGCTGCAGTTACTAATGCTCCAAGAGCAAATGCAGAACTCATGGTCTCAATGCTTGGTCTTTCCGACTTTTTTGATGCTGTTATCATCGGAGGAGAATGTGAACATGCTAAGCCAGATCCTGATCCTTACCTCAAGGGTCTTGATGTATTAAAGGCATCCAAGGATCACAGTTTCATATTTGAGGTTTGAATGTTTATAGTGGGCTATTTATAATAATTTTTCTGAGTCCCTCCTCTCTTTTTTTTTTTGGTCTTGACATGTGTTCTGGTTTTGGTTGTTATAGGATTCTGTTTCAGGGATCAAGGCCGGAGTGGCAGCTGGGATGCCGGTTATAGGTATAACGACCAGAAATCCCGAGCATGTACTGATGGGAGCAAAGCCCACTTTCCTTATAAAAGATTATGCCGATCCAAAATTGTGGGCGGCTTTGGAAGAACTTGATAAAGCTAGTGCTCGAACTGCATGAACTAAAGCGAATCTAACCAAATATCTTGGTAATAACTAGTAAATTTCTCATTAAACACATGTAGCAACTTAATAATATCCAGGGTAGCCTCTTGCTTCCTAGCGATTTTATTAGCTTCTCAAGATGCCAGTTCTTTTATTGATATTCTAGTTCTAATTACTATGCTTGAGTACAATTTGAATTGTCTGGGAGCAATATGCGCTCGGAACAAACGATCTTATTTCGTTTATGTTGCCTTATTCTTGGCCATGAGGACGTGGGTCAAGCCCAAATAGCAATACTTCTGATGGGTGTAGTGCTTGTTTGGGAACTTGCGTATTAATTTTGAAATAAATTATATTTTACCTAGTGTAGTTTTACCCCTTTTATTTAATTTTCTTGTGTATATTAAAATTAATTCACTTTTAATTTCAATTGTTAATATTTTATTTTTTAAAATTATTTTCAGTACATAATTCAACTATAATAACACTAAATAGCTTCCATGAAGAGAATATAAAAATTTTTTGACAAAAGGTTCTTCTTTTTAAATTGAATTTCTGAAAGTTTCTATTTAGAGACGACAATATGAAATGCGAATTGCATAGTTTCTTTGACAAAGGGATTAGGGTTTTTTAGGCAAATTTTTACGAAATTAGGTTTTGAATTTGGCTTAATTTTTTAGAAGATTGGGGATAAAGATAACATGTTCTTTGGATATACAGTTGCTATTAAATTTTAGATGGAAAATTTTAAATAGATAAAGTGTTAATGGTTAAAAAAATGGATAGTTGATTACTTAAATTACAAATAAAGTAAACAAAAAATTATACATTCACAAGTAAGTAAAATATCATTTATCCTTAATTTTGATGTACAAAGTAAAAAAAATGGTATTTAAGTATTTAAAATTGAAATTAATTTTCAATTATTTGTCTTAAAATTAATTTCGAGATTTAAAATGAATTAAAGATAAGAAAGTTTTATTTGTTAGAAATAAACTTTCTAACAAATTAAACTCTCTTATCTTTGATTCAATTTTTTAAGACTAGTATTTATAAATTTGACTTTATCAAACACCATGTAGATTCCCTTTGCACTATATTTTACTCTTCCTCACTCTTTCTTGTTATTTTTAATTTTAATCTTTGTATTTACTAACATTTTAATACAATTTATATCCTATCATTTATTTTAGATAAAGTAATTTTTAATTTGCGAATTCATATTTATAAACTTGAACCTTTCTTGATAATTCTTCTCAAAAGTTATATTGGCAAATTTCCCAATGAAATTAGTACTTTTCTAAGTACATCCAAGTTTAATTTTCTGACTTGAACGTTTCAAATACATTCCGATAAAATTTAGTTAAATATTTTTTTGGGATGATTGTCATAAAATTTTTATGTCTGTGGTTATTAATTATTTTAAGGAACTCTTTTATGAAGTTTTAAATAAAAATTATAATTCCACATGTATTTTAAATATAAAAATATACAAAAAGTTAAAAATTTTTATCAATCAAAATCAAAACATAAAAAATTCAAAAATTGTTATATCAACACAACTTTTTTTCAAATATGTGCCAAACCATAACCTTTACATATTTCACAATCCCTATCTCTATTTCACGATTAGAGGTGCAAACGAATTAAGTCGAACTGAATATCTACATGTTCGAGTTCGAACTCGGTTACATTAAACGAGCTCGAACTCATCAAACCTAAAAAAGTCGAACTCGAGTTCGAGCTCAATTCAAATACAGCCTTAAATGAGTTTTATATTTCTTATTTCAAATTTCTAATCGAGTTTAAATATTCAAATTTGAACTCAAGTCTAAGTGATAATCGAGCTTAAATGAGTCTAAACGAACATAAAATAATTTAATATATTTATATTATATATAATATAAAAAATAAACAAACCTGTAACAATTTAATATATTTATATTATATAAAATATAAAAAATAAAAAAATATTTTATACTAAGCTCGTTTAAGCTCGCGAGTAGCTCGAGCCGAATAATAAAAAATTCAAATTCGGCTCGAATAATAAACGAGCTCGGTTCGTTCAGGCTCAGTTCATTAAAATTCAAATTTGAACCGAACTTTTTATGAATCGATCCCGAACTGCTTACGAATAGCTCAATTTGTTTGCACTCAAATAAAGTAAGCATTCTAATATAGAGGTAACACACAAACTCTGTATGGATATCAGAGCTTTTTGTTCAAATATAACCTTTACATAATTCACAATCTCTATCCCTATTTCACGGTAGATTAATCAAATAAAGCAAGCATTCTAATACAGAGGTAACACACCAGCTCTGCATGCACATCAGAGCAAGAAAAAACCAACTGTCTAAAGTTCAGTTGTAAATAAACTGACTAAGAAATTTTTGTACAAAATCCAGAGCTTTCCATGGCATACCATTTTTTAGACTTTTTGATGAAAATCTCCTATTTCAAAAATTTTGACCCTAAATACTTCACTTTGCAATCTATTTTTCGTTAACTTGAGCGAGGTCAGTTTCGGATTATTTTCATTTTTTTTTAATCAAAATCGAAGTAGAATGGGGAGAATAGATTGCAAAGTGGAACATTTAGGAAAAAAGTATTAAAAATTGTGACATCTTCGATAAAAGCCCCTTTTTTTGTTAACCACTCAAGGCTAATCAGAATTTATTTTCTGTAGAATTTCTGTTACAAAGTACCTGATTGGTCTATTAGTGGCACCATAGTGTTATCATTCATTTATGCACGTGACCGAGGCAATCTCATCCCTTGCAGCCCTATTTAACTCAAGCCTCCTTGCACATTGTTGCCTCCTTTCCATCGATACAGGGTCTTCACCCAGCAACTCTGCAAGTTGCCTTTCCTGAAAGGAAAAACAGCTATGGTTAAAATGCAAAGTGAGCAATATAAAATACTAAAATAGCATGGTCATGCAATCTATTTTCAACTTTACATAAGGCACTGTCTCTAAATTGTTTTGGAAAATGATAATAATAATATATATAAAAAAAAAGGAGACTGTAGTGCACTGCTAATACTATCAAATGTAATTATTGATATCTCATTATATCACATACCGTAAAAAATTATCAATTTAATATATAATTAGATCTAATAATATAGTTGCGGCAGTTGTGCACTGTATACTCTCCCTAAATAAAATACATATATTTCCTCTCAAGCTGGATGTTAACATAATTTGATGCGGTATTATGCGATCCAGAATGTGTTTTAGATACCTCCTTTCTGCCGACTCGTGCGTAGAAGTGGTCTAGCAAGGATTGCTTAGCTTCTCTCACTTGACTATAAACTACAGCTTTAGGAGGAGTATTCCTCAGTGTTTCTGACACCATCCCAATATAAACTGAAATATTCGAACCTATCCGGCGGAAGTGTCCCTCCGCACATCGGTCGGTGGACGAAGGTGCTGGATCCCCTCCCTTGTCCGCTTCTTGTGGGAGTTTCCAGAAGAAATCGACAGTGAGGTAAGAAGATTCCACTTCAACCATCTGTAACGTGATCTTCTTACTCTCCTCACGGAATTTCTCTAATGCTTGACTAGCAGCTACGGCTATTTCAGCTTGAAGAGTAGGAAGGTGCTTCAATTCCCGCACCATTTATGAAAAATAAAAATAAAAAAGAAAACCACTTCCCTATCTCTCTCTCTCTTTTAAATAAAATTTTCAATTGCCCCACAAGTCTGTGTTTCTCCGATTGTCCTTCTCACGAGTTCCTTTAGAATGAAATGAACCTAGCATATTCAAATGAGTCAGAGGAATTCATTATATATTATTGTACTAAACCAGACGGAAAAATTGAAAGCAGAAGCACTTACAGCATCTACTGAACCCTCTGTAGGACATTTGAAATAACTAAGCGCGCTACCAATGAGGTGTCGGTAATCCTGCTCCGGCGCAACCAGATGGGGTTGGTACCCGTCTGCCACCTTTCTTACATTTTGCATCGATAAATGACGATCAAACGGAAGCTTTCTCAAGGCAGCTGGGAGCTGGTGATAAAAAACTCCCTAAATTCGGTCACCACCAGGTCGCCTAGGAGGAGAAGCACAACAAAGGTCAAGGATATTCATTCCAGAAAGATTTATATCTAATTTTCATACTTGCAGACACATCATTCAGTCAGAATTGGAATAGAATATATTAGGAATCTAGTTTCGAGAAACAGCTGCAAGAAATCAACCTTACCCTGCAGAATCTAAGAAAGAATTAGCACCAGGGAACTTTTAAGTATCTAGTACTATTCTATTCATAGCTTTAGTCACTTAGCGTTACTCTTCCGTTACTGTAAAAGTATCTTATTATGTTGTGTTTGCCTAGGCCCTCTATAATTTGTAGTATACCACCATAATTTGCCTCTGGACCTTAGATTAGGGATCAAAAGTCTAATGTGACTTTGGGATGGTCAATAATTTCTCAAATGGTTTGGCTACCCATGTCCAAGGACAGATGGAGGTTGCCCATGTCCGTTTGCGGGCCTGGGCCAAGCTTTACCTGACAAAGTATGATAAAAAATGCTTAACCCACGTTTAATTAATTTGGACGCGGGTTTCTCACATCCTCTTAAACCCAGAATCGCCTCCAAATTTCATTTTGTAAGACAATATGGGTGAAAATAGGGATAAGAGAGTGAAAGTTAGGTATCTAAAACACGCTCAGAGGTCGCAAATAATAAAGCAATTTACGATCACGAGATGGATTAAATTCTTTATTTAAAACTCATATTTTTGTGAGTTAATACTGTCAAGCTGTCACGAATTCAAGCCTATACAATTTTACTTGCAAACCGATGCTTTGTTTTTTTCCTTTTTACGTTAATATTTTTTATAATATTTCAAATATTTGAAAACATTTTTAATTTGATCCAATTCCCAACCTAATACTTAATAGACTAATATAATCTTTTTATTCTTATTTGACTAACCCATTTCACAAAAAAAATGAAAAAAATCTAATTGCCCAATTATAATTTATAAAAATATAATTTTTTTTAATATAACTCAACCTAATATTCTTTAAAAGTACTTTCTTCAATTTGTTCACGAATACCCATGGACTTGATAATTTTTTTTTTTACATTTTTGTGAACTTATGCAGATAAGTACACACAAATTTAAGCTGGCCCGGCAACCCCATTTTATACCTCTAATGAAAGTAATACTGCTAAAGTTAGATGCATTACCCTCCTTCTAAGTGCTCCTTGAATGCCCGGTCAAATGCACGGCATAATTCCAAAATAGTGTACAACTGGGCCTGATTCAATAAATGGAAAGTGAATATTCTAATTGGAATGGAATAAATTCATACATAATTTAAAGTTGGCACAAAATAGAAAGACAGTTTAAAGATGGTCGTTGCCTCAGCATCAATGGCAACCGATCTACCAAGGTAGTCCAACTCTGCTTCAAGTTCATCAATGATTCTGGCAATCAAAGACGCAAGTCGGGGAAGCCTAGCTCTTATCACAGACTCTAAATGCTAAGCCAAATCAACAAAATAAGTAACCATGTAATTTTATAGAAATTACCATAGTAAAGAAACCAAAAAAAAAGAAATTGCCTTCGAGAGTGGCTTTGCTAGATATTCTGAACCCATTTTGCTGGCTAAGTGTCCGTAATCGGGACTAGCGGCAAAAGATTCACGCTCCCTTTGTCGTGCGACAATCATGTCAACATTCTTATTGATGCCTGTGAACGGTTTGCAATTCCAACCCGTGGGTGTTGAAGGCGATACGACCTCCCCTCAAGGACCTTAAACGGGGTCGAGATGGAAATATTAATAATTTAGCATTGTAGTAGCAGAAGATTCTGCTTCCCGTCTAAATGCATCAAATCCAACTAAAAATTGTCACCAAGCCAGAAATTAGAAAGATGCCGCTCTTACATACAAAGCATTTGTTCCTTTGTCCATCAAATCAACTTTTGTCAACACACCAAATGTTCTTTCACCTAAGAAAAAAGCAACAGTATAATTTAAGAAAGGTTGAAACTTGTAGACCTTGACATAAGGAGGCAGGTATACCAGTTTGGTCAACTTCCCTAGCAAGCTTGATCGCATTTGATGTTGCTATATCTTGATTTGCTGGCGTTATGGCCAGAATTATGCAATTAGGCTGCAATGCAAGATACAATTGTTTACGCGAGATAAAAAGGTTTTTTAGTGCTATGAACAAAAACCTTGACAATACTATGAAGACATAAAACTTCTTAACGGGAATATCTTGTTGGTTGATTTACTTAAAATAAGATTTATCCAATTTGCAAAAACATGCATGCATCTCATGCTGACAAAGATGGATGACCCCTACATTAAGAATTGGGACATGATCAACTACAACCACCCATCCCTGATTAGTATTAATGGATTGATTGACATTAAGATAGTGAAACTGTTATCTAATGTTCCATTCCATAGATGGTTCCTACATCAGTCAGTGCCTTTCCTGTTCAAAATTTAAGCTCGCAGGCAATGACAATTAAGATAAGGAAAGTTTCTAAGGGTCAAAACAATGAAGCCAACTATAACTTCCATGAACCCTCTCAGAATAAGAAGAAAGGCACAGCATAATGCATCCTGACTTCACTGATACGAATACAAGTGTACCTTAACTACCTTCACAACATAGAAGCGAACCATGTTCTCGATGTCTTGAACCATACTCTCTCGTTGTCCATCTGACAAAATTAAAGATCTTGATGTTGGGAATCAAACAGATAATTCGGGAATTGATAACATACAAAAACCCATTCAAGTGGAAAAAGATACTGATACAAAAATATACCTACAGCAACCTTTGTCAAACCAGGGAGATCTACCAGTGTCAGATTGGCAACTGCCAACGAATAATTAGCAGGGCAACTATACCAGATAAACTTGAATCAGAATCACAGAGCAACATGGATGATCAAGACAAGCACACAAAATATACAGTTTTTGACCTGACATCTAAACACAGAATACACATGCAAATATTAAATGCTATTAAATTTCTCCTACACTTGGGAATATAAGTAGAATAGCCATCTCAGGGAATTCTCATGACTCACCAGATTACTTAAAATAATTGTATGTACTGTGAAGTGTGATCTACCATGAATAAACATAGCACTTCAGTTGAAAATACACTAGACACACGTAGATGCTCTTGGGATTCAAACCAGTTCCTACATAAATTGCATAATTAACACTATCATGTATTTGGAGTACAAATGAAAATAAAAACCAGAAAACACTGATTTCTTCTTCCATTTTTTCCAACAAATATATAAAGAAACTCTAATATAGATGTTGTGTGCTTCATAACAATCAGATCAAGAGACTCATCTAAACAAAGATACGTGGAACCCAATTGAAAGTAAAATATAAATTCTTTACCTGTTGGAGAGTAGGTACTAGGATGAATAGGAAGGGGAGATATCTGTTTTGATTTGCCAGTCATCCTATCAGTTTCATCCTGAATTTCCTTTGAAACATGGCTGGAAAACAAAGCAATAAATCAAAAAATCAATTCATTATATGTGTGTGTGAAATGGAAAATAAACTCAAATATAGAAGACATAATGCTATCTCCATTTCTGGAGGCAATGCAAACTGTGGGTATAAAACAAATATTTGGAAGAACTGCATCCATGACAACTTGCATGATAATAGCTACTGGAAAATACAAAAAGATAAATTACCATGTACCATTACATAGATAACAAGTAATGTTATTTCACAAGAAACCAACAAGTTCACACGAAATGGTACAACAATAATCTTAGTATAATATTGTACATCATCTAAAACTTCATCCAATTAAAATATGTATCATGCATGTGATTGAACCGGATGAAACCAAGGAAAACTAAAAGAGTGTGGCAAGTATAAATTATTGATATAGGATAAAGCATTTAAAGTGCCAATGCAATGTCAAGTAGTGCTTCATGAGTTAAGATAAGTGAGTAGGCTAGCAAGAAATGCACAAAAAAGAACAGCTGATAGCTATGAGAATGACATCAGACAAGCTGAGTTCCACAACGTTGACAAGTCAGTCTACAGGCAGTTTGCCCAATCAAAGTTTTATGAAGTATGATTGACAGCAACATTGTAAACTACTCTAGTTGAAAGAAGATATGCACGACAAACAGAACATACAGAAATCTGAGAATCTCCTTTTGGGCAAGTGAAGGAATTCTGCATACTCCTGTAGCCCTTCTTCTATTTTGTGCAGCTGCAGGACTAAAGGCTTCTGCGTCACAATCACTAAAAATCACAAAAAGTTGTAAGCTATTAGACATATTAAAGGATCATTCACCAGAAAATAAAAAACTGTCATCAAGAACTTATATTACACAAATTACACTATGTTTGTCTTCGTCATTGTTCAAATTTCACTTTTCTTAAATGTTCTGTCATAAATATTTCTCAAAGTTTTCTCTTAAATTGATGTACTATTTATCTGTTAAATATTCCTATGCTAAAACAGATGATTAAGAGGTACACCAAATTCCGTCTTGCTAAGAAAGAGAGGGGAACTATATGGCATTGCCATAGAATAATTGAGTAATGGATCGACTAGCTCAAGAAAAATGTTTTTTGTACCAAACTACCTTGCTTCCTGAGCTTAACACTTCCAGTAACTTAACGTAATTCAGCAAATTTTAGATTCCGTCAAAACAAACTAAATAAATAATAAAGAGAACAATGAACATAATAGTAAAGCACCTGAACTAAGATTCTCCTTTTTACAATCTTTTTTAGCGATCGAACAGAATACAAAATTAACTGCGAACGAGAGAACATAAGCATAAACGATAGCTAACCTGATCCCCTGGGCAAAAAGTCACGGCCGACGACGCTCTCTAGTACCGACGAATTTCCAGAACTCTACATTCAGCTTAAATCTCATATCAAACGGAACAAACAAGTGCATGCATACTTATATCAATCCAAGGAATCAGAGAACAAAATTAACTGAGACAAGCACGGCAGAACGATCAACAACGCTAAATAGGTATAAAAAAAGCCACTTCTATGAGAGTAAAGCGAGAGAGATAGAGTGGGTGAACCGGACTGCCGACGACGGCGACAGAGGGAAGACCCTCCCAGAGAGTAGGCAAAGCAGAGTCACCGTCAGTTCCACAGTCGCCAAGAACCGTACATGCTCTCTGAATTCGATTGACGAGGCCGATCAAGCTCTCCATAGTGGCCATTGAAGCCCTAAAAGTTTCTTCAGTTTCAGAAACGCTTTCAGCAGAAGACGAACTAGAGAGAAAAACCGCGACAAGAGAGATGACAGTGAAAGTGAAAATGAAGAGGAACAAGCGGAGACCGAGAAGTGAAGCTATTTTGCGGAGGGAGAGTTTTATTTTCTCGAATTTTAAATTTGGAAATGCTGGTTGCATATACGGATGATGGCCCACGTAAGAATCATTTTATAACTGAATCTTTTCAGGGATGACCAACGTGGTCAACCGAGGCAATTGAACCTTTTTTTTTTTCACTTTTTTTTAGCAGTTTTATTTCAAAAAACTCTTCGTTCGAGATATAAGATGTGCTTGTTTTTTATTTTTAAAAATAAAAAAATTTTATTTAGTAATTTATTTTTAAAAATTATTTTTTAAATATATAATTTAAAAATAAAAAATAAAAATAATTTTAATTATTTTTAAAATTTATTTTTTAAAATATTAATTTTATAATTAAATAAAATATTTTTTAATTTATAATATTAATCACCTTCTAATTTTAATTTTTTTCAATTCAAAAATAATTTGTAAGAATAAAAAAATAATTTTTAAAAATAACTTTTGAGAACAATTTTTAAAAATATGAAAATAAATCCATATCCAAACACATTTATAATTATAATTTTTTATGAATTTTATTGCATTATAAAAAGATGTTGAAATTTTATTGTATTTAAATTTTATGTTTATCTTTTTATAGAGAAGTGTGTGATAAGAAAGAAAAATAGAGGATATTAATTTTAAGAATAAAAAATAAAAAAAGGGAAAAAGACTTTCAGTTAAAAAGGGTCAACAATGTGAAAGGTCTTGAAACCATTGGATCGCGGTTTTGAGGGGACTTGACTTTTTCGACATCTTTTTCGGGCTCCAAACTGGGCCCAGCTGGATTTGTTGAATCAATTGTTCTTTGGACCACTAACCATAGATTTAAATCAATCTACGCCTTCAATTGAACTATAAACTTCAACAAGTGTAGATGTACTGAATTTGAATTAAGAATGAAAACAAAAGGAACAAAAGCAAATGATTAAGATTATTCTCACCAAATGCCTTTGATTATTGGCAGCAGCTTAATTATGATGGAAAGATATATTTATTTTTCGCTACTCTATCCAAGAATCAAATATTTAAATGTCATTCATATATTAATACAGAAGTTATATATTATTTATATTTATGTGATTAAAAAATATACTTAAAGTTATATTAATAAATAAAAGTAAATATATTTTTTTAAAAAAGTTATTTTTTTAAAATTTTATATTTAATATTAAATAAATAAAATATTTTCTCTTATCTTAACATTTTATAAATATATTTTATGAAAAATAATTTTCGTTAAAACAAATAGAACCTTAGAATGTAAGATATACTTTAAAAAATGAGATAATACAATTCTTAATAAAAATATTTAAATAAATGAGTAGTTAAAATTTTAAAAATTACTTTTTTAATTAATTATTATTTATTTAATTTTAAACTCTTAATTTCCTAATCGTAATGTCCACTTTATTATCTAAAATGCATTGGCTACTAAGTCCCTCTACTATACGACATCAAATTTTGGGTCGATATACCATAAATGCATTGATATTTTTACATTTCCCCCCTCCCGACAATTATGTAAAGAAGTAGATTATTTATATTTGCATTTGAAGTTAACTTATCACTACTTACTAAAGTATACAATAAAGAAACACTCACCATAATAATGAATGCACGCATATTTCTTACAAATCTATCTTTTAATTAATATCATTAGCAACAAAATTTATAGATTTATTTTCTTTTTCTTTTTTTTTGTGTTGAGTTTTAATCACTCTAATTTATCAAAACCATAATAAATAAGTTAAATTTACTAATTTTGTTATCATAAATTGATATTTTATAGGAATAAGATCAATATATTTGCAATATAACTACCTCACATGACAATGGATAGTTCACTTCCACAGTAAGCAAGTATTATTTCTCTTTTGTTTTCCTATTTGATTGCATATCATCAAATGATACATATCCTACTTAAAAATTGACTTAACAATTAGAAAGATATACACATGAATTAAAAACTCTAACTCATTAGTTAAATGAAGAATATTTGAGTTCAATACCTATAATTTATTAAGCTCATGAATTATTAAAGAAGATTAAATTTCAAAACTAAATTGCCTCATGGAATGATGTAGGTAAGCTACACATAATGTTGTATCAGGAAATTACACGCAGTAATTGTAACATTATCTACTTAATACATTCAAGGCCTTGATTTATTTTGGTTAGTTTTAAAGTCCGTGCAATATATAAGTTTTTTACAAAGTTCATGTAATGTAGAATCTAAATTGTTTTCCTTCAACTCCTTAACATTAACCCATGAATGCCTAGTGAAATATTTCTTATTTGCAAAAGTCATTCACTTCAGACAATCAAACTATAAACCATATTGCTTTATGAAACAAATTTGAGTGGATATGTTGAATCCACAAAGCTCACCTACATGCGATAGATTAAACATGGCAAGAAATAAATCTCCTTCCAAGGAATTTCCCATAAATATTAATGCAAAAGATGCTAACATTATTAATACATAGATATTTACTTTCCTACTACCCAATTCAATGAGAGCATCAAGTGATGCATAAACTTAACATCCACACAAACATTTATAAACTACAATATGCTTGATAATGCTAAACAACTTGTTATCAATAACTAAACAAACACCTGTAGGAGTAATATTACAATACTCATTACATGATAATATTTCCCATAACATAAGAACTAATTAGAATATTAGAATAAAGAAATAAAAGTTTTTAGACCTATTGATCAACAATATGTATAATACTTATAAGATTTATAGAACAGTAGCAACCTTGATATTATTTGCCATATATATATATATATGGATGGAAGTTATAGTGCAATTAGTCAATTACAAAATATCATATTTTAGCAATATAAAAAACCTAGAACTGTATAAATGCAGAATCAGTTAGAATTAGACATGAAACATTTATATTCATAAAAGCAATTAACATAGTTTGTAAATCATGCCTTTATGTGCAGTAACTTTGTCTCTAGTTTGCTTTACTTTGCACTTATCAACCATTTTCTAAATAGAGACTTTTTACATTTTAAATTAAACTCATAATAACTTAAAATCTTATTATTCTATTTCACCTTCCTTATCTGTTTGATAATTGACAAGTTTAGGTTCATACAACTGTGTCCATTTGAACTATGATCCACATGACCCGATCCATTTTACTCATGATCAAAATAGACTTAATTTCATAGGTCCACTTGGCAAATCAAACTTGTCTGTTGACTTATGTCTATTTACTAGTCCTATATGCAAAGGACTCCATTTTTGCTAATTTGACTACAAAAGTTATGCACTTTATATTGTCACGTCTAGCACTTTGCTAGCCCAAACACTACAGTAGTTCACTACTATTACGTTGAATTCCATACAAGTTCTTAGTGTTTTTCTTTTAGCATGAGCAAATTAAGGCTCATAGAGTTTCCAACCAAATTGATTTGCTCCTTGTTGGTGTACTTCATCTCCTACAAAGACTACTAAGATTTTAGTGTGAATTATGTTTGAGTTGCCTTTGTTTTATGCAATCTATGTAATTATTCTTAATACTTGCACAATTTGCACTTACTGCTTTTGTCATATTGCATTTGTTTCTATTAGAACTCTACCTTGTGTACTCAAACCTCAACCTTGCAATAGAAAAGTGTCAAATTGCTTTGTAATTCTTGTAGTAATTAGCTACTAAAAAAACATGTATATTGATATACAAATGATATTTTATTTATATTTGTAATTTAAAAAAATGATACTAGAGTTATGATAATGAAGAAAAGCAAATTTTTTTTAAAATAGAGGAATTTGCTTTTTTCAAACTTTTTATAATAAAAAAATATTTTTTTAATTTTAATATTTTATAACTATATTTTATGGATAACATTTTGAATAATATTATGGAACCTCTACCTCCTGAAAAGTTAAATATTTTACTATTAGATTACTTATTTTCAAGTCTTGAAGAAAATAAATTAAAATTAAAAATATAAATTTCAATACATCAAATATAATTTAATTCTTGAAATATTCAGTCGCTTGAGAGATGGAATTTTCCATTTAAGAAGTGAAATTTTCCATAATATTATCCTAATATTTTTCATTGAAATAAACGAAGCTTATAACAGATGTAATTAATCCATCCACTGAACGTAAAAGAAAGTAAAACCTATGAAGGCCGTATCCAAGCTTGGTGCATTCCTTTAACAAATCTCGACATGACCATCTAAAACCTGAACCCCATTTCTTTTGACTGTCCTGGCTTTGGAGTCATCAAGGTAGTGTTGATAAACATATGAAAGAAATCCCCACAGCGCCAATAGCAACGAGATCACCTTCACTCCGTTAATCTTGTCATGAAAGAACACAGTGGCAAGAATCGGAACAACAGGCAATGACATAGCGCTTATTAAATTTGAAAACAAAGAAGAGACCTCAAAAACCAAACCCAGCAATCCCACAGAGGAAATCTGCCATGTTATGGCAGTCCAAACAAGAGTCATTACATAAGACACACTTCCCTTCTGATATTCCTTCATTTCTTGGGGCAAAGTTCTCCATTCTCCGCTCGCAAACAATCCCACAACACAAGCACATGTAGCAACAAATGAAGGGTATAATTGCATCTCCAAAACAACAGAAAAAGTCTCTGATTTTATCACTTTTTCAAAGGAAACCTGCAAGAGAGAGAGATACAAAGAATATGTAGCAGAAGCACCGACTGTGCAGAAAAACCCAATTATATACTTAGCTCTAGGCAATTTATTTGAGTTATCAGATTCAGCATTTACTGCTAGTAAGGAAGCTGATATGGTAAGGAGGACCAACGAATTGATTATCAGGGCTGTGAATTTCTGGGAATTAAGAAAGAAAGCGAATAGTGCGTTGAAAGCCAATTGGGTTGCACATAGCAGAGAATAAGTGGAAACGGGAATATAAAGAAGTCCATAGGAATACATCATGTTGTCACCGGCCAAGAGAAGGCCAAAAGCTCCGTAGAGGTAAATGAAAGAGGAAAGTTTTGTTACGTCGGAGGAAGAAACATTGTTTAGAGGATTGGTGAATTTGTTACGTCGGAGGAAATAGAAAAGGAATGGAAGCAGAACCGGGAACCCGCCCGACTGTACAAATGTTGCCATCCATGTGCTGTTACCCCCGTTGTCATAGTAAAAGCTTCCCAACATTACGGCTGCTGATTGGCCTACCAGAATGAAGATGACGTAGGCGGACACACGAAACCACCATTTGTATCCTTTGAATTTCAGTTGTTGATGTTGCTTGGGGATGGATGTTTGGCTGTTTGAACGCCGCTCTTTGGCATCATCTGATAGGAAATTTAAACAGGAAAAACTTAGTATAATCCAGAATCCAGGTTCCAGATCAAGTTTAAACATAGTATTAAAATGGACAGGATCTTGTTGTTCTTCCGGTTTAAACCAAATCCTCCAGACAATTAGTATAATTCAGCTGAATTGAACTCAGTAATTTTAGAGGATTTGCTAACACGAGCATAGTGTTAATGGTAAATGTGTACATAATCAAATTATACGACATGTTAAAATTGATGATTAAAAGGTATTAGCTGATGACAAATGATAAACACTAAAAGTTTCCCTTTCTTCGATCTCTTTGTGGAGCTAGTAAGTGGATTTTCCGAATATGAAGAAAGCAGGAGGCTTATCGCTGCGAGCCTATTTGCTGCTCTAGATTGAACCCAGTAGCCAACAAATAAATGAATGGCTACTATTATGAACTAGCAATTATAACATGTTAGTTCTGTTTATCTCTCTGTGTCTGTCAGTTCAAAGACAAGAAAGCAAGTTCAAGGAAGCAACTCTACCTGGAGTTTGTTGCTGCGATTCTTGAATTATCTCCATGAACGTGAAACACTAGAAGGTATTGTTGCCAAGTACCAACAATGGTAAGATTTGATATAAGCATGAGATTTTGTTATTCAGCCGGCTATTATCGGTGGGTATTAGTCAATTTTCTTTGCCCGCTGGAATGTCTGGTTGATAACCGAAGAAGCCAAATACGCAAGGACAAACTAAAGTTTGACTTTGATTTTGCTGGATGGAAACTAGTTTACACTTTGTTGGACTAGGAACTGCGGGTCTTGACCGGTTCCGTAAAATCTAATATGGTATTTGATTTCATAGCAAAATTTCAATCGCTTTTTTAATATAATAATAAAATTAGTCCAGATGTACTTTTGATCTCGTTTAAACTGTCAATTTCCTTACTGTTAGTACTCACTTATTGGATTCAAATTTCAATAGGTCAGAGGTACTTAATTTAAATGAAATTAGGCCATTTTCTTTTTCTGAGTCAAACTAACTACTGACAAACAGTAGGCAATGAAAATATGAATACAATTTATTTAATCTTCTTAAAAAAGATTTAATTGTAATATTCAGAATAGTGACATTTGAATTTGATATTGTTTGAAGGATTTTTCTCCTTTAGAGCTTTGAGAGAGATTTATAAATAGTAATTAGAAAATTGTGAGATTATAATTGAAAATCTTTACTTTCATTATCTTATAATTTGTTTTAATGATATAATAGATCTTTTTTCATTTATGATTTGTTTTCCGCTGAATTCTGAATTTTTTCCTCAAAATTTAAGGTTTTTTCATATTGGATCTGTTTTTGTATTTTTAGCTAATCTAATTGATTTAATTGCCATGATGCTTGAATGTTTGGATGAGGATATTTTCCCGGCATAAGCAACAATGATGCTTTCATTTGATGCAAGCATGAATAAATGCAACAAAAAAAAACATATACAAATTGATTTAAAATGAGGTTATTTTATTTTTTTGTTTTTAAATAAATGAGTGTACTTCTTTGATTCCCATAAAACTTAGTGTGTAGGGAAACGCCAAACCTCTGGGCACTTGGGTTAATGGACATTCTCCCAAAAAGCACTCAATTTCAATGCCCTAATGACAGAACATCAACCAACCACAAACAAACTACATAACACGGATTAAAATCAGTGTTTGAATTTCTTTTCTTGATGAATCTGACTGGAAAACGCCTAACTCACAAGGCAGGCGCAGTTTTCATTTGCAATATGCAGCTTTGAGTCTTTGACAATAATAGATTAAATAGTACTATTCGCAAACTACTTCTCACCTTTATATATACAACATATTTGAGTGAAACTACATCTATACAAATGAATTTATATACGTTCAAGTTCGTAGGAATTATGGGTTTAAGCAGCATTTTCTAACACAATTCTCGCTCAGCCATTTCATGGTAAATCCGAGTTTGTCTGAGTGTGCTCCAGAGAAGCTACGTTTCACCCTATAGTATGTTGACTCTCATCCAAAATCCAGTTAATAGAATGAAGAAAAATTTTAAGTTTTGTCGTCAACAAGGACTGTGAAAGATTTGGCCCCTGAATCAACACTTCAACCAACAAGTTCAAGAGCATTAGATAGTCAACAGGCTTATTCCCATGCACATTTTGCTCTTTGTAAGTCTTTAGCATTAGTCTGAAATCATAGCAATAGCATCTCTTCCATTTGTGGACATACTCTATCTCCTGATAGGAACACATGAACTTTGCCTTTGAGAATTATCCAACTACAGCCGGCTACCTTCCTCACACCTTTAAATCCCATTTCATCCCTCAAACTTGTCTCTTCAATGTGCGAACCATTTGCTGCATATATGTTACGAAGGGCTACGTGGCCGGGGGCATTTAAGGGATCCAACTCAAGAAGTCGTTTGGCTGCCCGTGTTGCAATATCTGCATTTGTTTTGCTTAACCCACATACCCCAAGCAATGCCCCCCAAATGGCATGATTCGGTTTAAAAGGTAGCCCCAAGACAAATTCTTCGGCTTCCTTCACTTTCCCTGCTCGCCCCAAAAGATTGATCATACAAATGTAATGCTCCAAGTCAGGTTGAAGTGCATAAGCATTAGTCATGGCACTAAATAACTCCCAACCTCGGTCAACAAGCCCCACATGGGCACATGCAGACAGGACACCAAGGAAAGTAACAGAATTTGGGTAAACCTCCGACTCAAGCATAGTTTCATACATATCTAAAGTTTCACTGGCCCTCCCATGATACGAGAGACCCATTATCATGGAGTTCCAAGAAATTATATCCTGGCAAGTCATGGTAGAAAATATCCTATATGCATCATCCAGCTCCCCACATTTTGCATACATTGAAATCAGAGAATTCTCAAGAATCAAATCAAGTTCAGTTAGTGTCTTCAACTGTATACCATGAAACTGCCGCCCCTGATCAAGATATGCCATTGCACCCATGGCTCCAAAAAGAACAGAATATGTAGAATTTAAGGGTGAAACACCCTGGGACCGCATTTCGGTAAATAAGCAGATGGCTTCAGCAAAAAGCTCATTTTGGACGTGCCCTGAAATCATTGAAGTCCATGCTATGGCATCTCTGTCAGGCATGTTATTGAACAAATTACAGGCCATTTGTATTTGCCCAGAATTAAAGTAGCCAGCAATCATGCAAGTCCAGGCAATGCTATCACGAACTGGTGCTTTGTAGAAGAAATCTTGGGCCTTTTCTAATTGACCAACCTGAATATAACCATTGATAATAGAATTGACAGACTGATTATTACAGTTGGTTGGGTTCTTCTCAAAGATATAGTGTGCAAAGCCCACAAGACCCAACACAGAGTACATGTGAATGAGACCTCTGCATAACCTGCCATCATAATCATCAAGCTCCCAGCTATTAGTGATTAGCTGAGAATGTAATTGCTTGCCAAGGTGAGGAAAACCCAAACCTGCACATGCATAGGCAAGAGAAACAAAGGTCTCCCCATTTGGTTTTGCATCAGAATTTCTCATTTTAAGAAAAAGCAACAAGGCCTCTTCATGTAAGCGATTCCAAGTGAAGCCACCAATCATGGCTGTCCAGGAAACAACATTTTTCTCAGGCATTCCCTCAAACAAATGATAAGCCTCTTCCACATTCCCTGCCTTACAATAACCGGCTATCATAGTAGTCCAAGTAACTACATTCCTACACTCCATTTCCTCAAACAGAATTCCTGCTTCTTCCATCCTACAGTTGCCAGCATAGCCTGCAATCATAGCATTCCAAGAAATTATATTTTTACCCGGAATTTGATCAAAAACTTCCCTTGCTTCCTCCAAATTCCCATTCTTAATCAGGCCAGCAACCAATGAATTCCAAGATACAACATTCTTCTCCGGCATTACATCAAACAAGTTCCTTGCATCCCCCATCCTGCCTGCATCCGCCAACCCCCAAAGCATTGAAGTCCATGAAACAACATTCCTATCGGGCATCCTTTCAAAAAACTGACAAGCCTCATTCAGCCTCCCGGATTGCACATACCCAGTTAACATGGCATTATAAGTAACTACATTCCTGTAAGGGATAACGTCAAAAAGCACACGAGCTTCGTCAACATAGCCCAACTTGGAGTACTTGGAAATCAGTGAAGTCCAATGAACAACCCATTCATGAAGACCTCCCGGTGAAAATTTCTCAAGGAAGTTTCGTGCTTCGGGATGCCAACGATTGGATAGAAATTGGAGAAGCAAAGTTTCATCAAAATTCGATTTTGTACCATTGTTTATCGGCAATGCCAACTGAGTTCTAAAGGATCGAGAATGGTCGGGGCAAAATCGAAGCTTGAAAGCGGTTTTTGGAAAAGAAGAAAGATGAGATCGTCTAAAATAAGTGGCGGGCATTAACTGCCTTTGAATAGGCTTTGGAGCTTGGAGCTTGGATCTTGGTTTATCAGTTTGCCGAGTGCTGAACTAAAAAAAGGGGAGAGAATGTCAAGGAAACGAAGCCGTTTCACATAATTTTGCATGTAAAGAAAATATTTATTTTTTAATAAATTATTTATTTACTCCTCGAGGGTCAATTAATGTCTTCAGCAACTCTGAGTCCTTTTTCTCATCTGCTTTATGAGATCGAACAATGGAGTTCTTAGACGAAGACACGAGACCGAGGTTCCTGTTCCAATCTAAAGCATCCATTTCTTCAGAGATAGAATCACAACCTCGTGAGAAACCCAACAAAGCATTCGTTTTCATTGCTGTTTTAATTTCATGCCTTTTATTGGCTTGCTCGATCTTCTTTCTCCAATTAGAACCCTATAGATCGCTTCTCGTATGGGTTTCCTTTTCTCTCCTTATTGGCCCATTCGCACCTATTTCTCTCACTGGAGGCGACATTCGTGTCGGCCTTGGTCCAATTGTGGAGTTTCCCGATAAAGAAACAACGATTGATGATGAAATGACGAAGAAGGCGTCGCAAAAGAGATCAAAAGTTTGTAGATCTGAGCGATTCGCTGTCGGGCCAGTAGCAGTGATCGAGAATGTTAACGCTTCAGAGCGTGAGCAGAAAAAAATCCAGGCTTTTGGTGGCGACGGTAACGGGGATGCAACAGAGGAAGAAAAGGAATGGAATGACGAAGACATTGAGATTTTGAGGAAGCAGCTATTGAAGCATCCTGTGGGAAAACCTAGAAGATGGGAGGTGATTACAGAGGCATTCAGAGGGAGGCATAAGATGGAGAGTGTGATAAAGAAGGCAAAAGAGCTTGGAGAGAAGAAAGTTGATGATGGTGATTCTTATGCCCAGTTTTTGAAGAGGAGGAAGCCAATGGATAAGAGGGTTGAGAATGGGAATGAAATTTTGGTTGATGAGAAAGCTGTTGCTGAAAGCAGGAAAGATGGTAACGGCAGTGAAGGAGTTACTGCAGGTTGGAGTTCTGGTGAAGATATTGCATTGCTTAATGCTTTGAAGGCTTTTCCTAAGGATGTTGCTATGAGGTGGGAGAAGATTGCAGCTGCAGTTCCAGGGAAGTCCAAGGCGGCTTGTATGAAAAGAGTTACTGAATTAAAAAAGGAGTTTAGGAGTGCAAAAGCTGCCACGGACGGTAGGTGAAAAATCGGAAATTTTCTGTGTTTTTGTCTGGAAATTAATCTGCGGGATTGTGAAGTGAAGAGGTGAGGTTATTGATGATATTGTAATGTATGCAGGTTTTGTTTTCACTATTTCTTACTAAGATTTTAGTTGGTTGTAGTTCTCACACCAATTTGTTCTTTTGCTTTGGGGAAATGTTATACTGCAGTCCCAGTGTTACTGAGTTTTCCTGATATTTCTATGATTAGGAAGCTCTCACTCATTACTGTAGACTCTTGTGCTTGCTTGATGCTTCTAGTTGTAACTATACCAAGCGAAATCTTAAAAGAATCTGGGTCCGAAACATTGGCACTTCGTTGTGAGTTTGTAACAAATAAATCATCAGTAGTTATGAAAATAGCAGAACTACAGAAGCATTTCATTGATTGAGTAAACCCCCCTTCATAAGTGAGAAAAATTAAGCTTCACATGAATGGAGAAGGGATTTACTCTAATACCAGACACCAGATCCAACAGAAGTCTAATGAATTCAAATGTAAAATCTAAACTCACTGCATAGCTCAAATTCTAGCTTGGACAATCCTGTCAGCTGGGACCAAAGATTAGGACAAGTATGTCGAGTTGTCAGCCTAAGAATTCGTTCAAACCTTTTGCCGCAGAGTTGGCTAGGTTATCTGCGGCTTCCTGCTTAGACGCCTCTGCATATGCAGTGTCTGAAGGATCGACCTCGATGGGTACTTTGATGGCCTGCGACATCGGTTATGGTATTCTCAGTTGTAAAATATCTGTTTTACAAAACTGTAAAAACTGAACAAATCCTTTGATAGCAAAATATAAGAAAAGGTATAGCAATTATGGCTTCTCAGAGTCCGCGCGCTGCTGCAGTAGCAACAGTTCTGTCTGCAACTCTAACCTGGCGGTTAAGAAAAACTTTAGCAGTTTAGCACGTATTCGTTCTTTCCCTGTAAAGGAATATTCAAAATAATAAGCAATGATCACATATTTAACAAGAAGTAATCACGTGTTTACTTCCTGGGCTTAAGTAGGGAGGGATGCCTAATTACACTAGGATCACAGGACCGAATGCAGGGTTGTATAATTAACATTCTGTATGATGATAGTAAAAGATTAGGGAGATATACAATGTTCTTTAAAAATTTTGTATCTTTATTTTTAAGAATAATATATGGTTCTTGCAAATGCATCTTCAATAGTCTAACCACTTCTATTGATACACAAAATAAAAAAATAAAAAATAAAAAACTACGAAGACATGTTTATAATGCAGATGAAGTTCTGGACATATTTGCTGATGAAAGTTTATGAAAATAAGGCAGTTTTGCCTCGAAATAGATCCCATTGTTAAAACCATTACCTTTTTCGCGTGAGAACTTCACTGCCGTTAAAGAGTCAAAGTGTAAAACAAACTTCAAGCCCCAAGTGGTTAAGGTAACGGGTTTGATGCTCCAGGCCCTTCTTCATTCCCTCTTGCTTATTGAGAATGCCTCGTCTCCGTTAACTGGATCAATCCTTACCATTGCTTTCTGATGGCACACTACACAGAGTCATGATGGGCTGTCAGCATTTTCATCTAAATTAGCACATCTGCGTAGGTATAATTTGAGAAATTTTATCTTACTTTTAGTGCAAGAACTTTTTCTTGCACCATGAAGAGGAAAATATACATAATTTAAAAATAGAAGTATATAAGCGCTATAAATGTGAAGCTTCCTATATTTTCATCAGTCTATTTCTTTCTTATTGGAGGAAATAATTGTCTTACTGTAGAAATAATATAAAATGTCTCGGCCAACTATCTTTTTTTTTTATATATAACGGTCAACTATCTTTCATTTGCAAGAGTTTCGATATATACCATCAATATAGAGAACCTGGAAGAATTTGAATTTCAAATTACGACTAAGTTTAAAACATTCGCCTCTACTTCCACTAACATGGAAATGCCCACCCCAGAAAACATGTTTTCAAAATTGTTATCAGCCAGAGTGCTAGTCTTTTAACTAGGATCTTTTTATCTATTACGTTAACAATCACCAATTCTCAGTTGCAAGTTCATGGTGAAAGATGAAGGTTAAAATACCCAAATACCATTTTTTTAGAAACATTTTACCGCTTTACTGTGTTTTCGAAAGTAAATACCAAAATACGCACCAGAATCCTTGAGGGCGCCACATGATATGACATTTTTGGGACGTGAATTAGGCTGAAGGCGCCATGTTGAATGGCGCCTTCATGATGAAATTTGGCTGGGAGGCGCCTTTTAACATGGCGCCTCCGTGTTCAAAATTTTTTAAATTTTTTGGGAGGCGCCATTTGATCTGGCGCCTCCTTCCCTATATATATCTTCCCCTTCCCCCTCCACAGCAGCAGCCACAAACAAACCTAGTTCGAAGCCTCGGAGCCTCTTTGCAGCAGCCACTCTTCCCTTCTTTCTTTCCAGTTGTTATTAGCTTTTTTTCATATTTTCATTCATAAATTTTCATCCTTTGTTGCTTCTGTGCATTTCATCCGGCAACATTTGCTTCTTTGGAGCAGATCTAGTCTTCTTTCCTTACTCTTCATTGGTTAGTATTTTTATAATTTTTATATTTATATAGTGGTAGGAAAGTTTTTATTTTATGTTGATTATTATGATTTGTGATATGAAAAAATGATATGAAATTTAGGAAAAGTTGTAAAAATTTATATGATCTGTGATAGTTTATGATTTGTACTAATTAATTTTTTTATAATTTCTGTATGTATATTATAATTTTTATTAGTTATTATGAGAATATATTTTATAGTAGGAGAAGATTTTTTATTTTATGTTAATTATTATAATTTAGAATTTAGGATAAATTTATACAAATTTATATGATCTGTGATAGTTTGTGATTTTTACTGGTTAGTTTTTCTATAATTTGTGTATTTATATTATAATTTTTTTTAGTTATTATAAAAATATATTTTACATTGGGGGAAATTGTTATTTTATGTTGATTATTACGATTAATGTTGTGAAGTTATGATATAAGATTTAAGAAAAAAATTGAAGAAATTTATATGATCTATGATAGTTTGTAATTTTAAAAGAAGAACAAAGGGGATAAAGAAAAGTGTTTTAAAATAAAATTTACAATCTAGGTAAAAATTATATTTAGATATATTTAAAATATAAAATTTTTAAGGATATAAAATATGATAAAAATAAGATTATTTTTATTATATGTTCATTATTACGAGGATATATTATCCTATTAATCAATATTTTTATATTAATTTTAGAGTAATATATATCAAAATAAGTAAATATCAATTAAGGGTATATCAATATTTTTATATTAATTTTAGAGTAATATATGTCAAAATAAGTAAATATCAATTGAGGGTATTTTGTAAAGACTTGATATTTTATGCATTATTTTTATTTATTTTATTTTTTATTGTACATTTTTGTTATTCTTTTTTGTTAACTCATGTTATTTAAACCATATACACTAATATTTTTTAACAGTAAGATATATTAATTTTTTTATTATAAATGTATTCTATATAAATTATATAATTCATTTAATTAATTAATCTATTATACAGTTAATTTTTTATTACTTTATACCGTATGTATTATTTATTTCTTATTTACTTTATTGTATTCTATTTATATCTACTCGTATTATCTATGGTTTAAAACACCATCATCATTAATTAACATAAATATAATAAGTTATGATTTTTTAGCTTATTATAATATTTTAAATAAATTAAATCTTTAATATACATTTTATTATTAAAAATAATTAATTTTATATTATATTTTTAAATAAAATACTTAGCAATTAAATTAAATTTTATTTATATAGATTTTTTGAAATTTTTGATGATAATAATTTTTGAATGTTATGTTTTAAATTTAAAATACATCAATTAAGACTTCTCCAAGGATTTGTAGTTCGTACATTAATTTTTCTTAATTTCATCTACTTTGTTTAATTTTTTTTCCTTTCTTTTTTCAATCATTCTATTAGAAGTTCAAATGCAATATAATGAATAATATAAATATAATACAATTTATTTTTTTAACGTAAAATTATTTTTAATAATCAAATAAATTATTTAATAAAATTAATTGATTACATATTTAATTTTTAACACTTATTACTTTACCTTTCACATAGCACTTCTCCTTTTTTAATCTATTTTGCTATAATTTTTTTTTATTTTGACTTATATTATTTACGATTTAAATAATAAGATAATTACATAATATTGACATAATGTAACATATTTTATTTTTATCTTAAAATAATTTAAAAAAATTAATGTTATGGGAAGCGTTAATTGAAATAATTAATTATATATTCCAGTTCTAATAAAAGTATTTAAGAATAAAAATTAATAGACAAGGAAAAATTTATGAATATTTATATGATAAAAAAATTCAAACACTATATTTAAAATTAAATATACATCAGTAAAATTTTATCTATGCTACTGTTTTTGTTCCTTTTATATATTGTCTTGCAAAGTATATTTAATTTAGCGTGATCTTTGCATTATTTTTGTAATGATACAATAATACGTAATAATTTTTACTTAGAGATTAAAGTTATTAAAATATCTAACAAATTTTTCTTTCATGCAGAAGCCTTTTTCTGTTTGCTTTTCCTAATACTTACCGATTAGTATTTTATAAACTTTGTGCTTATATTATAATTTTTATTAGTCATCATGAAAATATCTTTTATAGTGGTACAAAAATTTATTTAGACTATTATGATGTAAATAATATGAGTTTTTTATTTTATATTAATTATTATGGCTTACGATGTGAAATTATGATTTAAGATGTGAAATTATGATGTGTGAAAAATTTGTAGAAATTTATATGTATTGTGATAGGTTATGCTATTAAAAGAAGAAAAAATGAGATAAAGAAAGGTGTCCTAAAATAGGTTTTAGGATTTAGATGAAAGTTACATTTAGAGAAATTTTTTATGTGAAATTTTAATATACCATAAGAGAGATAATAAAAAAAATTTTAGGATATGAGGATGTAACCAGAAGTCAGTGCATGTAAAAAAGAATTCATGATTGTTATTATAAAAATATACAAACAGTAATGTGTAAATAATTTTAGTTGCTGTTTAGTAATAGGTGTGAAGGGAGTAAATTATCGTGAAAATAAAAAATGTAGTGTACTGAAAATATTTCTCTATTTAATTAGTATAAGTTGTGCTGAATAAACAAAAAAAATGACAAACTATGAATGAGTGTAGAAGTAGCTTAAAAATTTGCAGGAAAAAAACGTTGGCTTGTAAAGGTCGGAATGGATTTGACTTGCGCGGGTAAATTATTATGTACTATTAAATAAATACATTACTGAAATAATAAAATATTCTATTCATTTTTACTTGTAATATGAAATATTGGTTCATTCGTTTGTAAGAACAAAAATTGTATATGATAATCTGTGTCAGTTGTGAGGGTGCAGTAAATGTTTTGCAGCTAGAAGTAACGAGATGAAGAAAAGTTTAATTACTTTTATATATTCAAATGGTACAATGATTGAAGGATCGATGGGAGTAATGTACGATGGACCTCCCCCAAAGGCACTGAAGTTGAAAGAATGTAGCACTATGGATGTCTTGCGCGAGAGAATTCATGCCCGACTGAAGCTTCCCCAAGATCAAACTGTGGGAAAAATTATTTACAGGTTTCCACAGCATCAAACAGAGGCTCAGTACATGGCATACGAATTGGACGACAATGAAAACTTAGCATGTGTGATAGCAAGCTACAAACAACATCTGACGATGACAGCCATAGAATTGTACGTGGAGGTGATCACATACGAACTGCACGTTGCCAACCTTGGTTATGACAGTGCAAAAGTTCCAAGAACTGGACCACCCGTAGATCCAACGGCTTATGTCAGCACTGGTTGTTCGATGGTGCGGGAAGGCCCTCCTTACACAGGTGGAATTGAGTTCCACATTTCTAATAGTCATACTCTTGCATTGGACTCATCTGTTGCAAGTGTTTTCCCGGTAAATGTACCACATACCTTCATGGGTTCATCGAGTTCCTTGCCGGTCGTACAGGAAGAATCCATCGATCCTGTATTAATGGATGCCCACCTAGAGTCTGGTTTTGAAGACGATGAGGTGTCCTGTAGTAGCGGTGACGATCGTGACACTGATGATGAAGAACGTGCAACTACACATGGAGACAGTGTACCAACGCGGTGTGTGAGGAGTGGTAATGCTGCACAGACATCATGCGGTGTCCCTCAAGCTGCTGTCTTCTCTTACATTGATTGGGATGCCGTAAGAAATGCTAATGAATTTCCATAAATAATGAAATCAAGCTATGATTACGACATGGAGGACTTACAGGTTGGACAAGAGTTTGATTGCAAGGAGGCATTAATTACTGCAATCAAGCATTGCCACATCAGACAGCACCATAGTTATTACGTGGAGGAGTCGGATACCAGAAGATTAAGTGTGAAGTGTGACAATTACGGGGATGAATGCAGATTTCGCCTTAGAGCGACCACATTGAAGAATTCTAACACTTGAGCAACAATTAGATTTTCAGGACCTCACACATGTGTTAATGCCAGTTTGACACAGGATCACAAGTCTCTTGACTCCGAGTATATCAGTTCCTTGATACTGGAGATGGTTAAAGTGAAGCAAGATGCTCCAATCTCACTTATACAAGAGAGGGTGGAAGGCATGTACAGGTATAAGATTTCATACAGAAAAGCATGGAAGGCAAAACAAAAGGCAATTGTCAAGGTGTACTGTGATTGGGATAAATCATACGAAGTGCTCCCCAAATGGTTGGACATCTTAGGCTATTGTGACCAAGCTCTATTCAAGTTGGAGTTAGGAGAATTCGTCACAGTTGACAACTGTGTTGATCCGCGAAAACATATTTTCAATCGAGTTTTTTGGGCTTTCAAGTCGTGTATTGTCATGTTTCCGTACTGCAAGCAATTCATACAAGTTGATGAAACACATCTGTATGGCAAGTATAGAGGCGTGCTACTGATTGTTGCGACCCAGGACGGTAACAAATGTCCTGTTCCTCTTGCCTTTACCATTATTGACAAGGAGAACTATGAAAACTAGAGTTGGTTTATGACATTATTACGATAAATGTTACGAACCAATAAGGAATATGCCTGATATCAGATCGATACCGAGTTATAAAAGATGCTGTAGCCAACGAAGGCCTAGGATGGTAGCCTCCTCATTCATATCACCGGTACTGTATCAAACATATTGCCAGCAATGTTCGCAAGAAGTGCAGGGATGATAATGTCAAGAAAGTTGTCCTTAAGATTAGTACGCCTTATAGCACAACTTCTTTGTTGATCCTTTTCATTTTAAAAATTTGTGTATCTGGTAGTTCAACCCGGTTAACCTATTTGTCTCCTTCTGTTCAGCATATGAGCCCAGTTAGGAAAAGGCCATTGAGAAGGAGATCCGCAAGAAGTTAACCGCTATTCCGATGGAGAAGTGGACGCTTGCTTATGATGAAGGCAGAAGATATGGTCATATGACGACTAACATAGTAGAGTGCATCAATGGACTCTTCAAAGGATTAAGGAAGCTACCAATCACAGGCCTTGTTCAACAAACATACTATAGATGTGTCAAGTACTTTGTGGAAAGGGCAAAAGAAGCACATGCTGAACTAAAACAAGGTCACATATACGCAAGCAGATTCAGACAGGAGCTTGCGACTATCCAGTCACGTGCCTCTTCTTACCACGTTCGTGCTTATAATAGACAAGGAACTAGGTTTGAAGTGGTGAAGGGCCCTGATATGTCCACGAGATCATGTGGAAAGGTCATCCAGGTGTTATTAGACAAAAGGCAGTGTGAATGTGGACAATTCCAAGCATATAGGTACCCTTGCGCTCATATTATTGTTGCTTGTGCCTCAGTCAACATATTGTGGGAACCATATGTCGACACTGTATACAGACTTGACACCTTACTAAACAGCTACAAATCTGAGTGGTGGCCGATCGGGGAGTGGTCGTAATGGAATAACCTACCACCATTTCCTGTACTGGTGCCAAATTATGGAAAACTGCGTGCAAGGGGACGACCGAAGTCATCACGAATCAGAAATGAGATGGACTGGCCTCAAGAAAGTGGTGTGAAGCAAAAATGCGGTCTCTATAAGGTGGAAGGTCATAATCGTAGGCGCTGCCCACTGCTACAACAAGAGGAAGGCCCTTCTTCACGTTGACTTTGGTTTTTACTTTTGCAGACGTATGTTACGAAGTATGTTAACCAATGTTATAAATGTCACAATCGGATGATGTGTTTTGTTTGACTGTTATAAAACTGCAAGCCATTACGTATATATATGTGACCCCATTACTAGTAATGTTAACAAAATACTTAAAAATATCAAGTGCTATATATTCTTATGTGTATCTTTGTACATAATTTACACATGTATGTTATATTAATGTATGTTTAGATTCCACCCTAATGCAATTCTTGTCATGGCAGATGGCATCCACATCCCGACGCGTTGATCTTGGACCACGGGATCCTTCACTGCTGATAGCTCAGGCCGAACACATATCTCAGTCGATTTAGGCAGGCCATGTATGGAAATAGTTAGAACCTAATAAAGTTGGTTGAACAGTTTCTGAATTGTTAGATGCAATAACTAGTGAATTTTTTTTGTTTTGCAGCCTGACCGCGTGCTGAGGATTCGACGAGCTCATCACTACCATCACCAGCAGCTGCCGGAGTTGATTGTCCCCTTCTTACGAGAGGCAGGTTTCAACGGAGTGGCGATGTGCGAGTTTGTGCCGATCGACTATCAGTTGATCAGTGCTTTTGTAGAGAGGTGGAGGCCGGAGACACACACCTTTCACATGCCGCAAGCGGAGACGACTATTACATTACAGGATGTTGCTTTCCAGCTCGGCCCACCCATTGACGGTTGTGCAGTGACGGGGCCCACTGTGTGGGGATAGAAAGCCCTGATAGAGGAATATCTGGGACTGCAGTTACCGGCAGACGAGAATGTCATAAGAGGGGGGCAACTGAGGATGAGTTGGTTGGAGAGGCATTTCACTCATCTTCCAGATGATGCGAATGAGGTGACAATGCAGAGATTCACCCGAACCTACATTTTGCGTCTCATTGGTGGGACGTTATTTCCAGACCACTCCGACACATATGTCCACCTCATACACTTACCCTTGTTCGGACACTTACATGAAGCTGGGGCGTACAGTTGGGGATCTGCTTGCCTTGCCTATCTGTACAGATAGCTCTTCAAGGCCACTGCTCCAGATTACAGGGAGATAGGAGGGTGTTATCTACTACTACAGCTCTAGGCATGGGATAGATTTCCCACTATCGCCCCCACGATTACTGTTTCAGACATGCCAGAGAGGGATGCAGGGATTGGCCCCTTAGCCCACAGGTTAGAAAATTTATCAACTTGCACTTGTAATTAAGTTGACTATGAAGTTGTTTAACTTAGTTATTGTACTTGGTATGTGGCACTACCAAAAGACATTCTAGGATAGTCCGGCACACAGCCTACCCTATTACAGATACAGGTTGGATCGTCTTCAACTCGACCAGGTATGTAGGGGATAATGCATATTTTTATTTCATGGCTTGGTCCATTTCATTGTCCCATTTAATTGATAAAATAAATGTGTAATTTCAGATCGCCTAGATTCCGTACACTGAGGAGGTCACCGCATCACTGCCTCAGTACTGTTTTGACGGGAGTGACATGTGGACAGCAGTGGTGCCGCTCATTCACTTTCAGATTGTCGACTGGCACCAGCCTGATAGGGTTTTGCGGCAGTTTGGACTATGTCAGGCTATTCCTGAGCCAGCGAAGCAGGTGGCGGACATCTATTGCCTTCATTTATCCGGTCGGCATGACGAGGAGTGGCACATCCGCCATCATCCGTACATTGCACTCTGGGATATCCGGCGAGACTTGTGCGTTATTGTCAAGCCGACCGCAACCCTAGTTCTAGGCCCACAATCCGATTACATGTTATGGTACAAATGGGTTACTAGGCGATGTATTACACCCGTTGAGGGAGCGCTAGACTTTGTGGTAAAACTTCGTGCTAGTTTTCTATGTCTGATTTTCTTCCCATGCATTAGTATTGTAACTAACTTTAATGTCAAAAATTTGTACAGGTAGATGAGGTGTCCGCACTACAGGACTTCACTACACCTGATAGGCAGTTTAAGTTCACCTTCGATGCGCTTAGATCGGCGACGTACTCCATCCTTCACGCCATTCAGGGAGTCGATCATGTCATTATTGACTCATATGCAGAGCCAGCACCTCATGCCCATCATATCCCAGACCTTGCGGAGGGTGACCTTGATCAACCTCGTGCTTGTCGACGTCATCGCACTGCTCCACGGCCTACGTCGCAGCCTGATGTTCCGTCCGCTTCGACAGTGCAGCAGATTCCACCATCGACTGCTCATGACACAATGATGATGATGCCAGACATTACTGTCTCATCTCATATGTATCCTACAGCACCTGATGATCCTTCATCCTCCATCATGTTCCCGCCTGTAATATTTGGTCCGTCATCACCCCAGATGTACTCGTTTACTTCTGGTGTTCCATTCTCGTTCCAGGCATTTCCACACATACCAAGAGTATCATCTTCATTCCATGCTTTTCCTTCCAGTGATGCTGGTCCATCACAACCGTATCGTCCTGCATTTGATTTTTATACTCAGGATCAGGGATCAGCACTTGCTGGCATGATGACAGACGACTCAGAGCTTGTAGATTGAGGTGGAGGTGGAGGTGGAGGCAGAGGTAGAGCGGGAGCCAGGGGCAGAGGAGCCACAGATACCGGAGATGTGACTCCCGAGCCTACGCAGAGGGTTAGTAGATATGGCCGCCACATTACCGATCCTGAATGTGGAACTAGACATCACTTACGTAGACATTAGCTTTCTTTTTCATGTTTATTGTATATTTATGCACATATATCTTACTACTTTATTACCAAACATCAACATTTAGGATGATTTTCATTATTACGACATTTTTATTTTCTTTCGTAGGTACTAATATCCATTTTAATTACCAATTCTTACAACAAATACACAATCAATTCAATTCTCATATAATGCATCAGATTAAAGCAATTTTTTCTAATAACATCCTTCTAACTAGAATTTTATTCTCTCTTCTGGTATTTTATTTTCATAACTTTAATTATTATAAATTATTAACAAATATAAATTAATTACAATTTTTTTAAAATAGTGTGTGTCTTTTTCTTTCTAACGATAAAGATTATTCCATATTCCACATCTCGTTGGACAAAAGTATCGATTTGCTATATTTTTAGAAATTATTTTTCATTTTACTATTCTTTCGAAATATTTTATTAAAATACGCACTACGGCGGAGAGACGCCAAACCAAATGGTGCCTCTGAGAGCGGTCCAGCCACATCTCCCAAATTTTAAGTTAATATATAAATAATAGAAAATAATATACTTTAAAATAATTAGAATATTTAGTTTTTTTTCTAAAAGTAATGATAATGACATCTCTCAATTTAATAACTAACATTATTAATTTTTTATTTTCACAATTGTTATAATTATCTATTCTCTTATTTATTTATCATGTTAAAATACATAAAAAATATTAAAATAAATTAATAAATTTTATCTTCATAATTTGAAATATATAATTATTTTTTAATTTAATTTTTTATCATTATTTATTTTAATATTATTAGTTAAGAAAGGAATAAATAGTTATAATAAATATAAAAAAATTAATAATATTAATTATAATATTTGAAGGATAAATAACCATCATCCTTGTAAATGACATTAAATACTATGTTTATTCGATACGTTATGAGTTGAGTCCACCAAATATATTATTGGAATAAATACAAAAAAAAGAAACATATCTATTTTGTTATATTTTTTTTTATTTTTAGCAATCTTCAACTTCATATATAAAGAATATTATTGAATAATTCAATAAATTTGCTTATGCTTAATAACGTATTAAATAATTACTTGTAATAATATAATTCCGAACGGTGGAAGTTTATAACTCCGAAAAATGATAAATATTAAGTGTCATTGGATCAAATTTTAAGAGACATTAATATAAATTACGTAATTTTTCTTTATTGATCCTATATTTTATTTTAATAATATTCAATTATTTATTAAATATTTATTACTTTTATTAAATATATTATTACATTAACTACTTTCTTATTTAATTCCTATAATAAATTTATGTATTAAATATCAAAATAGAGTTAACATATTTTTTTATGACATCAAAAATAATTATGAAATAAGTAATTTATTTTTAAAAATTTATTTTGAGTTACAATCACATATTATTTATTTTTAAAATTTTTATTTTCAAATGGCATCAAAATTAATTAGTTTTAAGAAAAATAGGACAGTAAGGGCGCCACTTTGTAAGGTGCCCTCAAGCACCAGAGGCGCCATCCTAGATGGCGCCTTCGCCATGGTGCTATACTCGTGAACGCCATCCAATTTGGCATCTCCCCCCATCCATGCGTATTTTGATAATATATTTGCGAAGAATGGTAAAACGGAAATAAATTTATGAAAAAATATTAATATGGTATTTTTACCGAAAGATGAACCTGCCATTTCAAAATTTAATCATCATTTCTTAATAAACGTGATTAGAATCCTTTCTTCATTTTTAAACTTTGATGGGGATTTTTTAACATCATAATATGTAATTTTGAAAAGAATTATAATAAGTGATAGTAATCCTTTATAAAATAATCTTTTTAAATTCAAATTCATAATGATGTATTAATTTTCTCAACTAAACAAAATATCTGTATATTAATTGAATAGAAAAATACAAATTACTCCTTTTAACTTTAGGGTGGTTGGATTTCATCCCTTTCAACTTTAAAAATTGAAAATTACCTTCTTAAAGGTTACAAAACTTGAAAAATAACATCTATTATCTATTTAATTAATCATTTTATTAAATTATATTTTTTTATAAAATTTTTAAACAAGAATCAAAACATTATAAAATACTAATTTATTTTATTATTTTTGGCATATAATTTCACACCTTATATATAAGTATTTAATTAAAATTTTTATATATAATTTAATTTATACTAATTATATAACATAAAAATTATATATGAAAAAATGATTAAAAAACCCAACATGCTATAATATTTTGATTATTATTTGAAAACTTAAAAAAAGGCTCATAATTTGATAAAATGATTAATTAAGTGAATGATAAATATTAATTCTAAATTTTGTAAAGTTTAAAAGGTAATTTTAAAGGCTTCATTTCTTACAATAAATAAGTTAGCTTATTGACCTAATCAATAAGTTATAAGTTAAACTCTAAAAGTATTTCTTGTACTAGCTTATTAAAAAAAATAAATTTTAGCTACTATCTCTTCAAATTCTTTCCAAATATATCCTTATTTTTTTATTAATTATAAGTCATTTTTTGATATAAATTTAATTATTTTTTATAAAATATAATTAATTAAATATTATATTTTTATTTTAAACTTCTTAATTATGTTAATATAATTTAAGTTTTAAATAAATATGAATTATTTTAATTATATATCTATTTATATTAATATATATTTTTATATTATTTTGTAATTTAATTATTTCAACAGTTAATTTTACAAAATACTTAAATTAACTTATCAGTTATCAATTAACTAATTAATTATTAACTAATTAATCAACTATCAACTACTTGCATGAAATGGAGTCAAAATTTTTGAAGTTGAAGAAAATATTTTATATTTTTTCCTTAATTTAATTATCTATCAATAAAAGAGTTTTAAGTTTGAACCTATAGTTGTTTGACAACAAAATACAGCAATCACAGAAAATGTATGCAATTGAAGTAGAAATTTAGTTGATATTACGAAATGAGTGCTGCCAAATAATGCAGTCCTCAGTCTTTCAATAGGTTGATAAACTCTTTTGTTTCATTATTTAAATATTTTATATGAGAATTAAAAATTCCCTTGCGTTTTTTATATTGGATTCGAATTCCCTTTAAAGGAAAAGTTCCTCTTTTGCATGGAAGGGTGACAAGTATTCACCTCCGAACTTCAATACAGATTTCTCAATATCTCAGACAGAAAATCATTGCTGAATTCAAAACACCAAAAAAATTTACTGAATTCATATTCGCAATTTAAAATATAAAGGTGAAGCTCACAAAAGCAAAGGAATAAAAATAACAGACAGTGGAAACATATACATTTTTACACCGATGAAGCAGAACCCAGAGATTCCCTATTTCAAAGCCTGCTATAATCATCTTCATTCATCCATATGTAAGATATTATAGCCAATACAAACACAAAGAAGGAAGAGAGTTCCATTGCAAATGCTCCCCAACTAATAACACCAGCATGCTTTAATATGGCTGGTATGGCAATGCTTCCAACAGCTGAGGCTCCAGTCAAGAACTTGGTTGCGTTCACCCAACTACCTTATCATTCATCAGACACAAGAATTATAGGACTCCCCAACTTGAAGTACCAAAAAAATTCAATCTTACTTTGAAATTAGTCTTAGAAGTAAAGATTTACCCACTGTGAGATTCAGAAAATAAGGAAAAACCATCAGATCCCGCAAAGAACAGCAAAGGCATTGGAAGAAGAAGATACATTATCACTGAAAGAAAAATAGAGCACTGAATGAAATAACATATATGGAGATTTTACACTTCATGGTGTCTATCTCATAAACAAAATGGCATGCAATATATATCGGAAGCACTGTTGTCGAATCTCACCAGTTAGCATTGGCCACCAATTATTATACAAGGCACAGGCCTGTCACATAGAATAGATGTAAGAAAAGAGTGATATTTTCTCCAATAAGTTATTGTGCGTTTGTACATGCAAATCATACCAAAACTTGCAACACAACCCCACCAGAGACCAGAATTGCCAAGGAGACAAGTTTTCCTATGTCCGTGTTCAAGCAGTAACGCAAATAATCTGCAAAGTCTGCCATCTCTAACTCAGCGCAAGCCACAAAAGGAACAACTGAAACAGAATCTCATTAGCGTAACGCTATATAATGGTATCAAAGTGGCAGAAAATTCTGAATGATGAAGCGGTTCATGCATCCAGAATCGATTAATGAACTCAACATATATATCTTTGTTTATAAATTCACTTGATGCGATAATGAAACAAAACTCAATTATCAGAGTTAAGGCTAAAAACAAAAGAAGAAAATTTCCCCTGAATTTATGCGGTGAAACTCATTTAGCCATTCTAACAAACAGTTGACTGCAATAGCGCTCGGTTCAACGTAGTACAATAACAGAGAACGCATTCGAAAATGACTACAGAAAAATCCGACACGACTGGAAGAATTAGACACTGGAGCTTCTGGATTATCTGAGATACACGTACCTGTAATTCCAATGAATAGACAGCTTCTAAGTGTTGTCGGCTGTTAATGTTCTGGAAAGCAAAAAATTGAGCTTATTTTATAATTACCGCTAAACCACTAACGATTTCTCAATCTGCCACTCAAACAGACGAGCGGGCGATTCCACCGAAGAGGATTCCTTAATCATTATCCTTTTTTTTTTAAATAAAAATCATTCGCATGAAAAAATTTCGGTACTATTGGGGAATATGTGGAATTAAAATTATCGTTGGATTACACTACTAGTAATTAAATAGATTAATTCTACGGATGTGATTGGACTAACATTTAAAAAAGTTTTACCTAAATTCTGTGCTAATTTTATATTTGAAACAATTTCTATTAAAAATTATTTTTCTTGAAAAGTGATTGGTACATGAAATTTTTAAGGAAAGAAAATAATTATAAAAACTAAATTAAAAACACAATTTAATAGTTGAATAATAAACTATTTTTAACTTATTTTTCATAATCAATTTTTTTGTTTAAAAATTTTCAATAATTTTCTCTCAATATTATTAATGAAAAATTAACAACTCACACATACACTTTATTAATAATCTATTATAGGAAAAAGTGTATTTTACTCCTTTAATTATGAGGTTGTCGAATTTTACTTCTTTGAATTATTGAAACTTAAATTTTATCCCTTTAAATTTTATAAAACTTGAATTTTATTTCATCGTTATCAAGTTAACAGTCATGACACTTAATAGTGATTCTGTAACAGTTAACGACGATTAGAAATCGACATTACCATCCTTAACGATAATTAATAATTGCCGATAAGTAAAAAAGAATTTTAAAATTAGTGAATATTGTGGTAGTTAAAAATAATCGTTAAGTGAAATATAATAGCAATAATTTTCCTAACAGATTCTATTAAGTTAGTAATGTTAGAAGTAAAATTCAAGTTTTATAAAATTGGAATAGGTAAAATCTAAGTTTCAATTGTTAAGGAGGTAAAATTTGACAATCCTATAATTGAAGGGGATAAAATATTTAGTTAAAAAAAGTAAAATATGACAATCTCATAGTTTCAATAGTTGAAGAAGGTAAATTCTGATAATCCTATAGTTGAAAGGGATAAAATACAGTTTTTCCTTTATTATATAATAATCAATTATCTTATTGTTATATTAAATAATTAAAAATAACACTAAAATGATATTTTATAATTTTAAAATGTCTTATTGATACATATTTTCTCGAATACATTATTATATGTATGTAAATAAGTAAAATTTCAGTGAAAAAATTATTAACACATAATATCAATTTTTTTTAGCCAGCATAGTAATTTGATTCCCTTAAATAATTGTTTTCACTTTTGAAGAAAAGAAGAAGAAGAGAAAAAAAAAAAAAAAACGTACTATTTGCATTTCTTAGCGCAAACTGGGGACATCTGATTGCCGCTCGAAGGCAAAGAGAAAAGGCGAGAGAGGCTCGAGCTCGCCGTCGTAAGTACTTTTTGCCCTCCAATTGCTATCACAGTTCGGGTACTCCTGATTCTGAATCAACAATGTCTGGGTAATCAGAGTAATTAACCATGAGGAACCGAAAATCCATTTCCGTTGCGAAACCTTCAACTTCTTCTCATTCTTTCTCAAGTATTTTTGTTGTAGAACCTCCTCCGAATTTCTTTCCCTCAAAGCAGGAGTGCTTTAAGCTGATCGCCGTACTTGCAATCGCATCAGCAGTTACTTGGACCTGTAACGTCTTCTTCAACTCTTTCATCAATCCCCAGACCAAGCCTTTTTGCGATACCAACCTCGAGTTTCTGGATCAATTTTCCGGTGAGAGAATCTTTTTCCAAAAAAAAAAAAAACGTATTTTTATGAGAAGGAAGAGGAATACTGATTTCTATTGCATTTTGCTTCCATAGTATTGAAGCCTGCTTTTGGTTTTACTTATTTTACTAGTTTTAACTGGCTTCTGAAAGATTTGTCTTTGTTGTACTTGCCATTTTATCTTCGCGATTAAGACTTGTTCTTCGTGGGACTGAAATATGAACTCGAAATTAAAATATTGTGTTCCCATTGGTTTTCACTATGATATTTGCTTCATGCATTGTGGATCGTTGCAGATTTTTGTGAACCTTGTCCAAGTAATGGAAAATGTTATGATGGCAAGTTGGAATGTCTTCAGGGTTACAGAAAGCACGGGAAGTTGTGTGTAGAAGATGGAGAACTTAATGAGTCGGCTAAAAAGATTGTTTGTTCTTTTACTTCTTCTGCAAAATGAATATTGTCGACCATTCTCTGCTCTTTTTTTTTTTCCTTTGAATTTTTGCATTGCTTTCTGATTGGAATTTTTTTTCTTTGTATGATTTACCACAGTCAGAGAGAGTAGAATATCACCTCTGCGAAAAACATGCTAAATTTTTGTGCCATGGAACGGGATCAATATGGGTCTGTTCCGTTACTTCTAACCTTCTGCACAATTTACTTGTTTGTATTACCTTCTTTTGCGTTCAATGTTTTGTGACTTGTTCTTTTAACATTTTTGGTTTTGGCGTTCCCTTTTGCATTTCCATTTTAGGTTCAAGAGGACGGATTATGGAATTACTTAGATAATCTTGAGCCAATTGTAAATGTGGGATTGGACAATGTTAACTATACAAAACAAAGGACAATTGAGACATTGACTAAATTGTTGGACACGAGGACAAATTCTCTTGGGTTTGTTTGAATCTCTAAGTCAATGAAGCTTTGTGATTTTGTGTTACATGTCTTTTCAAAATTCTGCTTCCCATGTTTTTTCTATCTCATAGGATGAAGGAGTTTAAGTGTCCAGACTTACTGGCTGAGCAATATAAACCATACACCTGTCGCCTACATCAGTGGATCTCAGAGCACACACTAGTTTTATTGCCACCTTTTGCCATGGTATCTCAGTCTTAAACCCTTAAATACATATATTAATGCAAATTACAGCATAATTATACTTGCTAATAGTCTTGAGATCAAACAGCTTGTTGGATTCACAATTTTTATCTGGAAAGTCTGTCGGAAACTACACATGTCTAGAAGAGTTGAAGAGCTTTACAACCAGGTATAGGGAATTTTACTGTATATTTGTAATTTCTGATGATGGTATAAGAATCTAGTTCATTGTCTGAATTAAGAGTTACAATATTTTAATTATCTTGCTGTATCCATCACTCCTGGGTGAGGGATTTTAATAGGGACTAGGATTCTAGTCAATATAATGAGAGAAGAACTCAGCTGGTGAAATAAATTACCTTCGTGGCCCCTTTTTTTCATTTTTCATTTCTTACTATTGTTAATTAACTATGGCAGTTGTGCAACGCAGGCTTCACTTCATTTGAAACTTATAGCATTCTGTTTCTGATGTGATAGGCTTGTGAAATACTTGAAGAGAATGCATTGATGTCTAAGAGCGCAAATGGCAGTGAACCTTGGGTTGTTGCCTCTCAGTTACGTGATCACTTGCTTTTGCCAAGAGAGCGGAAAGACATACAATTATGGAAAAAGGTGCTTGGATTATTTTCAAAATAGATTGGATACCCTGTATTATTGTTAGAGTGGTTAATCTATTAGCAAAGTGGTGCAAATTGTATTCATTCATGACTAATAAGTACTCTAAGCTAATGACTTGTAAGAACAATTTTTTGAGGTTTTGGCTAAACATCGGATCACAGGTAGAAGAGTTGGTTCAAGAAGATTCTCGTGTAGATCGCTATCCAAAGTTGGTGAAAGGAGAATCAAAAGTGGTATGGGAATGGCAAGGTACGGAATTGTACAAATAAGCTGTTCCAAAGTATGAAATTTATTTTCTGGATGATATTCTTGACGAACTTTGGCTAAGAGACTCACAATTAAATACACATCTATTGTGATTGTAATCAGAAGTAAATCTACACAAAACTTGCACAATATCAGTTTGTTCCAATATAAGGAGCAGTTTTAAACTCAGAATGAACATGAACCAAAAACTGTCTAAGCTAATATTTTGATGAATTTGCAGTTCACATGTTTCTGACGGCTATCTGTACATTTTTCATTTCAGATTGAGAATTTCTTTTAATTTAGTATAATAATCATGCCTTTTTTTTTCCTTACATATTTTATAGTTGAAGGCTCTCTGAGCTCTTCAAGGATGAAGAGAAAAAGAGATGCAAGCAAAGTGTGGAGCAACAAAGGCGTGAACTTGAATGATCAGCATCCCATCTTGAAGGCTGGTTCGTTTTAATGTTTTTACTTTCTAGCTTGTGCTCTATATCTCGCTTGATTTCTTATACCATAAATTCGATGCAGAGTCTAAAGAACTACCAACTTGACACAACAGCTTCTTCCAGTGGTCAATTCCATCCTGTCACATGTATGTTGCAAAAACAACTCATGATTCAGATGAAGCCTGGTCTTGCCTTATTTACACATACAAGGCTAGATAAGGCTTCTGAATGAGGAACAAGGCGTGGCTATCTCATTGTACACAAATCAATTGCTGTCACTATAAGCTAACAACTACTGCAATCTCTTGTGCATCCATTTCTCAGGTGGTTGTGTGCTTGCTAAGATCAGAATCCAGATTATGTTTACAGTACCTAGTGGCTGCAATTGATATTGGCGTCCATATTATTTTTGCCTCCCCCAGTGCAAGCTATAGTACATATTCTGTATTCCGGTTATTTTCTCAGAGGATCAGTTCCATTTCGGTGGTTGTAGATTTGCTTACTTCCAAGTCATGCTCGAGTTATTTTTGAGGATCAAATACAAATGTATGTTCTCTTGCATGTCATGTCCATGTGGGGATTCTCTTTATGTTGCACATAGGGATCTGAGCCTTTCCTTGTAGAGTCATTTCAATCAATGCAGATTTCTCCTCAAGTTGTTTATCCTCGAGGTCTACATGCACAAAGTTATGGAAAAAATTGGTTGCGGAGGTGTGTCCAATAATACTGCCAAGTTTTTCTTTTTTTTTTTAATTTCTCCCCACCCACCATCACATACATAGACTTATTTAGTTGGAAAATATTTTTCATAAAAAAATATCACTTGTATGAATATTAAAAAAAGAATATGTTTGTATTTATGATCTAAAAAAATGGTATTATAATTATAATAATGATGGAAAGTAGATTATTATTAAAAAAAGAATTTTTTAATTTTTTATATTTAATATTAAATAAATAAAATATTTATCTTTATTTTATTATTTTATAATTATATTTTATAAAAAATATTCCCATCGAAATAGAACGAGCCTTAATCTATCGTCACACGCTTTTAGGAAGAGTTGGATCCTAGGATTTGTGAATGGGCTTGTGCACAACACTGATGGTGAAAAGCACAGCAACGGCTTGGCATAAATGGCCTGTTGATGGGGGTGATGTGGCTCAGACAACAGAAACTTGCGATAAAAGTTATTGTCTAAGCAGGCCGATGATAATCTCTTCCGTCGGTAAGGGAAGTCTAAATAAAATTAATTGTCCAAGTAGGCAGATGATAATCACTGCCCTCTCTCTTGCAGTTGAGAATTTTTTCTCTTTTTGATGTTGAGTCCGCTGTGAACATGATACGGGCAAAATTTATTATAGATAAACATACACGGCATAATTTTTTAAAAATCAGTTATACCAGTTTAAAATATATAAAATTGATTGTAGATAAAATTAAAAATCAGTTATACCAGTTTAAAATGTATAAAATTAATTGTAGATAAATTATATTCCCAACACAAAGTGATATAGGCATATAGTTATTCAAGTAGCACTGTTCCTCGGCACAATTTGTGTTCAACAAGACTACAAAAGCCAGCAGCATGTTCTGTTGGATCCAACAGTCATATATTGATCTCGATTATCTTCTTTTTTTTTAATTACTATTTTTAGAGGAATAAAAATATGATTTTTTATTAAAATTGATCATTTTAATACAAAATTTTTATATATTTATTCATTTTGAATGAGAGAGAAAATAAAAGAGAAAAAATTTATAATTTAAAAAATTAAAAAAAAATTATAATCATTCGTTTTACTTTTAAATTTTTTTCTTCATCTTTTCTCTTCAATCCAAGAGGGAAAAAAGATAAAATAATAAAACTTTCTTTCCATCCATACAAATCCAACACTGCATGTATGAAAGATAATTTTCCCAATATATATATATATATATATATATATATATATATATATATATATATATATATATATATATATATATATATATATATATATATACTTCTTTAATTGTACAAAGGATTATCCTACTATTGGTCATCTCTATCTCTGTATTATCTACTAAGAAGTTAATTTAATACTATATAATATTATAAATATATATTAATTATTTAAAAAGAAACATGATTATAATAATATAATTATCAATTAATTAATATTAGAAAATATAATAATGTATCATAAATGACTAAAAATGACTGCTTTTGGTAGCAAGTTATGACATAAGATATGTAATAAAGTTACTTACTTTACATATATTATATTAATATTTCTCTATTATTCTCAAGTAGATAATTACAAATCTCTTTAAAAATGATAAAAAAGAAACAAAAAAGGAGAGAATTTATATCCCGTCTTTTTTAAAATTATAAAAAAAATTGATAATATATCATTATTCAATAGAGGGATTAATATATTGTTGGCATTTATTTATTCATTTTAAAATATAAAATATATAATTAATCTCATAATTAAAAGGCAAAATACAAGTAAAGTTTTTTTTTAGTTAATTCTTGACACATGAATCCAACTCTTTTAAAGTGTAACATACACTTTAAAAGGTTATAATAGATAATCATAATTATTGATAAAAAATTAAGAATAAGATAATTACTAATTAAAAAATTACTTTTTTGATGGCTTATTATTTATCAAATCCTCAATCTTTGATTTTTATTTTTATTAATAGTTGTAATTATCCACTTTACTCTTTAATTAACTCTTGATTTAATAGCATATATATTGAATGATTGATTAACTTAATAGGTGCAAATTTTTATTTAAATATTTATGTGTTATACTTTAATTATTAAATATTACAAAAAAATTGATAATAAATTTAAATTTAAATTTCTAACTTTTTGTTATTGCTTTAAATAAAATAAATAGATATTTTACTTATTATAATTCAATATCATTTTTTAATCCTTTAATGAAATATTAAAAAGATAAAAATGATGCAATATGATTAATAAATCATGATTTAGTATTTGAAAAAATATAATTTTCATACAACAATCATTACAATATAATTTTATGTAGATTATTATTACTTTTTAGTTGTACTTTAATTATAAAATATTACAAAATATTTAATAATAAATTTAAATTGATGTTTCTAACTTTTTGTTATTGCTTTAAATAGAATAAATAGATATTTTACTTATTATAATTCAATAGCATTTTTTAATCCTTTAATGTAAGAAGACATATGAAAAAGATAGAAATGATACAATATGATTAATAAATCATAATTTAGTATTTGAAAAGATATGATTTTCATACAACAATCATTATAATATCATTTTGTAAAGATTATTATTACTTTTTAGTTGTACATGTTATATTAAGCTGTAACTTTTAAAAAATATATATTTTAGTACAATCCTAAATACCAAAAAAAAATTATAGTTTCTAAAACAATTTCAACAAATTTAAAAATTGCTAAGCCTTTGATAGGGTAGATATTATAATGAAATTATATATATAATTTTAATTATTGAATTTCCTACTATGCTCTTTAAAAGGAATAAAAAATAATAAAATAATAGTATAGGCTATAAGAAAATGTATGATAAGTACTCTAAATATAACTTTGATTAAAAATCTAAATGAAAAAAATTGCAATAATCATTTATAGCAAATGAATTTTTTAATTCTACCTAACCATCTCAAAATCTTCCAATCATCCTAAAATAAAAATACTAATTAATTTTAGTTATCCAAATTTACTCAAAATATTAATTTATGACTTTAATATATATTTGAACAAAATGTTCATAAGTTGATTAACATTATTCCGACATTTTACTTTTCAAATTCTTATCAAATAAAATATATTTTTAGTAAAAAAATCAAAAATACCAAATGATAATGATAAAAAAAATATAATTTATTTACTATCATTAGGATATCATCACTAATATATCTCTATGAATCTACAAAAATTATAATTTTATAAATTAGTAAATTAATAAAAATCACACATCTAAGTTATAGATTTAATATAGTTAAGTAAAGTTAAGTAAACATCTAATATGATAAAAAAAATTTAAAAAAAGATGTCTTAAATAAAGAGATAACCTAAAAAAGGGGGGGAAAGAGAAAGATTGGATTTTTTTAAAAAATTATACTAAATTTACACAAGAATTAATTTTATATATAAACTAATTGACATTGTAAAATTGATTCTACATATCTCAAATGTTTCATTGTAACAAAGCAAGGCCAAAAAATAGATTTTCCCAAAAGGAAAAAAAATTAAGTATCAATTATGAAAGATAAAAATATTGAAAAAATTGAAACCTAACACTCACCTATTCATGATTTTAGAAATAAAGATATAAGACCAAAAAAACCTATTTAGTTTTTGTAGCAAAGTTTCATAACAAATCTTAAAGCAAAATTGAAAGAGAAAAGTAGAAAGATAAACTAAAAATCTTTGAAAAAATTTCGTGAAAGAAGAAAAATAAAAAAAATATAAGATGATGTTTCAAAAGAAATCTTGAAACCCAATGCTTGTCTATGCATCATTCTAGAATGGTATGACACTAAAAAAATTCATTCAACTTTTTACAATAAAGAAGTAAGAAATCTTTAAGCAAAAAAAAAATGAGATTATACTTCCAAAAAAAATCGAGAAGTGGTAAGGAGAAAAAAGAAGAAAGTAATAAAAAAAATTTTAAGTAATTGAGTAATAAAAAATAAAATATATAGAAAGTGATATCATAATAAAAAATTTAAAGAAGCAAACAAATCGCCGCTATGAATAATTGATTTTAAATTTGAATTGAAAGATAATTTTCATGATTTCATATAATTTTCTTAATATTAATAATTACTTTTAAATTTAGATATTAACTTGGAAGATATCCTTTTTCAAGATAATCTATCCATTCAAAATTCAAAATAAAATTATTTTAATGTTAGATGATGCTAAATATTTACATTTAAATTTTTATTGAAAATTAGTTTAATATTAGAAAGATATAAATAGAGTAATCAGTAGCTTCATATTTATTAATAATTGTTAGTGGCTAATAAATGTAAGAAAAAAATTTTTTATTTCATAATTTATCTTTCAAGTGAAGAAGAAATGATAAATTAACTTTTCGTTGACAAAAATAAATTGACATATGACAAATTATTAGAATAACACTTGTTATAATAACAGATAATAAATATTACAACTAATATATAATATAGATATTAGTCATGATATTCTCTCCTTTTTATTGTGATAAGTGTCATTTTTATGTCTCATCACATGTTAATTTATTTATTTTTAATAAATATTATGTATTAATTTATTATTTTTTCTTAATGAATACTATGTTATGGTGAGCCATACTTGCACAATTTTTTTATTTTTATATAGCAATAGCAATTTATACCAACTGGAGAAAAAGATTTCATAATTTATTTTCTTTATTTATTACATTTTCATAATCCTTTTTATTTTCTTCTGATTTATTTATTAAATTTCTCTGATATCTTTTCTTGATTTATTAAATTTTCTAATTTTCGTATCAAAATTTCAATTCGTATATCACACCGATTATAATGTAGTTTGGGATATCTTCTGATTAGCAAAAACTAATCTTTGTTATCTTAATATTTTAAATTCGTAAACATCCACCGCTTTGTCCCCCTCTCTCTTTTGCCAGCTTACAGCTGAGTGTACTGCTATCTCTCTCTGACCAGAATCAGTGAATGATCCACAAGACACACACAGTTTCATTTGGTTGGGGAATTCTATTCCATTGCCAGGTTAGCCATTTCATTTTCTGCTTCTCCCATTTGATCATTTCTTGAAGGAGCCTAGCCGTCGCTCTTTCGTTAGCAAATATCTTTAACCCTTTGAGTTCACTCTTGTACTGTAAGTTTCCACTTTTGAGCCAACTTCTGGTTTGCTTATGTTTTCTCAATTTAGAACTTCATTGAATTTTACATAACAAGAGAGTTATATAGTTAAGGAGCTACGCTCTGAGAATTTCTCATTTTTCTCTTGTCTTCTGTAAAATCATTCATAAATAACATTTTCTAGATCCTCTTTCATGTTGTGAATGAATATTAATCAAATGAAGTTTAGTTTTTCAAATGATGCTATGGAAAGTAGATTCGGGTTCCTTTTCTTTTATCTATGTGAGACAAGAAATCCTTCCACAAGACTGCAAATTATAGGTAATAAATGGCTAGTTTCTTTGATAATCATAGGGGGCCTCTACATCATTAATTATTTTGTCAACTCTAATTATGAATCTGTGCTTATATAATTTTTCATTCCAAGTTCTGTACACGTTTGACTCCTGATGATGTAACCTAGTAATCTGTTTCTAAATTCATTGCCTTTTTGAGCACCTCCACCCCATTTATGAGTTCCCGGAATAACTTATCCGGCAGCGGTCAAAGAGCATGAAGGGCATGTCAATATTTGCTGTGATTGGTCTCTGTTGTTTCTTTTATTTTGGAGCGTGGCAAAGAAGTGGATCTAGAAAGGGAGATAGTATTGCCTTGAAAGTAAGTAGGCCGACAAAATGCAATTTTCTGCCAAATCTTGGTTTTGAATCTTATTATAATGATGTAGAAATTGTTGAACCTTCAGAACCAAAAGCAGAACTTTTCAAGCCATGCGATGTCTGATAATATATTGATTATACACCTTGCCAAAAACAACACCGAGCATGAGATTCCCCAGAGAAAATATGATATATAGGGAAAGGCATTGTCCGGCTGAAGATGAAAAACTACACTGCCTTGTCCTAGCTCCCGAAGGGTACATGAATCCTTTTCTGTGGCCCAAGAGTCTTCTATGCTAATGCTCCTTACTAGATTCTGACAGGGAGAAGGCTGTTTAAAATTTGGTGCAATTCTAGGGGTATGTGTCCGAATTTCCAGGTGGAGGAACCATATTTCGTCAAGGAGTAGATCGATGCATATATCGATGAACTTTCATCGGTTGTCCCAGTTGCAGAGGGCTCTTCCAAATAGCACCGGACACTGGTTTTGGAGTATGTTGATCCTTTGCTCTTCCTTTTATTCAAAATGTGTTATTAGTTCCCCGTCATGCTTTTTAACTCAGCTGAGTCAGTTCCATTTCTTCATTTGCTGTTTTCCCCATGTCAATGATTCTTTGTGATAGAGGCATTGCTTAGAGCACCCAAAAACCTGCCACTTGAGGATTTGCGTTATAGTTAGAATGCTTAGTTAAAGAGTCACCCTTTTTCCTCAAGATTTGAACAATTACACTTGCTGAAGAGAATTTGTTGACTATGTTGTTTGCACTAAAGGAAAACTATGAAGCACAAGACCAGTTTGCACTAGAGCAAGATGTCCCTGCAATTATTGGTGTTCTTGGCACTATTCGTCTACTATACCGTTCAAGAGCCTTGGATATGGCCCAATGCTCTTGATGTCTAATTCCATGGACTTCAAATGGTTAGTGCTAAAATAAAATGTTCCTTAAGACTAGTCAATATTCAAAACTACCTTGCTGTCAGAATTTTCTTTGCCTAGATAATGACACATCAAATTTAACCTTCCAAATAAGATTCCACAAACATCAAGGAATAAAAGTATTTTGTTATCCAAAATGTCAACTCAGGTACTTGAAAATTTTGAAGTCATAAAAGAAAACAGGACCATGAGAATTAATAAATTCATCATCGCATTCATTGTGATTGATACAGGTGCTGTGTATGATTTCTTTGATGGAAGTTGATGGAGTCTTAAGGCAGGGTGGATATTGGATTTTATCTGGCTCTCCGATTAATTGGAAAACATACTACCAAACATGAAGCGATCTAAGGAGGATGTCAATGCAGAGCAGAGAACAATTTAGGAGATTACTGAAAGTCCTTGCTGGGAAAAGAAGTGTGAAAAGGGGGATAATGCATTATGCAGGAAACGAAAAAGTGCTGAATATTACCGAAGAAAGCCCCTTAATTTGTGTAAATCAGATGATGCTGATATTGTATGGTAACTCTTACTCACCTTTTATGCAGTACATAAATATATAGATATAATCCCATTTTCGTCATTTTCATTTTCATTACTTAATAATTATTTGGTTATATGGTTGGTACACCAAAATGGAGGCATGTAAAACTTCTTTCCTTGAGGTAAGCATTAAAACTGAAGATGCAGGAGGAAGTCGAAGAGGTAAACAGTAAAACAGTCCTTCCTCGAATAGCTGAGGGCTTGATTCCGGGTGTCACAATTGAATCTTATCAAGAGGACAATAAAGCATGGAAAAAGAATGTTAATGCTTACAAACAAATCAATAAATTGATCAGCACTGCTAGATACCAGAACATGATGGACATGAATGCAGATCTTGGAGGATTTGCAGCTGCACTTGATTCTCAAAAATCACGGGTGGTGACTGTTGTGCCCGCGATTTCTGATAACACTTTTGGTGCTATCTAATTGGCATTTATGATGACTGGTAAGAAATTGCAATAAGAGAATTCCCTGATCTGCTCTTGGGAGAAAGAAAACTCTATGTGAAGATATTTCACTGACATTATTGTTCTTGGTATATTCAGGTGTGAGGGCTTTTCTACATACCTAAGGAAATATGATCTCATTCATTTTTAATGCTTTATTTAGCTTGTACCAGTTAAGTTCTTTCCCCTTCTTTCATGCTTCTATCAATATCTTATATGAAAACAAATGAATATTTCTAGTACTTTTTCAGGTACCTAATAGCTAAATTGATTTTATTATATTATTTATTTTCTTAAAATTCAAGTGTTTAATCCGTCAATGGAGACATTGGAAATAGTCTGAGTTGTTGGTAAATAATGTTCAGAGTGAAACTGGAAGCTTGAAAGGGGAAACAAGAATAATCTGAAATATCTGCTTAAAGAATTTTTGTATGGACAGTTAGACAGGCTTTCATTATCGCCATCTATTTGCATTGTTGAATTTGATTAAACAGTTGTAATTTAGAAGACGACTTTCTTGAAATGGATAGCATCCTGTGACCAGAAGGAGCAGTACTTATCAGGGATGAAGTTCAATTCCTGAACAGGGGTAGAAAAAGTGTGGCCACAGTGATGGATCAAGAGATATTGGTTGCTGTGAAACAATATTGGTTTGGCAACAGTATGAACAGCACCTCCAAGGAAGAGTATTAAACTGGTATTATTTGGCAATGATTATGAAACGTAAGAGGTCACTCTTGATCACGAGACAACGCTCTTAATCCCAAATATAAGGAGGAAATCAAATTAGAGAGAAGAAAAAATGAATAAAAGGGGTTATGGAGAGTTAGAGACAGGTAAAGGGATTGGATTGATAAGCTTATTCTCCACTTTCCTCAATAATGCTACACACGCACAAGTGAAACCTCACGCAGCCCTCACATGCTTCTGTATTAGATCATTCGTTAAAACTTACAATCAATACTTCTAAAGGGGTCCGCTGCGAAAAAAAGGTCAACATTATTCATGTGAGGGGTGTGTGAGACTTTAGCCATTGCATGTATAGCTTTGTTCCTGTTATAAACTAGTGGGAAGTGCAAATACACATTCATTTTTTTATACAATTCTCTCAAGTAATCATGTTTTATCATCGAATTTGGATCTATAAAATAGTTTAGTAATTAAAAGTGACATTATAACGAAAGTGTGGCGAAAGCTTCTAGAGTTTGCAAATAGTCATGAGAATGTTAAACCACCTTATTTTCTGAGATTATAGTAATGCCAGCCAAGCAAATATAAGAACAACAAAAAAGAGAAGCATAAAAGCCCTATCTCTTTATGGAGCAGAGCCGTACGTAGCGAAAATCTATCCATTAATTGGAGATAGAAACAACGCTATTGGCTAGCCCGTCTAGCTCAATCGGTAGAGCGCAAGACTCTCAACCTTGTGGTCGTGGCCGAATCGTGGGTTCGAGCCCCACGGTGGTCGTGATTTTTATTCCATAGTTTCGTTAGCAGTTTTACCATATTGACGAAAAGAACCCTAGTCGCACAGTAGATATCGTAAGAGGATTGTGGGCGTAATTTTCATTCTATAGTTCTTTTATTCTTTAGTTTTGTTAGCCGTTTTACCATACTGACGGAAAGAACCCCTGTATATATATATAAAAAAAAAAGAAAAAAGGAAAGAACCCCTGTTGCACACATCGGAAAAGGATTGTGGGCGTAATTTTTGTTCTATAGTTTTCTTAGCCGATTTGCCTTACTGACGAAAAGAACCCCAGTTGCACAGTAGATATCAGAATAGGATTGTGGCCTATATATGGTAAAAGCCTGGGAAAGGAACCTTGCACAGTTAATGCCAGAAGAGAATATATCACACTGAATCACAGGACTTGACTGAGAACTGGGGAATAAATTGAGGCATTGAAGTAAGATTAACTTGGAGGCAGAAACCATCCCCATCTATCCGATATTCTTAATTGGCTAATTGTCTTCCTTAGATCAATTGGAAGAGAGACTGCAATATTTAGTGTGAATAATGTGTCCAATTATGTTATTAGAGTTATTTACTACAAATATTCAATTTATTTATACAGTTATATATCAATTATCGAAATTAATAAGAATTTTGCGAATTTCTCCCAATCCCTTTTTTTTTTTGTTAATAAAGTTGTTATTCATTAAAAAAAAAAGGTTGATATTCAGTTGTAATTATACTATATGTCTTTGTAGTAATTACTTCATGATTTCTTAAAATTATTACTATAAATGCATTAGATCTAACACATACTAATTACTTCATAATTTATATACGAATTCAATGTATTTTTAGACAAGATTCGGTCGGTAAATTTAATTTTTTGATAATAAAATAGTAATCAAATGAGATAATCATTCTAAAAATTAAAACATCAACAAAATAATTATTTTAAAAATTAAAATGTTAATAAATTTCTTCTTCTCTAATAAAATCCTCTACGTTCATTTCAGAGATTAGTATATTTTCCATTTATCCAACGTGTTACTAGTTTTAGGGGTCGTTTGGTTTGCAGCAAAAATATAGGAAATTGTATTTCTCAGGATATAAACTATCATAGAGTTGTTTGGTTGCATAAAATGAGAGGAAATAAATCTTCCTGGGAACTTGTGTTTCCCATAAAACACGAGAAAACACGGGAAATCACTTACCCACTCCCCCTAGGTAAGTTCTATTTCCTCCATTTTTAACTAATTCATAGACAAAAATATCCTTACTAAAATTAATTAATACCAATTTTACCCTTTTAATTGATTATCAGATTTTACTTCATGAATGTCCATTTTAGTTGGTGTTATTGTTATTTTACAGTTTGCTTATTAATTAAGATATATATATATATATTACATAAATTTAAATGAATTAATTAACAGCATACTTTTATTTAATTCCTACATTATTTTATAACCCACTTATTATTATTTTTTTATTTATTTTATTGCATAATTTTCTTTTACTTCTTTTTTATTTTATCTATTGTTATTATTTGAAAGTTAGATTATAATTATTAAATAATATAAATATAATATGATATATTTAATTTGATTATATAAATATTTTGAATAAATTAAAATTTTAATATATATTATATTAATTGCATTATATAATTATATATTCTATTTGTTGATTGAAATTATTTGAATATTAAAATAAAATTTTCTTTAAATTTTATAAATATTTTTTAATATCAAACTTCAAGCACTATAACTCAAATTAAATACACACACACACACACACACACACACACACATCAATTAAAATTAAAATTTTCTTAATTAGTTATTGTCTAGAGAACAAATAATAATATGTTATTATTTGATAATTTAATTTTTAATTAATCTATTTATTTAAAATTTTCAATTGATGTTACTGTTTTAGAACATAACAGTAACATGTTACTATCTAGAAAAAAATAGTAATATGCTATTATCTATTTATCTGAAATTTTTAATTGATATTACTATTTTAGAACAAAACAGTAACATGTTACTGTTTCTTCTCTAGACAGTACTAGACAGTAACATGTTACTGTGTAGAGAAAAAATAGTAACATACTATTATTTAACAATTTGGTTGTTAATTAAACTTGATTTATCCATTTATTTAGAATTTTCAATTAGTGTTACTATTTTGGAATGAAACAGTAACATGTTACTATCTAAAAAATAAACAGTAACATGCTATTATCTATTTATTTGAAAATTTTAATTAATGTTTCTGTTTTGGAATGAAACAGTAACATGTTACTATCTAGAAAATAAATAGTAACATGTTACTGTTTAGAGAAAAAAATAGTAACATGCTATTATTTAGTAATTTGGTTGTTAATTATACTTGATTTATCTATTTATTTAAGATTTTAAATTGATGTTACTATTTTGGAACGAAACAGTAACACGTTACTGTCTAGAGAAAAAATAGTAACATGTTATTATTTAGCAATTTGATTGTTAATTAGACATGATTTATTCATTTATTTGAGGTTTTTAGTTAGTGTTACTGTCTTGGAACGAAACAGTAAGATGCTATTATTTAGCATTTTGGTTGTTAATTAGACATGATTTATTCATTTATTTGAGGTTTTTAGTTTGTGTTACTGTCTTGGAACGAAACAGTAACATGTTACTGTCTTGGAACGAAACAGTAACATGCTATTATTTGACAGTTTCGTTGTTAATTAGACATTATTTATTCATTTATTTGAGGTTTTTAGTTGGTGTTACTGTATTGGAACGAAACAATAACATGTTACTGTCTTGGAACAAAACAGTAACATGCTATTATTTGGCAGTTTCGTTGTTAATTAGACATGATTTATTCATTTATTTAAGGTTTTTAGTTAGTGTTACTGTTTTGGAATGAAACAATAACATGTTACTGTCTTGGAACGAAACAGTAATATGCTATTATTTGGCAGTTTAGTTATTAATTAGACATGATTTATTCATTTATTTGAGGTTTTTAGTTGGTGTTACTGTCTTGGATGTTACTGTCTTAGAACGAAACAGTAACATGCTATTATTTGGCAGTTTGGTTGTTAATTAGACATGATTTATTCATTTATTTGAAATTTTTAATTGGTGTTACTGTTTTAGAACGAAACAATAACATATTACTGTCTTGGAAAGAAATAGTAACATGCTATTATTTGGCAATTTGGTTGTTAATTAGACATGATTTATTCATTTATTTGAAATTTTTAATTGGTGTTACTATTTTGGAACGAAACAGTAACATATTACTGTCTTGGAACGAAACAGTAACATGCTATTATTTAGCATTTTGGTTGTTAATTAGACATGATTTATTCATTTATTTAAGGTTTTTAGTTAGTGTTTTTGTTTTGGAACGAAACAGTAACATGTTACTATCTTGGAACGAAACAGTAACATACTATTATTTGACAGTTTAGTTGTTAATTAGATATGATTTATTCATTTATTTGAAGTTTTTAGTTGGTGTTACTGTTTTGGAACGAAACAGTAACATGCTATTATTTGGCAGTTTAGTTATTAATTAGACATGATTTATTCATTTATTTGAGGTTTTTAGTTAGTGTTACTGTTTTGGAACGAAACAGTAACATGTTACTGTCTTGAAACGAATCAGTAACATGTTACTGTCTTGAAACGAATCAGTAACATATTACTATTTAGTTTACAAATAATAATAAATTATTTTTTAGTAATTTTATTTGTTAAAAAATTTATTATAATACTACTAGATAGCAAAAGAGTTAGAAAAAAAATTTAATATGGGATTCGAATGAATTTAAATTAATAAAAATAAGATTAAAGTTAAAAAAATAACAAGAAATTAAAAAAATTAAAAAAATTATTGAAAAAGGTCTTTTTTGCCAAATCATAGTGGGCAAAACACTTTTAGTATTTTGCAAGCACGTAGATCTCGAAAAGTTACATGAAATTAAAAAAAATTCACTTAAAATGGACAATCAGGCACAAAGTTATGATTATTCAAAATTTTGAGCTCAATTTATACGTTTTTAACCAAGTAGACTTCGTCAAACCCACATTTTCTTATTTTCTATTGAAAGAGCAAATGAAAAAGATTAAAAATGAGTGGTAATGCAAACATTGGTTAACTAATAAAGAATTTATGACTTTTTAAAAATTTTAATTTACTACCACATTCACATAGTTAAAAAAAGAGTAATTTCAGTATATAACATTCATAAATCATAAAATTAGAACTTAATTAAAAAAAAATTGGCGCTATCACCTCTTTAAAATCAATTAATATCTATTAATATATATTACATTATTATTAAGGATATTATAGTCATTTCATTATTATTTCCTAGGAAATTCAAAGTTGAACTAAACAAAACATAAGAATTTATTTCGTGGGATATGTGACTTCCTTTATGTCAATCAAATAACATTTAAGGATTTCATAGGAAGTGCACACAGTAAGTAACTTCCTAAGAAATTCAACTTCCTATGGGAAGTTATTTCCTGCATGAACCAAAACGACACCTTATTTTGTGTTTTGAAGAAGGGGATTCCATGTTGGCAACGGAGCATTATGGTAAAAACCTGGTATTATCGATCCACAGATTCAATCATTGTTAAGCATCAACGCACGCACTTACCAAAGGGCCATCATTGTTAGGTTGAACTTGAATCCAAAGCACCTTGCTCGCCAGTGTAGTCAGTAGCCCGTCACTACTGATTGAAGTCCCTTTAGGTACATTTCTGCTGCTTTTGCCTGCCGCAAGTTACTGTCCCTCTCTGGTCTCATCAATTTATGATCCACGATTACGCAAATTGACAAGCACAGCGAAGCATTCAACTTTCATATCTATCAGTCGAAACCCCAGTAGGGCAATAACTTATCAATCAACGAGCAGAGTTTAAGTTTGAAAAAACGTGCAGCCCATTTGTGATATTGCATTGCCGACACATATCTGAACGAACATCCACACGGGAGATGTGAGATTTCAGTGGCGTTGCCAACACTGTCACCGCCAATTCCTGACTTTTCTATCCTCTGAAAACGAGAAAATAAGAAAAGACAAAACCAAGTGAAGGGCAAGGAGGAAGCACTAATTCAAACTCAAACTACACGGCAAACCGAAAAAGTGAACAAAACAAAAGGGAATTGAACCAAACCTAATAAATCAAATTGGTTGGAATAATGGCGGGGCTTTGAATTCGACAGACGACAATTTTGAAATAAATTAATAATTTAAAGTTCAAAATACCTATTATAAAAAAATTTAAAATAAATCAATAATTTATATAAATTTATATTAATATATTCTTAAGATGCATCTAATAATACTAGAATTAATATAAAATTTTATATAAGAACTAATTAATAAATCAAATTGGTTGGAATAATGGCGGGGCTCTGAATTCGACAGACAGGCAGGACTCCATCAGAGAACATTGTAAAATATAAATTTTTAAATAAATTAACAACTTAAAGTTTAAAAAGTCTATTATAAAAAAATTTAAATAAATTAATAATTTATATAAACTTGTATCAATATATTCTTAAGATGTACCTAATAATACTAGAATTAATACAAAATTTTATATAAAAACTAATTAATAGTAAGAAATAAATTCATATACTCATAATATAAAATTACTAATTTAAATATTTAATATTTAATTAAAATTAAAATAACATCAAGTTATCATAATATCAAAGGTTAACAATAAAAGTAATTTAATTTCACCATAAATTATACAATAAATATTCAAAATATTTAATCTATATAATGGGTTTGAAAAAAAATAATCTATATGTCATTACCTTTATAATAAATAAATTTAAATAAAAAAATGTTAAACGGGCTGACCTAATAAGTTTGTAGGTTAGGCTTAAAATAAAAAAGTCTAATTTATTTAATTAAAATATCTTCTATATTAGCCTTAACCTGATTCATTTAACTAAATAGGTATAACCAAGTTGGACCTAAATTAGGCCGGACCATAGGTCCTTGATAGCCCGTGCCGGCCCATTTGCATCCCTAACTGCAAACAAATTCATTTTTAATTCATGCTCTACATTTATTTAATTAAATGTAAAGGCCTAACCTATTTAATTAAAAAGGCTTTTATATTGACCTTAATCTGTCTCATTTAACTAAATAGGTTTAATCGAGTTGGGCCTAAATTAGGCCGGACCATAAGCCCTTGATAGCCCACCCGACCCATTTGAACCTCTAACTGCAAACAAATTCATTTTCAATTCATGCTTTACATTTATTTAATTAAATGTAAAGGCCTAACCTATTTAATTAAAAAAGTTTCTATATTGATCTTAATCTGACTAATTTAACTAAATAGGTCTAACCAAGTTAGGCCTAAATTAGGCCGAACCATAGGCCATTGATAGCCACCAGAACCATTTGCACCCTTAACTGTAAACAAATTCATTTTCAATTCATGTTTTACATTTATGTCCTTTTTTATTTATATCATCTTTTTCCTAATAAAATGCAAGAGAATGAAATGAAATAAAATAAAAAATATTTATTTAATAGTTATTATAAAATAGGGAATAATAATTATATTAAATAGTAAAAATTTTACTTTATAACAAAAGTGATGGATTGGTTATTTTATTATTCATAGAATGAATTTTCTTACATTTTTATTCTTTATATCTTTCATATATTTTAACATTATTTTTTATTAATAATTAATAATATAACATCTATTTTTTAATATTATATTATTAAAATATTGAAAGGACAATAAACCGATTAATAAGCAAGAACCAATCCCTATCTCATGACTCTTATAGTTTCAAAATTTTACATTATCACTCCTATTTTATAATGAGAATATTTACATTCACCCTTTATAATATTTAATGTGAATTTTCATTTGGAGAATTTTCATATCTTTTCACCCCCACTTAAATTATGTTCTTAAATTGCATTTACTTTAACCATACAATTGATTTTAAAATGAAAATAATATACATAATATCCATTATTAACTCCATTTATATTTCTATTTTAATTATACTTCAAATTCAAATGTAAATATCAAATTACAATTATTATAGTTACTAATTTTTCTTTGTAACAAATATTTAATTTTGAATATAAATAACAAAAAGATTTATAATATATATAAACATATTAATTACTTTTAGATCATATGTATTATCTAAGATAGCTCATCATACAATTAAATTAAATATCTCTAAATTTTTAAGTTCAAGTTAGGCTTATTTAATATATAAATTAAATTATTTAACTCATGTATCATTTATTTGATTCATGAGTTTAACTTATCGAGTTAAAAGTCGAATTAGACTTCAAACATCATACAATCTAATTCAACTTATTGCTAGACCTATAATATTATCATATGTTTTGAAAGATACTTTTGTTGAATAACTTTTTGATCTAATTGTATACTTTAAATTTATTTTGGATAATTTTATTAATTTCAAAATTCAATTAAATTAATAATTTTTTAGTCTATATATTTTTTGTTTACAAAATGACAACAAGCAAAAGATAATAATTTTAAATAAATTTTGAGTTATGATGTGTGATTAAGGATATTTAAACCCTATCTTATAATTGTATTGAAAATATTAATTCTTAATAGACATCTTAGATAGATGTTAAAATCATTGTGTGAATATTTACATATAGCCACGTTAAAATCATGTGTATTCTATTATGCATATTTATAGGTGTCTTCTATTCAACTTTAATTTGTTTAAACTTCAATATCTTTTGTTTTAATCAGCCTTTCCTTGCTCATTATAGGGGTGGCAATTAGTCATATATAATTGGTTAACAAGGCTTAATTCAATCAACCATCTTAAACTAATAAGGGTTAAATTAGGCTTAATTTAAGTTGAAGAAATCACTCAAACCAACATAAACTAAACATGTCAAAATTCAATGTTTATGAATAGAGAATGGCTAGATAAACAAGGACTAAAATGTAATATTTTATTCCCCTATTATATACTAATTTCTTTAACCTTTTACTATTATTATTATTTTTTGCATAACATTCCACTATAAAAAATAAGCACTAATGAGAGTGGCAGTGAGACACAAATATAGCGACTTAGAGATTTTATTAGTAGAGCAACGCAAATTCACAAACGACAGTATTTAATTTAATGCTCTAGCAAGTATATGGAGGGCTATTTGTAAAGTCTACAATAATAAAAGATTATAACACAAACAAAATGACATTGTTTTGGTATCAACTTTGGACAAATTCAATTAATGCCAGGTAACACTAATTTGATATGCTACTAATTAAATAAAAAAAGGGGCCTTAAATTTAATCCATCATTATCTGGCCATTTTCATAATCTGTTTTTGCCTACTAATTTTCAAATCAAGTGAAGTTGTTATTTTCGAATCAGGCTAAATTTTATACTTTTAGCTTATTGTTTCATCATGCCATTCTAACTATATTTGTTAGAGCATATGGTTTAAAGTAACATCTACTAAGCTTCTTAACTTTTGGACCCCTAAACCACTTTAAGGGCAGTGCTTCTTTCTTGATTTTAAGAGCCATATTATCCATTTGATCCATTTTCAATCATTTTATAAGTTTTTAGAATTTTTTTTCAAAAAAATTATTATTCTGGAATATTGGTTAAAGATCAAGAATGATGCCATTTTTTCGTGTTAGAACTTTGTTTAACATATTATATAAGACCTAATGGTATAGAATAGATTACGTAATCCCAGCTTACTTAATATTTAGGATTTCAAGCACATTATCTAACTTATCCAATAGTCTATTCTTATAGTTTTAATTCCAGATAAAGTTCTCCACTTCTTGAAGGAAAGGGTAAAGATTGATAAAATAATATTAAAATAAATTTTAAAGTATTAAAAAATATGAAAAAAATTCATTTTTTAATCTCCTTTCTCTTACATTTCTCTCATGTATTTTTTTATAAAATTAAAATAAAAAAATCTTCATGTTAGCATATATATTTTGATTTAGTATTTTAATTTTTTTTGATAATATGATATTATGTTTATGATATTTTTTATAGTGCACATTTTTTAATATTTTTAAGATTTTATATAAGTAACTTAATAAATTTTATATTTTTAATTTGATTTATTGTAATTTTTTATAACTTGTTCTACATACCTCCTTATATACACATCAATATGTACATACATGTGTGTGTATGTGTTTGTGGAGGTTTTATATTATTCAATTATCATAGTGTAAATATTTAATATATATATATATATATATATATATATATATATATATATATATATATATATATATATATTATTAGGGCAGTAAATGAGTCAAGCTAACTTAACTTAGATTCAACTTGATTTAATTTTGTTTAGCTCATGATTCAATTCAAATTTGATTTGAACCAAATTTTTTACCTTGAGCTTAACTCAAGTTAAACTCATAATTAGCTTGGCTTGATTCAATAAACTTGAATTAATGTTTAAAAAAATTAGTCTGGATTGGATAGTTTAATTAAGAAAACACGTGAAATGGACAAATGTTGACTTCACTTATCACTACAACTAAAAGTTTTTAAAATTGTATAAAAAAGTATTGAAAGGACATCAAACCGATTAATAAGCAAGAACCAATCCCTATCTCATGACTCTTATAGTTTCAAAATTTTACATTATCACTCCTATTTTATAATGAGAATATTTACATTCACCCTTTATAATATTTAATGTGAATTTTCATTTGGAGAATTTTCATATCTTTTCACCCCCACTTAAATTATGTTCTTAAATTGCATTTACTTTAACCATACAATTGATTTTAAAATGAAAATAATATACATAATATCCATTATTAACTCCATTTATATTTCTATTTTAATTATACTTCAAATTCAAATGTAAATATCAAATTACAATTATTATAGTTACTAATTTTTCTTTGTAACAAATATTTAATTTCGAATATAAATAACAAAAAGATTTATAATATATATAAACATATTAATTACTTTTAGATCATATGTATTATCTGAGATAGCTCATCATACAATTAAATTAAACATCTCTAAATTTTTAAGTTCAAGTTAGGCTTATTTAATATATAAATCAAATTATTTAACTCATGTATCATTTATTTGATTCATAAGCTTAACTTATCGAGTTAAAAGTAGAATTAGACTTCAAACATCCTACAATCTAATTCAACTTATTGCTAGACCTATAATATTATCATATGTTTTGAAATATACTTTTGTTGAATAACTTTTTGATCTAATTGTATACTTTAAATTTATTTTGGATAATTTTATTAATTTCAAAATTCAATTAAATTAATAATTTTTTAGTCTATATATTTTTTGTTTACAAAATGACAAGCAAAAGATAATAATTTTAAATAAATTTTTATCATATATAGTGATATACTAAATATTACATTGTATATTATCTTATCTTATAAAATATTATATTATATCATAGGATGTGCTAAACAAGACCTAAGTTGTAGAGGTGGATTTCATTTTTGGTGCACAATATTGTCAAATTTGTGAAGTCACGTTAGCACTTCCGTTTAGAATTTGGCAGTTTGGATCAATTTTCGATTAATGTAGATTTAGATATTATAAGAGGGAAAATAAATCTTCAATATTAAGGAAATCAAACATATCTATTTGAAATTTTAGGGGTGTCGACAACGATTATCTGCTTACACTTTTTTTTACGATGCAACCACCCCCACGGGAACTCTATCATCCTAGTCGAGAGGCTGTGGGGATTAATGTCATGAGGCGTCTCCATTTTCATTTATAATTGCGGCGATATTAACCTGCATAGCCTCCAAGGTACAAGCCAAGTCCCTGCCGCCCACGAATTTTATTAGAGTAATTTCTTTGCCGAAAGGTAGACTTGTTCATGGGCCCAAATGGGCCAGGCCAAGCCAAGGCCTGTGAAATATAATGGGCTTTAGGTTTTTGCCCAAGCCCAAGCCCATATTAATTTTAGCCCATTAATCAAGCAGGGTTAAGCCCAAGTAAAGCCCACGGACTTATTAGGTAAGTGAAAAAGTAAAGTACTAATTAACTCTAATAATTTTACAGCTAACAAAATTGATGGTAGTTAAGAGTTACAAGCATGTCACTCTCTGTGCAATTCTATGCATGTTTGATGAGGGAAACAGTTCTTTTCAACCCTCAAAATGACTCAAACTCATTGATCATAACATAGGGATATCGAAGCATATAAACCCAAAGGAGCATCAAAATCATATCAAAACAAGTTTGCCAATGTTTAATTATAAAGTCTAATAAAAGCCTATCAATCTAATGATGCTATCAAGGATTCCAATACGCATCCAGCAACCCATGACATCACCAGGGTCCTTCTTACACTCAACAATTTACTTAATCTTCTTCTTTAGCCTCAGCTGGGTTAAAAATAAACACAAGTAAGCAATGCAATCAAAATATGTGAATTTGTAACAAGCTAAAATGAGCTCAAGACAACTAACAGTATGCTTAATTGAGAATAAAAATTAAATTAAGACTAAATGAAATAATGTTTTAATAAAAATATAACTGGGCTCATACTAAGCATTCAAGTTAAAGACAAATGAAATTTACGTTAAAATTTGAAGTCCTATCATACGATATTTTTTAGGGAGCATCTTTTATACACGCTGTAATGCTTGCTTAGGGAGATGCTTAGTTAATTAGAATTTAGAATCCTCTAGCTGTTCGTTTGGTTGAAATATTATTTAGTCAAATTAAGTAAGAAATTAGAGAAAATTAGAATGAAAGATTTCGCTATATTTATGTTTTAATGGAGTGAATTAAAAAAAAAGAAAAGAAAGAAAGATAATTGAATTCGAGATTCCTATATGTCTAACTGCTAAGTTCCAATCTTTGAGGACACGAGGAGAGATCATAAGATGAAAAAGAATAGGACAATTTAACTTTTAACAAGCTAAAATGAGCTCAAGACAACTAACAAGCTAAAATGAACAAGTCTAAGTAAAACTAAACAAAATGGTATACCTGGTTGTGTCCACATTTCTTTTTCCTATATTTGATAGCACGAGGATGTAGGCATGCATAACACCTACAAGACAGAACGGGAAGTAAGCAAGCAGCAATTAAGCATACTAAACTAATCTCCTCAAACATAATGATCTAGTAGCTAATTAGAGAAAATTGGGGTAGATGAATAAACCCCAGCTCATCACTGAATCCAAAGCAGAAAAGAAGATATTAAAGAAAGTTGACAACAACAACAACAACAACAACAATAACAATAACATATCATATTTAAATTAATTGCACAGTTTCAAGATCAATCATATCTTTCGCCTACATGAATGACAAGAATATTAGAGGTTTCAAGGACACTTCAAGATTTGCTAAGCTCTAATGATCTAGGATGATGACAGACCTCATTCTGGATCATTTTATAATTATGATCAAATATGGGCATCAAATTTTTATAACCTAATTCCCTTTTCTACTGCTTGATCTCACTTGAGGACACCCCATAACCAGAACAACTTAATTAGATTCAGAACAGCTTAATTAGATCTCACTTGGCCATAACATCTCTAAGCTTTTCCTTGAGTTCACCAGTCTAGACAAACAAAGGCAAAACCAAAATCGTCATATTAGTCTTTCAGCCATTGAAAGGCAAACTAATGTGGCTAAAAAGGGTTCAAGAGGGAAAGGTCAAGTTACCTGATACATGTTGAGAACAATAACTGGTCCCCCAATAAACTCCCCCTTAATGAAAATTTGAGGAAATGTAAGCCATTTGCTGTAGAAGGAGAGCAGGAGTTAAAATCATCAAATTGCTTAAATTACATTTCAGTTTTCAATCAATTAGTGGATACTACTGATACTGATAATAAATTGGGACCATTTCACAACACCACATCTCCTCTGAACTAAACTTATGCACACTGTAAAAATCTAAAAGGGAAAGGGAATTTTATTTTTGAGCTGAACTAGTTAACCTCTGCTGCCATGGATTCCTCCAATCAGGTAGAGAGAACCAAAGTTCAACAATGGGATTGTCAATAAAGTATAGGAGGACTTACAATGGTCCAAATAAGAGTTAAAAACATTACGAACCTAGCACTGGATTGAATGCTACACATGATACTAAACACAATTGTTTATGCATGTCTAATTGGCATCAAGTTCATTATAAATATTTCAATAAAAAAACTGAGGATGTGGTTAGTACATTGAATTTGGTAAGGAGCTAAGGATAATCACAGGTAAAACAATGTTGAAATACAAGTAAAACAATGCAAAACCTTACATGATTACTATGAAGATTTGTTCTAACAAAACTTGTAAGACAAGAAGTGTGTCCTAGAGTTCTAACAAAAAGCATACAAACCTAACAATGATAAGAACTACTATATATACAAAGACACACAACAGACAAACTCTTTAAAGACAGTCCATAAATATTAAAAATATACCAAGTAGTAGCTTCAAAATTACCTTAATGTAGACTATAAGACAATATGGCAACTGTCTTCTCCTTCACTGTCTATATCATCATCACTAGAATCCAACTCATTATGATCCTCATTGTTGTTATTATTTGGTAAGTCAAATGCTTCTATGATATTGGTAAAAAAAGTAGTATATATTAAAAACTTCATTAATATTAAATGGAAAAAAAGTAAATAACAAATTTTATAAAACTTTACCATCTCTAGCATATATCCAATCCTTAAGATAAATTAGTGACTCAATAGTCCTTGGCTGCAGTGAACTTCTCATAGGACTTATCACTTTTTTTGCAACACTAAAAGTTAATTCTGATGGAACAGTAGATATTGGTATAACCAACACATCACGAGCCATTAATGATAGAATAGGGTATTGCAAAGAAGCTTTCTTCCAATAATCAAGCACATCTATATCAGTCTTGTGATCTAAGTTCTTTTCAACTAAATATTGCCTCAATTGAGATTGCTCAGATTGACTAGACCTTGAACTCAAAAAGTCTTCATAATCATCAAAATCAAAATTAGTATCATTTCTTGAAATTGAATCTCCACCACTACTACTTGCCCCAATTACTGGTGTAGTGGCAATGGAAAAGTTTTTATTATACTCATCAAACAAATTAAAAAGGGTCTGATCCACAAGTCTCAGGCGATCTTGATAACCATCACCATATACTTTTTGATAACAGTATTCTAGAAACCTAAACTTGTATCTCGGATCTAAAACAACAGCACAAGACAAAACTAAATTGTAATCAGCCCAATATTTGTCAAATTTAACCTTCATTTGTGAGACCATATTAGACATAAAGTTATGAGGTGCTTTTATTGCTTGTAACAAATAAGTATGCACCTTCCACACTCCTCTGAAATAGACATTAGCTGTAGGAGTCTTGCTTGCAGAAAATAAGTTTGTAACATCATAAAATACTTTCAAAAATTGGTGAAGCAATTGCACATTCTCCCATTCTTCTTCAGAAAGTATAAAATGGTTGAAAACATTGTCACGTCTACCCCAACATTGCCAAGCCAGTTTGAAGTATATAACATGATCTAACATCAAATAAGTACTGTTCCATCTAATGGTTACATCAGTTCTCAACTTTTTATTAGGATTCAAGTGATGGCTATCTTCTGCAATTTCATAGAACTTCTTTTTTCGAGATACAGAACTCTTCAAATACTTCACACCATTACGTATTTTAGAAATAACATCTTCAACTAAACTTAAACCCGCTTGAACAATTAGATTAACAATATGACTACAACACCTGATTTTGAATAACTTTCCATCACACACAAGAGATCTATTATTGACCAATCGAAGCTTAAGGCTATTAGCCATCACATTATTGTAACTTGCATTGTCTAATGTGATGCTAAATAATTTGTTATCAATCCCCCACTCATTTAAACACCTGGCAACCTCATCAGCTATGGAAATCCCATCAAAAGGAGGTTTTAGAACTCTAAAGTGTATGGTACGCTTTTTAAGTTCCCAATTATTGTTCACCCAATGCACAGTTATGCATATGTATTCATCAACAGTGTACTCAGATCTCCAATTATCCGTGGTCAAGGAAATCCTAGCATGGCTACTAACTAATTCATTTTTAATAAACTCTTTTTCTTTATCATACCTAGCAAACAAATCCCTTCTAACTGTATGTCTACTTAAGTTTTTAAACTCTGGATTTGTGGAATGCATAAATTCTCTAAACTTACTCTCTTCTGCAAGAGTGAATGGATGTTTTCCACATATGAGGAATTCTATGAAACTTTTACGAGATACTTCTTGGCTAAACTTAAAGTCTTTTGTAAATGTACCTCCACTTCTCTTTGCTTGCACTACAGCAAGGTCAGGAGGACGCTTTCGACATATATTTAAGTGGCGCCTCAAATGGGATGTTCCACAATCATCTTTCAACTTCTTTCTACAATGAATGCATTGAACCTTGTGACCCTCACTTGTTTGAACCTTCTCCATTTCTTCCTAAACTTTTCATGTTAATCTTCGTCGTTTGTTTTCATTTTCTTCATTATCATCTTCTAAGTTTGGGTTTGCTTCATCATAAGTGGCATCTTCATCAGTGTCACTTGTCATTTTTCTGTCATAAACAACAAAAGATAAAGTCAATTTTTCAAAATAAAGGCCTAAAAGATCAATTTTAGACTAATTGCTTTTACTGTATAAGTTCTAAAGGCACATAATCAGTCCCTTAAGTAAAATTCTGCCCCTTGAGGAGAAAACATTTTGAAATGGTCACACTTTTTCATAAGTACAGTCTTGTTTTGAATAATTTTCCCTTAAGCTAAAACATAATTGCTTTCAACTTTTTCATTTCGAAGTTCACGGCCAAGCAGGGTTGCCAACGGAACAAGCGTTTGCTTCATCCTGGATGATTCGGTCTTGTTCATTGTAATCTATAGTTAAACATTTCTGAACCCGCAGTAAAGAAATCCTGATCATCCACATGAATAATATATTAATTCATAAAACTAATGCAGATCTAAATGTTTTAGGTCTCAATATCATAAGTACAGTCCTCACTTCTCAAATTAAGATAAACATGCACTGACTTAAACTTGCGCTATACAGCAGAATAAATTATAGGGAGCAATAAATCTAGAACAGATCAAATAACTCTATGTGCCTTACAAGGAAAAAAGACAAAGCCATACGTCACTGAAACCACGTTACTCAGATATTCTTTGTACTGACAACTTTAATAGAGGAAGCCATTATCGGACAAATATCATTATGTGATTTAGTGACAAAACTTAATTACGTATTGAATCGTTAAGAGATTTGAAATTCCAATATTTCTGCATCAAATTCTAGTCTGGTACTATTATTCACACACGTACAAATAACTTAACTTCTTTAATAATATTCTATGTTACCACATACACACCAAACTACTAAGAGACTGCATTTTGAAGAAAAATAAATAAATTTACTAAAAAAGAAAAATTCTACCACATTTTTCCCAAATTTTAAGCTAAATTTTGGAATTTGCAGAGAAGGACACACATACTCCTGTGAAACATTTTGAAGCCAAAAGGGAGAGCGAGAAATAGTGTGGGAAAAGTGAAAGCTCACAGGTGAAGAATGCAATAGATCGAGTGGGGTGATTCAGCATTGCATACCAGTAAAAGCTTCAACACTTGAACAAATGGAGGTAGCATTTGCAGGAACTGAGCCAAGATCATATGAACTTAAACCCTTGATGAGAAAACATTTTGAAATGGTCACACATAATCAAGACTGTATTTGGTCTTACTAATAATAAACATACATTAATACCCTTGTTTTGAATGTTGTTTGTGTTCAGGTTAATGATACTATTGATCAACGGGACAGAGAAAGGGAGGCCAATAGGCCTACTTCAGGAATTATGTTTGCACCAAATAGTCTGACCAATGGTTTATCTCTCAATGTCTATAATCAGCACAGTTTGCAGTGTGGGTATGATCCAAAAGGAAAATAATCAATATATCAATATGAATCTATTAAACTAAACAAGAGGAAATTGCTATCCACAACACGAACATATACAAAGAACTAATAGTCTGCAAATTAAGAAAAGCTGCGCTTGTGCAACTTTAAAAAATAAAGAGTTAAGCCAAATTTATTGTCCCCTATGCCCAGTATATATGATGAAAAAAGCAGGTCAAAAGAGATGATAAAAACACAAGAGACAATGAGAAAGGAAGGAGAAAGAGATAAAAAAAGGGGAACGAGCGTAGCTTAAGTAGAAAGATATTGTGGCAGCAAAGTCACTTCTAGAAATTAGTCAAAATCATCGGACTTGGAGAGGAAGTACCTACAATTTCGGCTCGTGATTCTTACCTTCAATGTAACAAAAATATTCTCAAAACCATATCCACAAGCTATTCTTACCTTCGCAAACAAGTCAGAAACCCAAATCAATCCTTTCAATCCAGATTCCAGAAAGTTTCCAGTATTTTGAGACAGCAAATGTTGCCTTTTCCCTTTGCTAAAAATCCCAGAAAACTATCTCTGCTATGCCATGTCCAAACCCATCCATCACTTGTTTTCTCTTCCTCTAATTTTGTTCCTAGTTTCCTCTTCTCTGTTTCAGACAAAATGTTTAGTGTCAAGGTCCTCTGTTCATCAACGGAGCTTCCAAAACTGCACATAATAACAAGAGAACTAATTACAGAACTGATCACAACGTATTCCAGCTATCCGCAATGAAGAAATGCACATAAAACTAGCAGAACTGATCACAACTTACAAGTAGGATAGAAGACAATCCATGCAACTAACGAAAGCACAGAAGACAAAACATAAGCAACCATTTGTTTTAGTTTTCATATAACTTGCATTTTTACCAAAAAGAAAGCATTTAAATAGATACCCATTTACAGAGAATGAAAAATTTGAAACTAAAGAAACAAAAGATAACTAATAAGGAAGAACAAAAAATAAAACTCTTGTCAAAATCAATAGAAAATAATGAAAAATACCTTCAGTAAACAAAAAAGTTTCATCAGCATTGTGCAAATTAAGGGCAAATTGATCGCAATCAAAGATAGTTCCCAGTTTCAGACATAAAACGAAGAACGAAAAAGAAGGGCAAGGGAGAACGAAGAAGAAAGGCAAGGGAGAACGAAGACGCATTTTCTTTTGCTCTTCACTGTAAAGCCCGGGTCTAACCCGGGTATAACCTAATTTGACCCAAATTAATTAGGCCTAGCCTGATAATAATAAATGGGACTTGACACAAAAAGAACTAGGCTAAATTTTATTATAAGTGGGTAAAGCCTATTGAGCCCATAAGGCTTATAGACCCACGAGCAGGTCTACCGAAAGGTAGTAGTAAAATCTGGGCTAAGGTTACCAAGAGCTATATTGCTTCCCTCAAAGTCAATCATTATGAATTGTCTGACTAACTGTTAATTAATAAAATTGTAGAAATATACAACTTAAAAGGTAGGAAAAATCTTGATGTTCCAGTGATGCATCAGTACATTAAAAAAATTAACGACCAATATTTTTTAATTACTTGTATGTGGGTATGAATTTGCATAATGATCCCTGTAAAGATGATGAACTGTGTTATTATTAGATCACTTTCACACAGTACTGTAGACACCGTTTCTTGAATTTCAATCTTCAATAGTCATACGTGGAAGCCATATATATAATACAGAGAGAGATGAGGGTTCTTATTATTTTTCCATTACTAACAAAACAATAATTAACATATATAATATAATATAATTTCAACAATCACTATACACCTACTTTAATACTTGTCAACTCCTTGTTGATCAATTTCTCTCTAATTTTGGTGCAAAATTTTTGTACAATGTTTTTATAAAAATTCTTTGTCAATATTTCACTCCTAACAAACAAGTCCTGATTATTCTCTCTAATTAATTAATTTAACTATTCTCTTTAATATAAAGAATATTTTTTGCAATTATTTCAAAATAAATTAATTGTTTGAAAACAAATTAATTAATATTATTGCATAATAAATTAATAGACATTTAAATAGTAAATTATTAATTAACATTTAATGAGTGAATTATATAACTAATTGTAGCTAAATGGAGCAACCATTCTAGATATTAATGTATTAGCGATTTTTTACTCTTCCACTCTATCCAAAACTCAAATCCCTATTCATTAGGAAGTAAATTTCATCTGAAACTCACATACTTTGCATTGAATTATATAACTAAATGGTACCAAAAAATATATAGCCAGTATGAATACAAATATTATCTACATTATATTATTATATAATTTTTTTAATTTCTAGTTAAAATTGTGATAATAGTCAATTTTTAGTTTAGTGACTTTAGTAGATATATATATAACTATTAAAAAAATTAATCTTATAAAAATAAAAATATTTAAAAGGAAAAAATAATGCATGATTTGTAAAAACTCAATATATGATATTGATATGTATTTAATGAATTTTCTAGTTATTAAAATATTATATTTTGTATAAGAGTATAATTTTAATACAAGAAATATGTACTTCAAAAAAAAATAAAATCCTTCTTTTCAAGATCTTCTTGGAAGATAGAATAATATCAAGTAGATAGAATAATTGATTAATTATGTAACATATATTACTTGAAAATAGAAGATCTTATTACAAGATAGAATAATATTAACTGGATAGAATAACTGACTAATTCTATAAAATATATTAATTTAAAATAAATCATTATTCTATACATCAAATATTTGATAAAATTCTTATTAAATTCAAAAGATTTACTTTGGAATATATCATTTGGAAATTGGCGTAAAAATATTAATAGAATTAAACCATTAAATTTGATTTCATTTTCAGACAACTTTGAAATAAAATGAAACATAAAATTAATTAATGAAATTAATACTTCTAACATACTCACGCATTGAAAAAGAAAATAAAACTTTAACTCAAATTTAGAATTTTTTTAAGAACAAAAAAAATGCAGCTCAACCTATATTTAATGTAGATAGAACCTATAGTGGGTTACGGCCCCATCTAATCCACAAAATACAATTGCTTGATTCTCATGAAATTACCATTAGTTAAGGTGCCGTAATGTAATTCATTATTCTTGTCCCAAAAAATGCACAGCTAGTCTCTTCTTGTTGATAACAAAATTGCACTCGACTGTTGATTTCATGGTACATTGGTACACCTTGCACCATTTTCAGCAATACATCGTAGTATCTCCCTTAAAAGGTATTGTTTGTGTGAAGTTATTCACTTATTATTTTAAGTAAGAAGAATTACTTACAAGATTTTTTTAATTTTTTATTATTAATCAAATATTTTAAAATCATTTTTTTAAAAATAGATGGAGCTTAAGATTAAAAAAAAAAAAGATTACAAGGAATAATTTGCAGGGTAAATACCCTAATTATATCATCAAAAAACAATTTACTTAACCCTACTAGAGATTATTCTAGAATGTACAAGCAATTGCATGCCTTGAGTTAAACAAAGCAAGCCAATTCACACATTTATTCTTTTTATGAAAAGTATGATAATAACCCTCTAATGTTGCTTTAAGAAGCTTTAACATTGGAAAAGAAATGACTAATGGAAATCTTAGATCCAAAATTTGTCTTATGAAGAGTGACTAGTGGAATCTTAGATCATCAAATTCACAAGTTGAGATCTAAGAATTTACCCTCGAGCAAGATCCATTAGGAATGGCACAGGTAGACGAACCAACTTAGGAATCCAAAATAGAAATGCATCAAAACTAACCTCATTTGTCCAATAAACTTTCAAATTTAATCAAATCACTAGCCATTTAATTAGATTTTAAGAATTTAAGGACAAATTTATTGAAGGGAGAAGAATTGTTATGCTCTTTAGGAAATTAATATATATTTTATTTTCTTCTTCTCATTAATGATTTTATTTTATGTGCTAATTAATAATTGATTGTTGTGGATGTGATTATGATGAGAATTCAATTAAGGAAAATATGACTTTATGATATAAATAAAAGAAAGGAAGTAACTTGAAGGTTATGTGAACTTAGATTTGAATAGGTATGTATGGAAAAGATTTAAGGTAAACTTTTCCATTTTACCCTTGAGCCTCTTCAAAATTATTAAAGTGCCTTTTGGCTAATTCATCCTTATAACTCTTAAATTAGCCAATAAAAATCTTGTTTTTCTAACTAATAAACTAATCAACCTCCTATCTTTTTCTACTCAACTTTATCCTTCAATTTTAACAAGCAAATCAAGCATCTACTTCCAAATGAGTCATCTACAACTTCAAACTAAGAAATATAAATCTAGTAAATCCAAGTTTCCAATATTAACTTTCCTCGATTGATGAAAAGGGTGGGAGTTTAGAGTATAAGTTCTAATTTCTTTTAAATAATGCTATTTAAGGCAAGTGCCCATTCCTTTAACTCTATTATAACTCCTCTATACACATGTAAGTAAATAATTTATTTACAATTAATGATTTAAATATTTTGTAATTAATGAAAGTAAAATAGTTGTTTCTATAAGTTATGAGAATTGTTGTAGTGTTTTGTTGAGAGTTAGGAATTATGGTATGTTATGTTTGAATAATGATAGTGAAAAGATAAAATCTGGACTTGAATTAAGTTATGTTGGTTTAGGAATAGAAATTTGTCATTTATGTAGTAAAAGTTTCTAAAGAGCCAGAAAACCTAAAGTATACTTGAATATGATAATTGAATATAGCTTTGGGAATTATTCCTAGCAAGTTATATTTAACTACCATAGCTGAGTACATCAAAGAGGTATCACTTCTAAATGCAAATGACTGAGTATGATAATTGATTATGGCTATATGAGTTACACTCTAAGAATCTATAATTAACTACCATAGCTGATTATAATTAATTTGGTTACCTTTGGATGATAATATTCTGTTACCATAGTTAAACATGAATTCTAGGTTTTGCTTTTGGAACCCTATATTCAACTATTGTAATCGAATGCCTTTAGTAACTTTCTAATTATGATTATACTTAAATAATTCATGGTTGGTTTAGTTTTGTGGCATAATAATGTATGTGATTGGACTGTAAATATGATTATAGTATTTCAAATAATGAAATCTCAAAATTAAATGTAAAATGGTATGAAAATGTTATAAGGAAAGATCAAATAATAACGATATTGTGATATAGTATCAAACCTGAGAAAATATTCATGAATGGATTAAGGTGGCTTACGATGAATAAGCTTGAATTTATGAATAGATAAGAGTGACCATGAGTTATGAAGACATTTAATTGCATTATTTTATTTGCTCCTCGTGTTTAGTGCAAATCTTTATTATTATTGAAATGTTAATATTGGATAAATTTTGATTGAATCTTAGTTGAACTTGAATATTGTGTATTTCTAAATGTAAGTTGTAATCACATTTATGCATATGCTATAATAAATAGATTGTTTACTTATTAAGTCAATAACTCATTATTAAGTTATTTTCTCTCTTTTCAGAGGCATTTGTAAAAGCTTCTCATTCATTAACAGCTTAAGAGTGAAAGTCTTCTTAATATGTTGTGATATATAGCCATAGTCAATAATAAATTATAATTAGAAATGTTTTGGGTCTTATAGAAATAATATAAACTTATGATAGTTCAAACATTGTTTGTAAATGCTTTTTGAAAATGTTTACAAATTAAAGTGTGGGTTATAACATAATATTACATAGATATTTTTTATATAAATTTGATAATTAAAAAAATTATATTAATAAGCAATATAAGATAAAAAAAATATGGTATTTAATTTATTTATAAAAGATAAAAATTTATATGTTTAAATTTAGATGAAATAACAAACTATTTGAGTAAGAATGTAAAAACTTGTTTAAGCTTAAATCCATTAATAGTTTAAACTTGAATTCAAATATTCCAAATTAGATGAGGAATTAGAACTTAATTGTTAAATAACTTGTGGACAATACCTAATTTATTAATGTAATGGGATTATTGTTAATAAAGGCTCTATGTGACATAATGAATAGGCAATTGGGTATTTAGCCTAACATTGATAAAATAAGTTTAGACCTTGTGATGAATAAGATCCAGAACTTAAATAAAGCTATATAAATAAGGGTTCCTACCTCACATCTCTGATGCTTAGGATTTTAGTACTCTATTTAGCTATCTTATTGCATAGACAAAAAGATTGATAAGGGAAGAAACCTTTGTGCTTACGATATTAGAAAATGGAATTAAGCGAGCTAAGTAAGTTAATCTATAATATTCTTTATAAATTAATTGATTTATTGCATTTTCATACCATAATTCAAAACTCAAGATTATGGTGAATATTTATTTTATAAGATTTTTTCTTTCAATTAGTATTAAAGTTAAGTTTCGATTTTAAATTATGGTTAAGGGTTCCTTTTAAAATCTGCTAGGTGAAATTGTACATGGATATGCAATTGTCCCATATATGTGTTTTACAATTTGGTTCTCTAGTTTTTTTTTAAGTAATCAACGATATGCTTGTATGATTGTCTCGTATATATATATACACACACATACACACACGAATGTAAATTGCTTTGCATATTAGTTTATGTCTTTTCTATATTATAGTTTGCTATTTTTTTATTTTGTTAAACATAATATTATTGTCAATTCATTCTTAGCAAACCAAGATACATTTTTCCTTTTTTTGTTTGTGTATATGCCGCACTATTGAAGACCCAAAAATAGTATAATGTTGAAATTGTTGAAATTGCATAAAACCTTAGTTTCGGTATTAGAAGTTGTTTAATTTTAAAAACTTTCAGAGACATAAATAGTGAAGTACTAAACCCATGAAACTCTTTATCTTGGATCAGGTAGTGTGTTGATGCACGAAAACATGATAAAAACTAGGATAGCAAGTTAGAAGCCATTGTTAGTTTTCGAAACTATTGATAGAACATCCATAAATGTTTGAGACTAGTATCATATTAAGAATGAAACTAAAATGGATAGTTAGAACTGCATTTAAAGGGGATAATAGTGAGGAAAATAATCGTATAATGTGCGAAAATCTCCTTGGGAATATCAAAAACTGCCATAACTATAGCTTGGAATTTTGAGAAATTTAAAGTATGAGAAACCCAACAAATTTAGGATAAAAAATAATTAGAATGGATTTAGGTAGGATAAATATGAAATTCTAAGCAAAATTCTAACAAAAATCATGATGAAAACAGGCTAGGATCACATCAGGTTGCAGCCAGTCCAAAATTGGGTTAGCTTTGACCTACGTGCTGTAATCCAAGCAAAAAAAATAATTTGCACATGCATAACGTGCTAAGCTCAATCGCATAGTTGGTGCAGGTGGCTACACACCACCTTATCAGTAATGACTAGGGTTGGTGATTACATTTATGTGCTTCATTCTCTAAGTACATTTTTATGGGTATTTTTCTAAATTTTTTTAAAATAAAAATACTTTATATTGCTTAATGCCCAATTTATTTGGATATTTATTCCAAAATATTTTTGGCTAAAAATTCTCTTAAATAACTGCTATATTATTCACTAAATATTCTAATTTTTGTAACATTTATGGATACTATTTACATAATATAATAATTTTTGAAAGGTTATTATATTTAATAGGAATTACCGTATACTCATATTATACTACAAAAATTTTGTATAATTGTATACCTACCTTCATGGGACTTGTTACATGAAATTTTATTCATAAATTTTTTTAAGGGAAAGGTTATATTAATGATATTAAATACTCTCTGATATTATATCATTAGTATAGTAAGTTCGTAATAATATGAGTGTAGGGTCAAGCATTTTATTTCTAAAATTTTAAACACCTCTTAATGTTAAATTTTAAGAATATCATATTAGGCCCTTATATTGTATTATAAAGTTCTTAATACCCCTCAATATTGAATATTGTAATACAATACTATATGAAATTACATGATTAAGTGGAAAAATGTCGCTCAATTAAGGGTCTAGATGCATTAATGGTTTAATACATTTTCCTCAGTTGCTTTGCACACATAACTGGCCTTTATAAAGATGCTACATGAGATAAATTATGATGAATAGGCTGAATTTATAAGATGTACCTAGCAATTGCTAGGTTGGACATGGTGATCAATGAACCAAAACCTAAATTTGAACTAAATTCGCTTGCAAATGTAAAAATTAGACACGAAAAATGAAAGGAATCCAACAAGATTTTTCTAATGATCTTAAAGTATTTAATTGACCTAACTATTGAGAAAGAATCCTTATAACTAATACCATAGATGCAAAAACTTTTCTAGAATCTGTGGTAGAAAAATTCAAAAAATTTGACAAAGTACAAAAGGGATACTATCTCTTACTACTTGAAAAGACTTTCTATGATGGAGTCAATGGAGTTCGAGAGCATATTCTAAAGCCTAATAATTATTGCAACAAATTAGAGACCTTAAGACTTGATCTGGATGATGATTTCTTTATTTAAAGAGTATTGAAGTCATTGCCTTTAGAATTTAACGTTCAAAAGGTTACTTATTAATCTCAAAATGATGAATGGACAATGAGTGACATGATAGTCATTTTAAGCTAAGCAAAAGAAAACATGAGAAAAGGGAAAATCTACACAATTAATCTATTGGCTCATAGTTTTACTTCTAAATAAGGAGTGAGAGAACACTTTAAGGATAACCATAGGAAGTTTTCAAATGATGGGAAGAAATAGCAAGCTGATGATCATCTGAAACCCAAAAAGGCCCAGTTTAAGGGCAAGTGTCGATTTTGCAAGAAATTCAGTCATAAAAAAGCCAATTACTTCAAATTTAAGAAATGGTTAAAGAAGAAAAAGAAAGAATAAGAGAAATTTAAAAGAGAAACCCATTAGTTAGAAATAATTGTTTTCATTGAAGTTGTACTCAAAAGACTTTTTAAATTGTTATTTTATTTATCTATTAAGGACTTATTTTATTTATGTTTGATAAATGTTTTATTTTGTTAAATTAAGTGCTTGATTTGGTACGTAGCTCAATTATTTTCATATATTTTAATTTATTAAAGTTTTTGAATTCATCTTTAAATTTCAAATTATTTTTTAAAGATATTTTCTGATAGTGGGAACTATCGAGTTATGTAGATAGTGGAAGTGAAAGATAATATATGTTAACTTTGCTATTAATAAATTTATTAGCTACTTCCCATAGTTTGTTCTAATGTGAATATATAATTTTGATTAAGAAGGGGATGCTGAAGAAAATTATAGGTTTTAGGTCAGGTCGGTAGTCAAGGATTGTATTTGATTAAAACATGTAAACTATATAAACTTTCCTTTTTAGACATATTCAAAACTCATTTATGATTTAAAACAATTTATTTTAGTGGGAGTGATGTTAACTAAGAGGAAAGTATAGTCTGATAATTAAATAAAATAATATTAAATATATATGAGATAGATGGAAATTATGAGAGCAAAACATACCAGAATATATGAGGATCTTTGGTAATTCTAGATTTATATGATGTAGATACACATGTTAATTGAGACAAGGTTATTTAATCAAATCTAGATAAAGGGTTGGGAGTAAAGTATAATAGGCTTAATATTGTTTATGTGATTAGCCCATTATACATAGGACCTAAATATCAAAAGAGTCTAATATATTAGTGCATTCTTATATTTGTTACTCTAAAAGGATAAAAATTTATTAGGCCCAAACATTTTATTAAGTGATAAGAGTTATCCCATATGCGTCAAACATATGTAACCTATTTTTAATTTAAGACAATAGTTTTAGAATATAAGTTATCTTGTATCTAAGTGGTGTAATTAATTTTACATTGACCTATACAAGATTGAGAAATCTTATATGTACAAGTTACTTAGGCTTACTTTATTAGTTGTTCAGGTGATTGTAAAATTATGACTAAACATGTGTTAAGAGGTTTAGTATTGTGGAATTATTGTGTAGTCAATTGTAACGACCTCCATTAAAAGGCAGGGCTTGTCACGTCTAATAATTTTCCTTATCAAGTTAGAAAGATTAAGGGATTTAACAAAATTAATGTCATAACAATACTACTACTAAGAAATTTTCTCTTAGTAATAACAAATTTGCCCATGTTAAGAACTTCAAATAGAAGTACTTATGAGAGAGAAAATACATAAATATATTACTTAATTTCTATGGATTGTATACTTATGGATTCATTGATCAAAGGTTTAGGGATAAATATAAAAACATGATTATATAAATAATGTGAATTTACCCAAGCCTTAACTGTATTCTAAGTTAGTGAGAATTTTGTTAATATGAGCTCATTGATGTTTTATGACATGTTTGAAAGGAAATACTTATAATGAGATATTCATGTTGTTGCTATGTATTTTGTGCACATTCTAGGGTGTATGTAGAAACATTTAGATCTTATTTCATGGTTGTTGTTCATTCTTATAATGTATTCTAGATAAATGCTAGGACCCATTGTGTGAAAATTTACATGTAGTTACATAAAGTTATGTAAATCTTATTCTACATATATTGATAATGTTGGTCAATGAGGTATGGGTGTCTGATATGTGTTGTTAATATCCCTTCAAATATAGCATTTATGTTATCAAATACCTATGACCATAATTGGACCAATAAGCAAAAAAGTACCATTTCTGTATTAATATTAATCCATTTATTACCACGTTAATAAATTATGTATGTCCAAGTGGAAGATTATTGAATAATTTATGGAAAATACATAATTTATTAATTATATGATATAATGAATAGACAATTGGGTACTTGGCCTAATAATGAAAAAATAGGTTTGGATTTTGTGATGGATAGCATTCAGAACTCAAATAAAGTTATATAAATAAGGGGTTTCTATCTCACATTTCTGATACCTAAGATTTAGGTGCTCCATTTAGCCAACCTGTTATGTAAATAGAAAGATTGCTGAAGGAGAAAACCCCTATGTTTTCAATATTGGAAAGTGGAATTAAGCGAGCCAAGTAAGTCAATCTATAACATTTTTTGTAAATTAATTGATTTATTACATTCTCATATTGTAATTCAAAACTTAAGATCATGGTGAATATTTATTTTATATGATTTTTTTCCTTCACTAATAACATATTACTTAAATAAATTCATGTAAACTCATTTAAGTTTGTATTCGAGTTAAATTTGAGATCAAGTTTAAACTATTTAAACTTAATAGTGTTTAGCTCAAATTCGATCTTATTTATTTTTAGCGAATTCAAGTTTAAGTATATAAATATCTAACTTAAACTCAAATTTGTTTGCATCCTTACCCTTTATTTGTATTTGATTAAAAAAGAACTTATTTCCTTTTTCTATTTCCCATTAATGGAATTTCCCTAATTGGGTAAAGTTGACTTCCTATCCTCTAACAAATCCAATTCTCCCATATGAGGTTTTGGATTTATCATCTATAATAATGATAATGATAATTAAAAGTAATAATAATTATAAAAACAAAGTTAATAATAGTAAATAATAAAAGTATCATTAATCAAATAATAATAATCCAAAATGATAAAATAAAATTAACATTATTAATAGTAAATATAGATTAAATCTTCCCAATACACCTAACATTAATTAAATGAATTAAGAGAATTCAATTTCCTTTCTTCTTTAAACTAAATAAATTAAGTAAATATGGGATATTGATTTTTTTTTATATATATTTCTCTTGATTCTTTTATCTTTTCAATGAATCTTTCCCCTTGGAAAGGTCTATTAGAGATAAAGAAAACTTCAAATTTTTTTTATGGGGTGGGGAAGGAAACCTAATTAGCATATGCCTGATACCTAACACTGGATCATAAGTTACTAAAATGGTGATTCATGAGACATTTTTTTAATGAATAATGCATCGAAGTGAGTTGTAATCAAATTTAAATATTATTTTTTTATCACTCAATTGTTATAATAGAAAAGGGAGATAAATTTGTTAAGAATTTTTAATTCAAATATCATTCAATATTTTTTAAAAATTTTATATTTTCAACTAAATTTAGAATTCAATTTCTAATTTTTATGAATACGCATCCAATGATTTAAATATTCTTTGATTTGAAAAAAAGGAAGAAGATAAACTTATAATGAAACAAATAGCTAACAAACGAATAATTCTACTAAAATTTAGCTTGCAAAAGGAGTAAAACAAAGCACATAAAAATATAATTAAATATGACAATGACACAAATCCCTTATAACTCCTGGTGGTAAATCTTGGTCAATTACATCCATTTATTGAAGCTTGAAATACACAAAATTTCCTATCCAAACCTCCCATCCTAAATGATTAGTAACTTGCATGGATAATGTTGATGGCAAATTTGAATCGTTGGAAGATCATTTTACCAAACTCTTGTGGCTTGAAACTTTCTTATAATGTACTTAGCAAGATGAAAAGATTCTTAAAAATGCCTTGCACCTATGTGGAGAGGTCAGAACATCTGTTAGGGGGAAGTAGAACCAAAACGACGGCATAAACATAGTTAAAATTATACTTAACTAGTTTTTAAGTCAGTGCTTTGCACGGGTTAGTATTTAATAAAAAATAATAATTTCTTATAAATACAATAATTTAGTCATAAATCAAAATATATTATTTAATATATAAAAATAAAATTTTAAAAATAAATAAGATATTGTTTATTATTTTAAATTTTATTATAAATAACTTAAATATATAATAAAAAAGATAAAAAAAGAAATAAGGATGAGAAAGAGAATAAAAAATAAAAAACATTTTCATAATTTTATGAAAAACTAAATTTCTAATAATATTCTAATAAAAAGTATAATTTTTATTTGAAAATATAATTTTAGTATCTAGTAAATATTTTTAACTCGATACCAACAAAGTTTTTTGAATATTGTTCTAATAATTCTTACTAAAAAAAATAATAAATTGTTGATATTACTTTATTTTCACATAATTTCTTTAAAATATTTTATAATAAAAATAAAATATATCATATTATATTTATACTATTTTGTAATCTTAATATTTAAATTATAAATAATATGAATAAATATGAACGAAAGATAAAGCAAAACAAATTTAAAAAAGAGAAATAATTTATGTGCAATAAAATAATGAGTTAAAAATAAAATATACGGTAAATTAATTCAATTATATAAAATGAATGACTTATAAAAAACTTTATAATAAAAATAAATTAAATTGTTTATATCTATATTATTTAATTAAATATATTATATTTGAATTTCAAATAGTAGGAGTGATTATGAAAAAAAAAACATATATAATAGAATAGATGAAATGAGGAAAAAATAAAATGTAGATTAAATTTTTTTGAGACAACCTAAACTAATATATTTTTAAATTAGAATATGATGCTAAAATTATTTAAATTATTTAAAATATTTTATCCTGAACACATATTCTATTAAATTTTTTATATTTAATAATATTTAAATTATATTATAATAATGTAAATAAAAAATCCCAGACAATATTGATAAGAAAAATTTTATTTCATAGCCCAACATGCATCCCAACAAAAAATGGCCAAAAAATGTTTCTTTTTTAATATAGTATAGATATAGATTATGTTGCAAGAAAATTATTAATTTTTAATTTTTTTTCAAAATTTTTAATTATATTTATTTTTTAATAACATCTTCATACTTATAAATAATATAAATAGTTTTCAACTCATGAGAATAAATATTTATTTTTTGAATTAATTAATTTATTATATTAAAAATTGATCTTATTTAAAATATTTTTATAATAAAAATATTTACAAATAATGTTTAAAATATTTTTTACATAAAATAAATATTAGCAAATATTATTCTACTATTAGAAAAATTCTGCACAAATTACTTCAAGTTAAATATATTCTATAACACAATAGATAAAAGAAATAGAAACAATATTCAAATTATCAAATATAAATAAAATTTTATTGATGTATATTTAATTTGAAATATAATTTTTAAAATTTAATATGAAGAAAATATTGATAAGATTTAAATAAATAAAATTTATTTTTAAATTTTTTCATTAAAAATAAGATATGTAAATAATTAATAAGAAATGAAAAATATTTTCATAATTTTATGAAGAATTAAATATTTAATAATATTTTAATAAAAAGTATAATTTTTATTTAAAAATATAATTTTATTATCTAGTAAATATTTTTTATTCAATACTAATGAAGCTTTTTGAACATTATTCTAATAATTCTTATTACAAAAAAAATGATAAATTATTGATATTACTCTATTTTCACATAATTTCTTTAAAATATTTTATAATAAAAATAAAATATATTATATTATATTTATATTATTTAGCAATCTTAATATTTAAATTATAAATAATATGAGTGAATATGAACAAAAGATACAACAACAACAAAGTTTTATCTCACTAAGTGAGGTCGGCTACATGGATCGCACGACATTATTGGATTTTTTCAAAAATCAAGTTTTTGATGATATTATTTATTAAGAGATCCCTTTTTATAACTTCCTTTAATGTCCTTTTTAGCTTCCATCTGTACTTTTTCATAGGGTTAAAGACCATGTGATCAACTCTTCTTACTGGTGCCTCCAATGCCTTTCTTTGCATATGCCCTCCAATGTATCTTGTGTATAACATCTCCATCAATTTCCCCTTTGCTTTGTAAAAAAGATCCCAAGTACTTAAATTTAGATATGTTGCAGTATGATAGGCTCTCCAATTCTTATCTCTAAATCATTTCTATCTTGCTTCTTATTAAACTTGCAATGCATATACTCCGTCTTACTTCTACTCAAGCGAAAACCCTTTGATTCCAAAGCTTATCTTTAAAGCTTTAATTTATAGTTGACCTTTTCCCGCAATTCTTCAATTAAGACTATATCATCCGCAAATAACATACATTTAGGGATATTCTTCTGTATTTCCCTAGTAAGAACATCTAAGACTAGATTAAATAAGTAAGGACTCAAGGTTGAATCCTGATGTAAACCTTATAGTAAAGTCCTTTGTCTCTCCTCCAGAAGTTCTTACACTTGTAATTACTCCATTGTACATGTCCTGTATAGCCTGAATATATGTGACACGAACTCCTTTCTTCTCTAAAGCCTTCCACAACACTTCTCTTGGTACCCAATCATAGGCTTTTTCTAGGTTAATGAAAATCATATGTAAGTCTCTTTCTTTACTTCGATACCTTTCTATTAACCCTCGTAAAAGATAAATAGCCTCTGTTATAGACTTTTTTGACATAAATCCAAATTGATTCTCTCTAATCTTAGTATTGCTCAATCACTTTTTCCCATAACTTCATATTATGGCTTATAACTTTTATCCTTCGATAGTTTGCATAGTTCTAGATATCTCCTTTGTTCTTATATATAGGCATCAAAACCTCATTAAATAACTTGGTGAGCTAAAAAATACCTTACTTTCCTAAATATTTTCAAACTTCAATAGGAATACCATCCGAATCGATGACTTTACCATTATCCATCCTCTTAAGAGCTTCTTTTACCTCCCTAACTTGAATCCTGCAGTAATAAGCCAAATTTTATTCGTCCTCTTGGATTTCTATTCCTTCCATATCCCTAGTAACTCCTTGCTCGTCATTGAAAAGCTTATAAAAGTACTTCTCCCATCTTTCTTTGATATCTTTATCTGTGAGTAGAACTTGTCTTTCTTCATTTTTAATACACCTTGCTTGATCCAAGTCTCTTGATTTTCTTTCCCTATTTTTGACAAGCTTGTAAATATTTCATTCTCCATTCTTTATTCCTAAATCTTGGTAGAACTCTGCAAAAGCTTTAGATCATGCCTTGCTTACTGCCGTTTTGGTCTCCTTTCTAGCCATTCGATACCTTTCCTAATTCTCAGCATTGTCACACAAATGCAAGGCCTTAAAACATTCCCTTTTGGTTTTGACCTTTTCCTGCACACTTTCATTCTACTACTAAGATTCTTTATCTCTCAGTCTAAAACCTTTTAATTCACCTAAAACTGTCTTAACAACCATCCTAACCCTCATAGCCATCACATCCCAAATATGATTGGCACTTCCTTGTGCTTCCCAATTACCTTCCTCCAATAATATTCTCTTAAAATTCATTTGTTTCTCATCCTTGATGTGCCACCACTTAATCCTTAGCAACCATCCTAACCCTTATAGCCATCATTCCCAAATATGATTGGCACTTCCTTGTGCTTCCCAATTACCTTCCTCTAATAATATTCTCTTAAAAGTCATTTGTTTCTCATTCTTGAGCTGCCACCACTTAATCCATTTTACTTGATTTTCTTTATTTTTAATACAACTTACTTGATCCAAGTCTCTTGATTTTATTTCCCTATTTTTGACAAACTTGTAAATCTTTCATTCTCCATTCTTTATTCCTAAATCTTAGTAGAACTCTGCAAAAGCTTTAGATCGTGCCTTGCTTACTGCTGTTTTGATCTCCTTCCCAGCCATCCAATAACTTTCCTAATTCTCGGCATTGTCACACAAATGCAAGGCCTTAAAACATTCCCTTTTGATTTTCACTTTTCCCTGCACACTTTCATTCTACTACTAAGATTCTTTATCTCTCAGTCCAAAACCTTTTAATCCACTTAAAACTGTCTTAGCAACCATCCTAACCCTCATAGCCATCACATCCCAAATATGATTGACACTTCCTTGTGCTTCCCAATTACCTTCCTCCAATAATATTCTCTTAAAATTCATTTGTTTCTCATCCTTGAGGTGCTACCACTTAATCCTTAGCAACCATCTTAACCCTCATAGCCATCATTCCCAAATATGATTGGCACTTCCCTGTGCTTCCCAATTACCTTCCTCTAATAATATTATCTTAAAAGTAATTTGTTTCTCATCTTTGAGTTGCCACCATTTAATCCTTGGATTTATAACTTGTTATCCTTTCTTGTTACGGGTTTTAAAAAGAACATCAAGGACTAAGACCCTTTGCTGTGTAATAAGGCTCTCCCCTGGAATCACTTTGCAATCTTTATAGATTCTTCTATTTGAACTCCCTACTAGAAAGAAATTAATTTGTGACCTTGAATTTTCACTCTTGTATGTGATTAAATGATCCTATTATTTCTTAAAATAAGTGTTCGCAATCTTAAAATCATACGCTATCGAAAAATCAAGAATAGATTACCCCTCCTCATTTAGTGCTCCATAACTAAACCCTTCATGTGCTTCCGAAAATTGCCTTATCTCACTACCAATATGTCCATTTAAATCCCCTCTGATGAAAAACTTTTCTTCTTGTGAAAATCCTCGAACCAATCTTTCTAGGTCTTTCCAAAACTTCTCCTTCAAATGTGTCTTCGATCCTACTTGTGGTGCATAGGCACTAATAATATTGATAGTCTTTCGTGCAACTATTAGTCTTAAAGATAAGATCCTATCCCCTGTCCTTTTTACATCCACCACATTCTTCTTTCAATTCTTATCTATAATAATACCAACTCCATTCTTTCCTTTAAATTTCCCTATGTACCATAGCTTAACACCTGTAGTGTCCAGTTCCTTATCTTTTTTTTCAACCCATTTAGTTTCTTGAAGACACATGATGTTAATCTTTCTTCGAATCATGGTGTTCACAACCTCCAAAGATTTACCTGTTAGCATGGCAATATTTTAAGTACCAAACTTAATTATGTTCTCGTAGACTAGCTTCTTTACCCATATTCATCCAAAAAAATATGAGAACCCTTGCTCATTTAACATTACATTTAGGTGCTGATGCAGCGGCTCTAACTTATTTGATACTACACTCGAGCCATACAACATGTTACTTTCAAGTAACGACCTAGCATTAACACCAATAAATCATCGTGTGTAATCCATATATGAGATTTCGATAAAAATTTTATGTTAGATGTTGAAGATCTAATACAACCCCTAGGGAGAGAAGTACCCCCACTTAGGTTATAGGCTGGCATTACCCAAGTTGGACAAAATAAATACATACATATATATATAACCATAAAGAAGAAGAAAAAGAAGGAGGAGGAGGAGGAGGATAAATGAAAGAAAGAAAGAACAAAAGAAAAAAGATATTTGATTCTTCGTGCTTCTCCTGCACATTGTTCATCAGATAAACTTGGCAGGATTAACAATATGAATAAAAGATAAAACAAAACAAATTTAAAAAAAAGAAATAATTTATGTGCAATAAAATAATGAGTTAAAAATGAAATATATAGTAAATTAATTCAATTATATAAAATGAATAACTTATAAGAAAACTTTATAATAAAAAGAAAGTAAATTGTATTATATCTATATTATTTAATTCAATATATTATATTTGAATTTTAAATAGTATGAGTGAATATGAAAAAATAATAAATATATATAATAAAATAGATGAAATGAGGAAAAAAACAAAATATAGATTAAATTTTTTTGAAAAAATCTAAACTAATGTATTTTTAAATTAGAATATGATACTAAAATTATTTATTATTTTTAAATACATATTCTATTAAATTTTTAATATTTAAATTATATTATAATAATATAAATAAAAAATATTCCTAGACATTATTGATATGAAAATTATTTTTTCATAGCCTAACATGCGTCTTAACAAAAAAAAGGTCAGAAAACCTTTCTTTCTTAATATAGTATAGATATAGATTATGTTGTAAGAAAAATTTTAATTTTTAATTTTTTTGGCAAATTTTAAATTATATTTATTTTTTATTAACATCTTCATACTTATAAATAATATAAATAATTTTTAAGTCATGATAATAAATATTTATTTTTTATATTTATTTTTTGACTTATTCAATTGATATATTTTATATTAAAATATGAACTTATTTAAAATATTTTTATAATAAAAAATATTTACAAATAATATTTAAAATAATTTTCACATAAAATAAATATTATTGGATCTTATTCTATCACTAAAAAAATTCTACACAAATTTCTTCAAGTTAAATATATTCTATAACAAAATAGATAAAAAGAAAGAGAAACAATATTCAAATTATAAAATGCAAATAAAATTTTATTGATGTATATTTAATTTGAAATATGGTATTTAAAATTTAATATGAAGAAAATGTTGATAAGATTCAAATAAATAAAATTTATTTTTAAATGGTTTTATTAAAAATAGGATTTGTAAATAATTAATTTACATAATACTTTTTATAACCTTAACTTATTTAAAATATTTTACAATAAAAACAAAATATATCATATTGTATTTATACTATTTAGTAATTTTAATGTATAAACTATAAATAATATAAGTGAATATAAAAAAATGTGTAACAAAATAAATTAAAATAAGAGAAGTGATATATGAATTGTAAAGTAAAAAAAGTTAAAAATAAAATATACAATTTATAAAATGAAAAGAAGTAATACATGAAATATAAAGCCTTTCCAAATCCTCTCAATTAATATGTATTAACAAAAAATTGATATTCAAATATTTTTATTAAAAATATTAAAAATATAATATAGAATTAGTTGATTCAATTAATAATTTTTGAAGTAAAATTTTAATATGTTTAAAATATTTACAAAATGTCAAAATAAAATATATAATATTATATTTATACTACTCAATGATATTAATGTCTTAATTATAAGCAATACAAAATTGGCACAAAAAGTGAAAAGAAATATAAATAGAGTAAATAAAAAGGAGAAAAATAATGTTTGAGTTAATAAATCATAAGAGCTAAAAATAAAATATATATTAAAATAAATTGATTTTCTTCAATAAAATTTTATCATATTTAAAATATTTTTATTATAAAAATTTGTGCAGTAATAAATTTTATAAAATCTTAATTAATATATATTTAATTTGATGTACAGTACTTAGAATTTAATATCAAGAAAATATTAACAAAATTTAAATAAATAGATTTGATTTCAATTTTTAGGTATTATATTTAAAAAATAAAATTAATCTATAATGAATTTATAGTTATAAATAAATAACATTTGTGTTGTAAATAATATAAGTAAAAAGAAAAAAATATGAGAAATAATACCTGAAATACAAAGCAAACAAAATTTTAGTTGATATGTATTTAAATTGATATATAATACCTAAAAGTTAATATCAGTAAATTGTTAAAAATTTAAATAAATAAATTTAATTTTAATTTTCAAGTACTGTATTTAAAAATATAATATTTATATGCTAAAATTTAAATTAACTAAAAATATTCATAAAAATTAAATATATAATATATAAATAGTTAATAATAAAATATATAATATAATAAATTAACTTATTAAAAATAAATTTTAAATTATTTATTATTTAAAATATTTTATCCTAAGAAATTATATTATATTAAAGTTAAAGATCCTGTAACAGTAAAGATCAATGAAAAGATATAGATTATTATTATATTATATTATTTTTATTATATTATATTACATAATATTATATTATAAACAATAAATAATAAAATATATAATATAACAAATTAACTTATTAAATGAAAATATATAATTATTTGTTATTTAAAATATTTTATTATGAAAATTAGATTATATTAAATTTGAAGATTCTGTAATAATAAAGATATAGATTATTATTATATTATTATATTATCATTTTTATAATATCATTATTATATTATCAAAATTATTATATTATATTATATTAATAAATAATAAACAAAAATAAAATATATAATATAATAAAATAACTTATTAAATAAAAGTTTTAAATTATTTATTATTTAAAATATTTTCTCATAAAAATTATATTATATTAAATTTAAATATTTTGTAATAGTAAAGATATAGATTATTATTATTATTTTTTTATAATATCATTGTTATTATATTATTATTATGTTTTTAAAAAGTAAAAAAGGTAACAGTATTGGACGGGAAAATTTTTTCTCTCAGTGTGCCCAAAAAAAACACCGTAATATAATAAATTAACTTATTAAATAAAAGTTTTAAATTATTTATTATTTAAAATACTTTATCATAAATTTTTTATTATATTAAATTTGAAGATTTTGTAATACTAAAGATATAAATTATTATTATATTATTACATTATTATTATATTATTATTATTATATCTAAAAAGAGAAAAAGGGGACAATGTTGGGCGGGAAAATTTTTTCTCCCAGCCCAACACGTGTCCAAAAGGAAAAAAACACCCCTGCCCCCAAAGAAACTTCTTTTTGTGGTAAGATAGAGATTATCATATTTTTATTGGGAGTTTCACAGTATATTTTACTTTCGCAAACTTCAGTTCACAAGTGATATCGTTTTTATAGTTAATACCACCTCGATTTGTATTTGTGATTAGTATCTAATTTGTCTTAGCTTAAAATGTGAATAAAAAACACTAGATGGACTGAAAGTCTTGTAAGAAAATTAGATCCACCAAACTTTTGTTGTAAGTTTACTAAATGCATTGTGTGTTTTACTGGCAACCAGCCAGTGTTCTGTTTGGCTTTACTTCTTTGTGGAAAGTATGAAATTTGTCATCACGAAGTTGCTGCAGATGCACTCAATTCGGATCATTAGCAGCTTCTCAGATTGCTAAATAACAGCTGAAATTTGGCCAAAACAAAAATAGACAAAATTACGGTCATAATTGTTTTTTTATAAAAATATTTTTACCGAAGATTTGTTTTGTATATAAATAAAAGAGTATTCATATACCTTATATTTTGAGATTAAAAATAATTTTTAAAATTATAATAATAAAAATAATTTTTTACTAAATTATATTTAATATTAATATATAAATTATTTTATCATTTTAATAATTTATAAATATATTCTTATAAAAGACATTTTTTATCAAAATAAATAGAGTATATGGCTTTAGGGCTTTTCAGCAAAAGACAAATTTAGCAGGATAATTTTCTCTATAAATATTTAAAAAAAAATTTATGCTCTTATTATATATTTTATGATTAATAAAATAATGATTAGTATTATTGCAAAGGGAAATATTTTTTATTAAAAATATTAAATTTTATTAAATTTTATATAATATTAAATAAAAAATATTATTTGATTATTTTAATATCCTATAATTATAATTATAATTATAACTATAAATAAATGAAGTTACTTTTATATAAAATATTTTTCTTCTAAAAATGGAGGCCGCGAACGAGAATGAAAATTTCCAAAAAGCCTTAAACCTGTTGGATAATCTGCGCAGTCAAAAGGCCATGTGCACTGTTGGCTTGTTTTTGGGTTTCGGGTACAGCTGAAAAGAGAGTTAAAACTGAGGGTAGTTTCGGAATATTGAACTGGAACAAAGTTGCAGAAAGCCTCCTTGACTTTTATGAGCAGAAATTCTACGCATCCTGTGGTCCGTCATAGCTGGTGGTCACTATTCATTCACTGCTTGCACTTAAACCCCTCCTCTTCCCTTCTCTCATCTCTGAACGCTTTCTCTGTTTATGACAAATGAAATAAGCACAGAAAGAGAAAGACTTGAGGATACCAGGCATTTTCATTTCATCCAAGGTTGCAAACATGGTGTCTGAAGGAGCAATCCTTTTGCAGTTTTCCTTTGAATAAAAAAATAATAATTGCATGCCCTTTTCTCTCTGTTCATGTGTTCATTTTCTTTTTCTATATTGGTTGATTTTCTGTCCCTGATGTATTTTAGAGTTAAACATTTGCATGCATGTATGTTACTTTGAGCTGCTAACTTTTTCGTTAGTTTCACATCACAATGATGAATTCTCATGTTTCTCATCTGACCCAGTTGTAAAAATTTTAGCTTTATCTATTTACTTTATTCATCATTAAATTTCTGTGCTTCCTCTGATTGGAACTTACGTGTGTCTTTGTCTTTATAGTTTGTTGAAGCACTGAAGGTGCCACCACCAAAGGAGATCTTTTCACTTCAAAACAAATTTAGATTTTCCTTTTTAGAGATAAATACTTCCTGTGGAGCTTAGTAGGAATCTGTTTCAATGTTTTGTAATTTGCTAGCTGATTCGTGCATGGCCAGAACTTTCGTTGTCATTTGATTCTCAAACTGAAACTTGCTTGACTTGATCTTCAGATTGCACCCCCTATTTTGCATTACCATTTCTTAAAAAATTCTTATTATCTAACTTCAAGTATCCAGAGTATGTGTTCCCACCACCCCTCACAAAAAAAAAAGAACTTTGATTTGATTACATCAAAATGGTCGCTTACTGATCAAATTTATGATTTTTAATTCGAATTACAGTCTAGATTACTGGCCGGAAGTCAATCTTGTGAGAATTGCTTGACTGTTGATAAGCAGTCGCTGATCTCTAGGCTTGCTGAGAAACGATGCCAAACCAGCTATGGTTTGCACTGCCAAGAATTTACAGGAATGGAAAGATTTTCCCAAGGGACTCAGGATTCTTCTCCTCGACGGAGACAGCAATTCCGCTGCGGAGATAAGATCAAAGCTCGAGGCTATGGACTATATTGGTGAGACTTTTCGAGGTCCATTTCTTTTTTCTCAACTTGAAATTTCCACTTTCTTTGATTAGTTCAGTGAAATGGGTTGCTATAGATGGCTTGAAGTCCTTGAATCATTAAGCATTTACGGTCTGTGGTTTTGGTTGTATTTTAAAGGCTATAGAATCTTAAAAAAACACTTTTTTTTTTCGTTTCCTTTTTTCCCATCTTCATTGGGACGCTCAATGTTACCATACATGGTACTTCATAATTGATATTCGAAGCTGCTACGAATTTTCATTTGCGCATAGATTCCTAGGCTTTGTTTTGGGAACCGCAAGCGGTCCCAAATTGTAAAGTATTGAAGATAAAAGAAGTATGCTATCTGACCTCATTCACCCCTTCATTCATCCTATTTGTGTCAATTATGTTTGCTTTTTATAGTAACCTCACTATGTGTTTGCAGTGTCTACATTCTGCAATGAGAATGAAGCCTTGTCAGCAATCTCAAGCAAACCTGAAGGCTTCCATGTGGCCATAGTTGAGGTAATGGACTTTCAGACTATATAGATATGACAAATCATCTTTTAGTAGTAATAAGTAATAAAATTTGAACAGAAAAGAAAAGAGGGAGGCTGTCTAGTATGCTATACCTATAAGAATTTAGAAATTCTATGGGCAGATGACACTCTTGCCTATAGTCAGATTCTGTTGTTGATACACTATTTCATCAAAGGATTAATTTAAGGCGGAATTTCGTGATATGCTAGTCATGTCTTCTGTCATCATTTGCATTTACATTTGTTGTCATGATTGAGATCCTCCCTTTGTCCAACTTCTGCACTTGTAACTAACTGTTGGGTTATCTCACATCGGATGTCGATGTGGAAGAGGGTGGGTGTTAGTTATCCTCACTTGTAACTTTAGAGGTTAAGAAGGTCCAATTTCTGCCCTTGTAACTAATTGTTGGGTTATCCCATATTAGATGTGAAAGGAGCTGGGTGTTGGTTATCTTCACTTGTAACTTTTGTAGTTAAGAAGGCCCAAAAAGGCATCCAACACTGGTATTGGATCCCAGTTGCAACATCTTTGCCCACCAATTCACAAGAGAGTCGGTTAATATCAGGGTTCCAATTGATGGCCTGATGTGTAAGGAGATTATTAGGTTATCCCACATCGATTGTGGAAGGGGTTAAGTGTTAATTAATAAGTATGAGGGAAAATTTCAACTCTTAAAGTAGCTTTTGCAGTTGAGAAGGCCTGATAAGACACCCAACATTGGTATCAGAGTTTGGTTACAACATTTTTGCTCAAAAGTCCACAGGAGAGCCAATTGATATTACAATTCCCACCAATGGCCCAGTGTGTGAGGGGTAATTGCTGGGTTATTCCACATTAGTTGTGGAAAGAGGCTAATTTTTGTGGTTGAGAAGGCCTGATGAAGGACATCCAACACTGCATGGGAGAGCTGGTTGATTTTAATGTTCCAATCATTAGTTGTGGAATAACCCAACAATCTCTTCCTCATACATTGGGCTATCAGTTGGAACCCTAGCATCAACCGACTCTCTCATGGACTACTGGGCAAAAATTTTATAACTGTGTTTTGGCTGCTTCCACAACTAATGTTAGAAGATCCAACAATCATACTCTCATAGATCAATTGTGGAAGGGCCACTTGATGTGGGATAATCCAATACGAATTTCTTTCAGATTATGAAAATATTAGGACTTTGATGATTTATGTTGTCGCCACATGTGCCTATACTAATTTTTGTCCTATAATTACAGGTGAGGACAAGCAATAACGAGGGTAGTTTAAAATTTCTTGAGAATGCCAAGGACTTGCCAACCATTAGTAAGTACAAAAGCCAAATCTAAGTCTGAAAGTAACTTACTGTGTTTAATAAAATGCAATAAAATGCCTGAGAGGCTTTTGAATTTTAGGTGACATTTTAAGTTCAAATATTCACTCTAAATTTACATCACAAAGCCAGTTCCAACTAAGGAGATGTCATCAATGTATCTATGTATTCAGAGGTCAACATTGATATTCATCACCTCTTGTGTTGCGGTCTTTTATTAAATTTTCACGATAACTTCAAGTATTTCCCTTCCTTTTGTTGTTGTTTGTTCCTAATGTTATGAAATGGCTGCTTCTTGTCTCCTTGAAGGACTTTTAACCTGTTGAAATGGATGCATGGCCTATAAAGGGAGCATCACATGAGAAATGTGATGAAGAAGTTTACTTACTGTAGGGTTATCTTCTTCATTTCTTCTTAATATGGATTTTCTAACTCGGGATACTTGCTTCTATGCAGTGACTTCAAACAATCATTGCCTGAACACTATGATGAAGTGCATAGCGGTAAGCATTTGGTGTAGCTTTCCCAATTATTTAAGGGTTAACATCTGATAATATAATATCTTTTAGGCTTGACTTAATTTTTTATATCATTCTTTTCAGTTGAGTCCGTATTATTTTTATTCCTTTAAAGATTGTAACCTGGAAGTTAAATTCCTGTGAAGGTATCTGGTAGTTTCAGTTCAAATTTGACTGAAATTTTGATCTTGAACTCGTAAGAGTACGTTTTCTTTGTGTTCTCTGATGATTGCTTTGTTTTTTCAGCTTGGTGCAGTTGAGTTCCTAAGCAAACCCCTCTCCGAGGACAAGCTTAGGAATATCTGGCAGCATGTGGTTCACAAGGTAAGGGGTGGCATATGTTGGCATTTACTATTAATATTATATGAAAGACAAAAATTGTGTCTCTAATGTTGTTGAAATCAAGCAGGCATTCAGTGCTGGGGCAAATGTCCTGTCTGAGTCATTAAAACCTGTCAAAGAATCTGTCGAATCTATGTTGTGGCTCCAAGCAGACAATGGACAACACGAAAATAGAACGTTGAAAGATACAAATAAAGTATCCAGGCCTAGTGATAACGACCATGAGCATTCTGTTGGAAGTGATAAATACCCAGCTCCTTTGACCCCACAATTAAAACAAGGAGCAAGGCTGCTGGATGATGGGGATTGCCAAGAACAGGCTAATTGCTCAATAGACAGGGAATGTGGAGAGCTTGAAGGTGAATCCAAATCTGTCGAAACTGCATGTGGGACTGCAAGTGCTGAAGATGCTCTTAATCTGAGGGAACCTGAAAAGACACTGATCAAGCAAGAAGAGGACTTTGCTGATGGTTCAAAGAGTGAGAGTACTATTTCTCCACAGCAGTGTAGTAGAAAGGTTCTCAGTAACAATGATGGTAGTACTGTTGCATCCCCCAAGAAAGTGCATGTTCCTACTGATTTGTGTGATGTTAAAGTTAATAGGAAGAAGATGAAGGTAAGCTGTTTTATGAAAATAAATTATTCTTGTGCTGTTTGTGAAACAACCCTGCCTATAATTACCAGAAACGTGGTATGTAGAGGATCATGGTATGGGGACTAAATACATTACATTTTTACACAATTAATTTAGAAATTAATGTTAAGGTGGTGGTATGCGTGCAAAAAATGTAAGTACCAAAACATGATATGCTAGTTAAAATAAGGATTTGGATAACTATGTCGCTACCTACCATGGTTGCAAGACACCGATGTTAACACCTATTCATTAATACTCATATGACCATGAACTCTGCCCAAAATATTTGAAATGTTTTTCAGATTCTGAAAATTTTTCTTAGGTGTCTTCTTCTCATTTTGGAGTTGCTCAAGACGGCACATAGATAGCAGACACTGTCAAATATTGACTGATTAGAGGAAATTCCCTGATTAAATTATCTAATATAAACTAATTTTATTTTCTATCGAAAATCTTAGCAATATTTCTCCTACTTAGTTTCAAACCAATACTACTTGATTAATAAGTGTGACTCGAACCCATGCTTATTTCCTTTTGGCTAGCTTTTAACAGAATGTGTTGCCAGGCCAAAACAAATTTTCTTGGTATACTGTTGAGCTCAAAGCATTCATCCATGGACCATTATCTGTACGTTCATAAGAAAATATTAGAAGAAAATGGCATAATGATCATGTTTTTCCATCAATGTCTGTGAAATACCTATTTCACCCACCAATTGACTATAATCCAGTTTCAAATTTATTGTCTTGTTATTTGTTGATTATCGTGTTTTCTTTCATGATATGTTATATATCCATTCATTGAATTTTGCAAGATGGGATTACTGGTTCTCACTATCTGATTCACTCTTGGCATTTTGGTTTTGGTTTCAGGTAGACTGGACACCTGAGCTGCACAAGAAATTTTTGCAAGCGGTGGAACAACTAGGTGTTGATCAAGCTATTCCTTCTCGAATATTAGAGCTCATGAAAATAGATGGCTTGACGAGGCATAATGTAGCAAGCCATCTCCAGGTCATTGTTTAGCCTTCTGTTATAATGAATGTTTCAACACCTTGTAAGGTTCTTGAAATAACATATCTTTGTACTAGACTCTTGCCCAAGACTCACTGAACTTGTTTGTCTAACAGAAATATAGAATGCACAAGAGACATGTATTGCCAAAGGAAGAAGATCGTAAATGGCCACAGCAAAAAGGTCCAATGCCAATGCAAGGTGGCTATTGTCTACAAAGACCTATCATGGCCTTTCCTTCATATCATTCTAATCATACAATATCTCCTGCTCCTGTATATCCAATGTGGGGACAATCTGGTGTCCAAATGTGCGGCCCTCCTTGTTATCCAGCATGGCAGCCTACTGAAAGTTGGCACTGGAAGCCACTTCTAGGGGTAATATTTTTCCTTCAAAATTTTCATTAAAAAGGTTTTTTTCCTCCAAAACTAAAGAAGTAAATCTATGTCACCTCTTGATTTTAGCAACCTTGTATGTATGCATTTGACAAATTGATTTTTCAGATGCAAGCCAATGCATGGGGTTGCCTAGTATTGCCACCTACTCAAACTCATTGTTTTTCCTTCTCTGAAGTGAGTATCAACGAATTAAAGAACTTGACTTTGTTTCTATTTTGTTCTATGTTAGTGGTTAATATAATCAAGCCAGCATTAATCTTCATTCCTTGTTTTTTTTTATATCTTTGTTCTCATCGATGCTAATGAAATTGTCAATCAAACTGCAGAATTATAGACCTAGCATGCCACGAAGTTCCATCAAGCTTCATCTGGTAATGTGATTGCTTTTGATTCAGTTTTCCGCCGGTTTGTGTTAGAAATTGTGCCAAGTCAACAGTGCCTATATTATAAAGTTGTGTACTAGTCAAAAACCACAATCAACCTTTTAGTTAATGTTCTTTCAAATGATTTTGAATTGCAACAAGAGTAAGTTACAATTAAAAAAAAATAAAATTGAAAGGCTTGTTTCAAGTAAGTGCCATAAGGCATGCGATGTATTAATAAGGCATCATGAACGGATATTTCAAATGCATGAATAGTTTTCATTCAATGCAGGAAGAGGAGGTCATTGACAGGGCAGTGAAGGAGGCAATAAGCAAGCCATGGCTACCCTTGCCCTTAGGCCTCAAACCTCCTTCCACTGATAGTGTATTGGCTGAGCTTTCCAGGCAAGGCATATCCAGCATGCCTTCTGACAGCAGCAGCAAGGGCTTTAAACCATGCTGATCTATACAGGCTAGCGGCTCCCGCCAGGAGCTGATGGTGATGGCTGCTTGGCTGTCTGGCATAGGCCATTCCAATTGTAGTTCTTTTTTTATTTTTGCTTCCCTCGTTCTAAATGATCAACTACCAATTACTGTGATTGGTTGTTGCTCGGACCATTTGGCTCTTGGCAATATTTTTTGGTCTCTTGCTCAGCACCAACTACTTTGATGTCTCTCCCAAACCCACTGGATGTTGCATGCAGACAGAGATGGACATTGCCTGAACAGAAAGGTCAGCTGTTTTTAATGAAGTGCAGGACACCCGTTTGGCAACACAGGTGGCTAAGAACTGGCCACATATTTGTTGATACTTTCTAGAAAACGTGTGATTGTAAATAGATGCCAATGTGAACTTTTTGCGGGGGTGGTCTTCTGGGTAGTAAATTTTGCTAATTAATTTATGATGGCCAATGGTTAAGCCTCTTTTCCTTTGGCGGTGGTGCTGGGGCTTCGCAATGTTAGAGGAAGTTATGTAATAATGGAACTAGTTATGTTGCTGCTGTGAATAAAAGCGAGTCCAATTTTTTGTCTCTGTTTTCGTGAGAGGAAGGATGATAATTCACTTAATAGATATATACATAAGTTATATTATAGGTTTGATATGATGGAAGAGTAAAGTTCCTAAAGTAGCATTCGGGGTCACTGGCATTGTGGTGGATTGGTGGCTGGCCAATTGTTTTTTTCCGCTGAATTTACTTATCTACCATTCTGGAGCCTCGCCCGTTTTTCTCCCTGCGTTTTTTTGGCCCGGTAAAATTGAGAACATTGAAGTTTGTAAATTTTCAGTACTTACTGAATGAATTTTTTTTGCGTTAACCAAAAAACTGACCAGCCCCTTGTAACAAAGCTTAATTTGAGAACAGAGTGGAGAAAATATGAGAGGGGAGAGAATCCGATAGGAAGAAGAGGGAGTGATTTTAATATTAGATGGCATTTGTTGGTTAAATTTTTCTCATAACTTCGAGAATATTTTGAAGAAATGTATAAATTTTATATTTGATTCAAATTTTTTAAAAAATATTTTTGGGAATATGAATATTTTACATTTTTAGTTATATTTTTAGTTTAATATCTTTTCAAAATATTCTCGTAAAAAATGGGTATTATATCTTTTTAAAATATAGGAATATTTAATTAAAATAAATAAATTATTTTATTTACTTTTCTATTACAATTTTCTTATTATTGATATTTATTTCATTATCATTTACTATTATTGATAATTGATCATTCAAACATTGTTTATTATTAATTATTATTAGTAATTATAGTTAATTACTATCTATTTTCAATATTTATTATCAATTATTACTCACAACTAATAATTATTATTTATCATCATTTATTATCGACGATTATCACCCATTGTCGATGATTATTATCGACAATCACATTATAACAGGTCATGATCACTATTTATTATCACTCATTATTTGTTACTATCCATTAGCAACCATTATCTAATATCGATAATCAAAATTTACCATCACCTACCTTTGTTAATCATCATCCATTGTTATCTATTATTAATTATTCATCTTAAGTGACCATCACCTATCCTCAATGATAATTGTTGGTGATTATGACTGTCGGTGACATCTATCTATCACTAATAATCATTATCAATCATCACTTACATTCAATTTTTAATGAGGATATTTATGATAATTTAAGATTTGTAGAAATAATTCTAATTAAACTAAATATAATAATATCATATTTTCAATAAATAAATTTTTAGAAATTGTATTTTTAAAAATATTTAATTTTCTAAATCAAATACCACTTTAATTTCCACCATAATGACGTTACATCTGCGTAAACAGCTGCCAAATAATGGTAATAATAAAAAATAGTAATAGTAATAGTAATTATTCTAAATGGGTTAAAGTCACGAGACATGGTCCAAATCAGATAATCCCATTAATCTCTTCTTACTGAAATTACTAGCAGTATATACTTCAAGTTTTGGATTCGAGCACCTCTGAACAGACCGTCGCCATGTTAGCAAATTATATGTAATGTGCATAACAATCAAATGTGAGATGTGGTAAAGAGTGAACCCAGAAGAAAGAAGCGACGGAAATAATCTGAGCTGAACATGCTTGCTTAACATTTTAGTATAAAGAGTTCATATGAATCTACTCAGCCCTCAGCTCGAGAACCTGTTAATCACGTCCTCAAAACGACTGACATTACTTAACAAATACAAGCCCAATTCAGCCACATGACATGCGCATACACCATCTGGCCCAAATCGTTTGGAATCCAACACAAAAAAGCCCATAGCAAATTTTAACCAGACACTGCGCTTCTAGAATGTTTGTTTTAATAAACAACATTTTGATTAACTTCTGATTGAAATAATTTTAATCGAGAAATCAAGTCAATCTTCTAATTTTAATAATTGATAAATAAGTTTTTTAATCGAAGAATTAGAAATATATTTTATACTATAGAGGAATCACGTTATATCCTTTTAAAAGAGAATTGATTCATGAAGAAGTTTATTTTAAAAAGATATCTCCATTGTAAAATTAACAAATTTGTATTCATATCAATTTTTGTTTTTAATCTCAGTGTCAATAAGTGATCATAGATCCAAAATATTATAGAGTTAAATTTAATTTATTATTTTAGACCATCGCACATTCAAGTGATATTATATCATTTAAAAATTATAAACATTATTATAGAAAAAATTTCTAAAATTAGTGTTAAAGATACTCCTTTTCGTATTTACTCCTTTTTTAATTATTAATTACTCTTTTTTATTTAAAAATTTCTAAAACTAGTCTTAAAAATACAGGTGGCTATTACTTTGTTGATGATGTATTGTATACAGGATTAATAATGTGGATAGGACCTCTGGATATTTCATTTGGTTTCTACTTGGAGGGGCCTTACCTAATCTTCACGACAGGTAGTTGGTGTCCTTGAAGTATGGTTAAGATTCTTACCCATATATTAAACATACTTCCACGTGCCATGCCCTCTTTGCCTCCTCTGCGTCCATTCTCCCGTCAAACATTCTTCAAATTAAGGGCTACCATAATTATATCCATAAACACCAAATGTCGCTGCCCGTAACGTATGTTTCCACTTCATTTTTCTTGTCGCTCAATTTTGTGTTTCAGTCCTTCTTTTCCTTTCCCAAAAAGGAACCGATTCTATTTATTTTTAATTTTAGGGCCTCAATTTTTAATGAATTCAGATTTCCTTCCTTTCCCCTCATCATTTTTATATTATTTTTAAAATATAATAATATATTTTTATTTAAATCTAAAATTTTATATTTATTTCTTATCCGAAATAATTCCAACCTTCACTTTGGAACGGAAAGGATCCGTATTGATTTCTAGCGGACAAAATCATGCAAAACAAAACATATACGAAAAGTTCGACAATTGAAACCGAAATCTACGACGTTTTTCACTTTTAATTATAATGGTAATGGGGCACTCCCTTCCCGGATTCTGCATAGCCTTCAAAATCTAATGGACGCTCTTAACCCTGGATATCCGCGCAATATCTCCGCAAGCGTGGAGGGTTTTTATGTCATTCCAAAGAGGTCTCGTCTCACAGCTCATAGCACAAGTGGGCCTAACTAATTTTACTCCCTGTTTTCCCCTTTATTTTCCAGTCTCATCGTTTCTATTTCTCCTAGCCCCTACGATTCCAGCGAAAGAGTGAAACGAAACTCGATATCTATGCGAATTATCGATTCTCTATTTGTAAGTTCTGTTAGTTTAGTTTGTATCTGTTTCTGAGCTTCATCTTCTTCTCCTTTTTCAAACCAATGTTTTCCTCCTGATTTCGTTAGGCTTTGATATATGTAATTCCGCTATTTTGTTTGAGGCAATTGATCTGATTATTTTGATTGAATCAGATGTGGAAACTTGCTTTACAACTTTTTGAGCTATAGTTCGCTGGAAATTGGGGTCAATTACATCATAAACAATGTGATTATTTTCCATTAAAATTTTGGAAACATTAGAGGTTGACAGGGTTTTTGGCCTTTTGCTTTTATCAACGTATGAACTGTCTTTCATATGCTCAGCAAAACAAAAAAATGACGAAATCCAACCATACAGAGTAGAGGGAACTTTACTTTCAGGGTTTTCGACTTTCTTTGGGAATATCTGAGGAGAAATAATATGCAATTTAAGCAACGAAAGTGTTATTCTTTTGTTTTATAGAGTAAATGGAGCATACGTTTAGCATATCTTTTATATTTCAGCTTTTACCATTTTTGTGGCAATTCCGGTTTATTGTTGATATTCAATGGGAATGTGGATTTCTGCAGGAATTACTGGTAAGTCAGTAAAAGTTGGCCGCCCAATTGAATTTTGATCAAGGGATTATAGTACTATAATATAAGATGGCATGTAGGGGGTGCTGGGAGTGCCTTTTGAAGCTTCTGAACTTCATAATGACCGTTGCTGGTTTGGCCATGGTTGGCTATGGAATATATCTGTTTGTAGAATACGAAAAGGCTTCAGGTGACACTGTGATGACTCCTCTGGTAGGGGATGATGGCACTGTGATTCAACTTGGACGACCCATGCTTGTGGCAGTGTCTCTATCCAACAGTATTTTTGATCACTTGCCAAAGGCTTGGTATGGAAGATACTCTCTGTCCTGACATTGTCTGGGTTATTTGGGGTAATTGAGTGATGACATGTACTGGTCTTACTTCTACATCCAGGGATTTGTGTAAGAGAAAGAGAATAACTATTTGCCAATAGTTATTCAAAAAATGCACCAAATGTAATTTCATGTCCTCATTTGTTAATCATGTAAATTGTTGCAGCTGCATGGCTCCATTGTCTCTTTGTTTGATAATGTCTGGTCTTTTGTGTTTGTAACAAATTGCTATTCCACAGCATCCCCAAAATTGAAGTTTCTGTTTATTTTGCCTTCCTTTCTTCTATAAGGAATGTTACATATACATTTTCTAGTTGTGTAGATGCTTATATAAAATTATATACATTTTTCTAATTGAGTATAAGTTCTTGTTTTAAGAGGAAATTGACTAAGTCCAATCCAATGTTCTCGTAGTTTTGCCTATGCTGATTATCTCCATTTTATGATTTGTAGGTTTATTTACTTATTCATTGGCATTGGAGTAATTGTCTTTGTCATCTCTTGTTTTGGTTGCATTGGAGTTGTGACACGGAATGGCTGCTGCTTGTGCTGTGTATCCTTAAGAATGTGTATGATATAGTTAAATATTTGATAGTTTTTATATTGTCCCACAAGCAAACTAGCAAGTTTGTAATGTGTACTTGTTTCATTAGCTCAGGAATTTCAATTTGTTTCCTTAATTATACCAAGTACTCAGTTTTGGTGGTATTGTTAATCTTGGTAGAGCTGGGATGTGCGGCATTTATATTCTTCGATAAAAGCTGGAAAGAAGTAAGTTGTCATGCCAATTGATGAAACGGAACTCAAGACAGTATTCTTGCCTTCTCAACACGTTTTTTCTTGCAGGAAATTCCTAAGGACAGAACTGGAGATTTTTATATGATATATAAATTCCTGAAAGAGAATTTGAAAATTGTGAGATGGGTTGCTCTTGGAATTGTTGTTTTTGAGGTAAGCAAGATTTGTTATGATTGCTCTTTAGGAGAAATGGATATTGTTATGATGATGTGCATATTTTTCTTTCTCATAAGAGAAGAAATTTTAATTAGAAAAGAAAGCAGTGATTAAAAAAAAAAAAGTTGAGAGTTCTCCTCAAAACATGGACAAAGGATGAACAACGTAAGAATAAACAGGCTCAAAATGAAAATAATGCTGTTCGCCCACCTAGCATACATAATAGGGGTGATTCCCATAACGAAACCATGGATTGAGCACTCCTCTGTAGCTAGATGCGCCAAAGGACAACATAAACAGTTCACTTTATTAAAACCTTTCCTTTCTTATTCCATCCAGTGCCTCTGGGCCTGTGAATCTAATCAATGTAAACTGCTCGAAATAAAATATTCAAAATGGAATTAACTGATTGGCAGTGCAAAAATATATTGGCAGCTGTTTCCAAACTAGTGGCACAAATACACAGTTTGAGAAAAAGTATTATATATAGCCTACAAATTTGCTGGAATTTTCTTATCATATATACCAAGGAATGTTTTTGCATTTGCAGGTTGTTCTTTTCATATTAGCACTTATTGTTAGGGCTGCAAATACACCCGCAGATTATGACAGTGATGATGAGTTGATTGCTTCAAGGCAACAAATCCGGCAGCCACTTATCAGCAGACCAGCAGGCCCTGCAACAGGTGCACCAGTTGGTGGTGTGCCTGAGCAGCGTCCAGGCAGAAGTGATGCTTGGAGTACACGGATGAGGGAGAAGGTGGAAACTTCCTTTTCCCTTTTGGTCATTTATATTATACTGATCTTGTTATAGAAATTCCTCATCTGGTTGTTTAACTCATGGTATTATTAAGTAACATTGCCAGTCAAAGACAATCGAGATATGATTTTTGCAAAGGGTGCTTAAAGTTTCATCAGCTGAACCTTTTTTCTTATTAAAAGTTTCCTCCAATCTATAATTTTGTTCAGCACTGTGATGAGTTTTCTGATTAATTTAAGATTCTTTCGTTTTCCTTAGAATATTGAATCAACAGAAGAGCCTTATTTCTTTGAGATGAAACATTTCAGATGAATTGCATCTCTATGAAGTACTAAAATCTAGATTGCCCTCCAAACATTGTTAAATGCTGAATTATGTGTCTAATACTCATATAATGTCATATAGGCTGGATGCCTTTTTTTGCGTGATTTCAATCAACTGTCCTTTGGATACCCATGATTTTATTTTCTTCATTGAGAGAATCGTTTGTCATTTTGACTTTTTATACTTGCAACTCTAACACTGCTCTTTATGCAGTATGGGCTTGATACTTCTGAATTTACATACAACCCATCTGAGCCACACAGGTTCCAGCAGGTAAGCTCACAGCCAACTGAAGAAAAGAGCCGCTGCACCATCATGTGATCACTTTATGGATTGCTGTCCAAAGCCGTAGCAGGTTGACTTTCAATGACTATATGGTTCCCCCGCTCCCTTTAGTAGTCTTTATTGAGTTTGTGTACAACTCAGCATATTTTCTTGATTTCCAGATTTCGATCACATTCTCCTTGACAGGGCAACATCAACTTACTTTTGGTGTGTAATATTGTGCTAATACATGAGAATTTATTATGGTTTTGCTTATTATGTTCATAGGTTAGGAAAGTAATGAAGTCGTCCTGGTTTCTTTCAAGATAAACAAGGCCATCCATATCTTTGGTTCAAAACATACGGTAAAATATCGTTGCTATAACTTCAAACTCTTGCTTGGAATAAGGAATTCACATTAACAACAGATATGAGCCACTATGTAAGTTGTACTGACGGTGAAAGTGGTGATGATAGGTAGGTAACAGATATGAGTGAAAGAGAGAAGAAAATGACAGGTCGAATGGCGAACTCGAGATGTTAATGGGTGGGGGGCTGCAATATTTGTGTGGTTTCAAATGAAATTATGTCGAAGATTCTTAATTACATCTTTATAACTTGCGTTATTAAGGGAGGCAAGTAATTAATGTAAAGTCATCTTGAAGTTGATAATAATTAAGGTTAACATATGGATGCCAATGTTTGATATAGAGACATTCTTTTGCGCATTTTGTAGGAAAGTATTTTTGTGAAAAAATGTTATTTGCTTATATATGGATGAATGAGTGGCAAATTGTTTATCTTTGTGATTAAAAAAATTATACTTAAAAATATAATAATAAAAGAAAATAAATTTCTTTTGAAAAAGAGGAAAGGAGGAATTTACTTTCTTTAAATTTTTCATATTTCATATTAAACTAGTAAAATATTTTTCTTCATCTTAACTTATTATAATTATATATTATGAAAAATGTTTCCTGTTAAAATAAACTAACCTTGGTTAAACTAATTGTATTTAGGTTATTTACATCAAACCTATTAGAAAAGGAATATAATATTAAATAGAAGAAAATTAATGTATTAAAGTACTATAAAAAATGAGTATACATGATTGAGTAAACCTTGTGTAAGTAAGAATCTCTTGTTTCAAGAGAGATCACACTCTGGACTTTGAACAATTGGGTAGCAAGATATGTTATGACTGGCTAGTTACCATCTCATCTTTGAGTTTTATAATGGATTTTTTTGTAGGCTTCTGGGATATATACTCATTGTTTTGATATCTAACATAATGAAGATAAGGCTGTAACGCAAAAAGATAGCGGTGGGTTGGGTGAATGAGTGGCTCATTTATCCGTCGTTTCTATTGCTGCACTCATACTTGTGTCCCCTGCCCCTCTTATAGAAAGATGAGACAAGTTCAATCCAAGCATTTCTCTTGGTGATCACCTTTCGACAACTAAACCATGAAAAAATTTAGACTCTCTCTCTCTCTCTCTCTCGCTATATTTTTGTCATGGATTGAGTTGGACATAAAATTTTCATATGTTGTAAGACTCGAAATCCAGTTTTATATGCATTGAAATTTGCAGAAAAATGTTATATTTATCTCTTTCTAACATCATTAAAAAAATAATCAGAAGAGAAAAGTGATGATATAAATATTATTGTATCTTATGTTTTTGTGTATAACTAACTTCCACAAACTCATTAAACGGAAAAAAGTTATTAAAAAGAAAAAATGAAAGGAAGGAAGAGGATGAACCGTGATGCATTTTTTTTATAAGGTCTTGTGTCTATATTCTCTATTTAGCCTAAACAAAAAACTGATTAGTATGAAATGGAATGGATCTGAACCTGATTATTACTGTTTCCCATGTCCACGAGTGAGTGGAAAAAAGTTTAAAAAGAAAGAAGGAAGATAAACCATGGTATATTTTTTTTTTTTAATTATCAAGATCAAAAGTTTTGTCTACGTTTAATTTATTTACAATATACTCACACCTACATACTTATAAGTCTAGGTGTGAACCTAGATTCCAAATTTTTTAAGTACAATTAGGATAATTAAAACCTTCAACATTTTATTCAGTTCTCTAGATCACGACTTAATTCATATGGATATTTTGAGCGAGTAAGTTACGAACCTAAGATTTTTTTTATTTTTATATTTTTTAGGAAAAACTATCACGTTGAGCTATTTTTCATGATATTTGACGAGTATTTATTTAATTGTATCATTAGTAATATCATTATCAAAATATTTTTAAAGTTGAAATATTTGCATAATTTTTTCGTATTTGTATTCCGTAAAATGTTTTTCATTTGTAACTTTCCATAAATATGATTTCACATATTGCGATATTAGAGTAATGTTATGATGAACTGTACTTTTTTAAAAAATTAAATATTTATGTTATTGAATTGTATTTAATATATTAAAATTTATATTTTTAATTTTAATTTACTTATTTTAATATTAAAAAATTAATAATAAAACCCGGAGCTCTCTGCATGCACCGTATCATTACCCTTGACATTATTTCAAGATAAGACACTTGTTTGAAAAAAATTTGTTGACTGGCCGGATATGCACCCAATATTATAATTATATGTCACTATCTGTATTCGGTAGTGCAAACGCATGTCTTTCATATTGCTGCATATTAAATTTCTCTTTCCCACTAGACTGTAGAGAAAGCTCACTGTGGTCCAGGAACGACAGCAAACAAGTTTTAGGATCGCAAACTGGGATATTTCCATCTCTTTTTATCTGGAGAATGACAGTTCGTTGGGGAATTTTCCAAAGATGCAAGTTTTGCTTTGTGGACCGTACAAAGGAGCTCTCGTTCTGATGGTTGGATCTCATCAAATGCTAACCCCACCTTTTCATTTTGCTTATAGATGACTTTTGGATTATTTATTTGGCTCGAGTATGAGAAATATCTTGTTTACAAGAGGTTATCTTAGATAGAAGTTGAAGTTTTCCATGTGATTGGGTTTTGTTAACAATTTGACATAAAAAAATAAGTTGACTTCTTTCTGTACTTACCCTCCACTAACTAAACTGTGTATGTGTGCTGTTTGATCTCCAATTGGAGTTCATTGATAATGAATATTTTAACTGCACGCTGAAGTTATCGTACCAAAATAGTTTATCTCCAAGGATTTTTGTGAATATACAATTACTGCCCTGTGCAAGTGTGTGTTATATTTGTGTTTATATAGAGTAGGTCATGCATGTGTGATTTTAAGTTTGAGTTATGCTATTTTTGTATTGTATTTTTCTTTATTTTCACTTATACTTTTTCTTACATAAAAAAAAATAAATCTTATTGTGAACTTCTGTTATGGAACGTAATATTTCCACTTCCATTTTAATAAAAGAATTATTCTTTGTAAGAGAAAATGTAAATTATTCTTTCTAATTTTGGACAGTTAGATTTTATTTTCTTAATTTTGAAAACTTAAAAATCACCTAATCAATTTTAAAAAATTTAAAATTAACATTCACCATGTATTTAATAAATTATTTTATTACATTATACAATTTTTAAAGAAGTTTTTATAAAATAATTACAATATTATAGTATGTTAATATTTTTTATCATTTTTCATATATAATTTTTATGCTATACAATTAATAAAAATTAAATTGTGTGTAAAGAATTTTAATTAAATACTTGCAAATGGGGTATGAAATTACATAAAAAATAACAAAATAAATCAATAATTTACAATATTGTGATTTTTGTTTCAAAATTCAATGATAAAATTATTTAATTAATTAAATAAATGATAACTGTTCATTTTAAATTTTATAAATTTGAAGGAGGTAATTTCTAAATCTTCAAAATTAAAATGAATAAAATCTAATAACCTAAAATTGAAGGAAATAACTTGCATTTTCCTTTTCTTTGTATGATTCCATAATTAACCTAATTATGGAGTGTTCAGGGAGCCGTAGTGGACGTCAATGTAATTGGACATAATAATTTGTGGATGTAACTTGTAAGCTTCTTCTGTTCTAATGCTCTTTCATTTTGGCTGCAGAGATGGTGGAAGCCAGCACTATGAACAGCTAACTTGTAATCGCGAAAGACAAGTGGACCCAGTAAAACGTTAATGCAGATGCAATAGAAAAGTTTGAATTGTCAGTGTCTATAATGCCATCAATTTCAAAGTGGAAAATTTGAAGCACCAGCTACGTCCGGTAAAATCGAATTCATCATCTTAAAATGGCTGTAAATTTCTTACATCAAGTATCATCCTTTTCAAAGGAGATTATTATTATTATTATTATTATTATTATTATTATTATTATTATTATTATTATTATTATGCTGAAACATTTATTTTTTAAAAAATATTTCTCTGTAGAAAAACCTTATTTGTTTCTATACAAATGAATGAATAAAGTATTATCTTTACACTTCGTTATAAAAAGAATAATATTTAAAGCCATGAAAGAAAACAATTATCAAATTTTTTACATTTAATATTGAACATATAAAATATTTTTGATCATTTTACTAATTTATGATTGCATCTCTATACAGGATGTGTTTTACTAAGATATCCGAAAGTGTATGAATCAATTTAATATCGTCGAAACACGTAGTGAATTTTCTGTATGTTTCCTTCCCAATTATATACTTTTATTATTTTCATCATCACCAATTTAGTCACGACAAGATTTGATGACCAGATGCTAAATATACAATTACATGTTGTATTTGAATAAACCCAATTGATGGGAGGGGTATTGGACTTAGAATAGATAAATTGTATCATTTATGATTATTGGATATATGAAACTCCAACAGGGTTCAAGAAAACCAACATAGCGTCATAGCGTCTACACTCATACATCTTCTCCCTGATAATCAAATTGGTAGTATTCTCCAAGTGGGGATTTTTCTGTGACACCTACCTACCGAAATCGTCTTAGCATATTTAATATTTTTTTGTCTCTTTTTTCTTCTCTAAACTGGTGGTTCCAGTAGACAATTTGTCCTTCCCACGAAGATAGAATCACAAAACCATATGTAAGGGCTGTCAAAGTCCTTAAGTTGTGATCAGAAATCGCAGGCTTACAGGTTACAGCTGAGGATTCTCTTCAAAAGCTGCATCTTTGAGTTGTGAGTGAACAATACACGTGCATGCTGTCTTTATTAATTTCCATGACAGTTCATCCTTTATTCTTAAGACCTTTAAGTTAATTAATCGATCCCAAACATTTAAATATACAATGTTGTTCGTATATACGTCGGTTAATAATCAATATCTAACTTGTTTAACCGACTTTATATGTAGAAGTGTTAAGAAGCATGTCTATGTAATTTCTAAACAGCATATGCACTAAGATTTTAACGTGCACAATTCAAACAATTGTCGGCCCTCCAATGATACAGCTGCCCTACACACTTGAACTTGGCCCCAAGATTTACATCCAACAAAGAAAGTTCCTCTTCTCTGACTCTTTTTCCACTTTTGCATGGCTGCTAAGTCAGCCCGTTACTTGAAAAGTTCCTAAAAACATTATTTTATCTGCTCAGTTAATGTATTAAAAAATGGGGTTTATGTCAATCTGTTATCCTCCACCGATCCAGTTTGACGTAGAATAGATTGTTTCTTACAGTTAGAAAATTCAGAATTATTACCCTTCACATATAGTGCGCTGAGTCACCATCTTTTGGTATCTCAATTGTCAGCATGTCAATTTTTACACGTAGCATGTTCGAAGTTACATTCATAAAAACAGAAAACTGAGCCCTCGGCTTGCCAAATGGGTCTACAGCTGTTGTTGATATAATTAAGATTGTTTGTTTTACTGTCTGATCGCCCATTTTAGCCCAACATCCGTTCTTTTAGCGTCAAACCTGAGTTTTGTTTATTAAGGTTGTTAGAGGGCAACTTCTTATTGGATTTTTTTTTTCTTTTCTTTTAATAGCTGGGGTATGTTTTTGTAGCTTGTTAGTTGCATGATTGAGTCTTGTACTTTTGTGGTATGGTAAGTTTTAGTAAAAACATAATAAATAATGGATTCTTCTGTTATTTTTCCAGCCCACTCCTAAAGAATATCACAGTTCTGTCTCTTCTCTTACTGTCCTCTTATTGGTCTATCTTTCATATATTGCAATATAATTGTTCTTTTAATGATGACATTTGTTGTTAGGGATTATATATGTCTATAATTTGTGGTCTCTAAAAATTTCAATAATCGTAAAATTTAGTTGCTCTGTGTTCTTTTTTTTTCTCTTAATCAGAAAATTGCGACATGCTGTGAGGACCCGTAGCATTCTTTTTCTTCCGCAAGTTGCAGTCATGAGTGATACTGTCACACAATTTCTGTCCTTTCTGTTTAGTCCCAATAGGATCTTTCCTTCTGTTGCGCATCCAAAACTATCCCATTTTTGGTTCTGTTATAATCTTAAATAAGACATGTTGTTTAAAAATTAAAAAACAAACAGTGCCTAACAATTGTCAATGATCCTTTCCATATATATTTGATGGCTGATGCTTTGGATATCTTACACAGTCCATATTAAGTTATTAGCAGTTTCTGCTTTCAATATTTTGACCTGAAGCAGCCATGAAATCAAAGAGAGGAAAGCGCTCCGAGGTATATATGCTTTAACCTTCTTTGATGCATAACTTTACTGTTATTCGTATATGAAAACTTCTTATCTGATTTTATTTCATTGCAGCCATTTTGGCCTTCTATTGTGATGAAGAAATGGTTGAACATAAAGCCCAAGTTTTATGATTTTAGTGAAGATGAAGTGGACACTGAAACTGAGAGTGAAGATGATGGTATTATGCTCTGAGTCTTACCATATAACTATCTTCTTAAAGCCAAGCTTCATCAATTCCTTGATATTTTCATTTTCAAGATCCTGTGTTTGTTTTGAATTTTATTCCAGCTTGCTCTCCTAAAGATGTTCGTGTGCGTGAAGACGATAGACACATAACACAAGGGATCCAATCCATGTTTCCAAGTCAAACATTAGGCAATACTTTATTCCTTTTTCAATAATATGGTTCTCTTTGGAGGAGAAATGCGATGAACAAAAGCCGTTTCCATTATATTTTAGCTTAAAATTTTATGAATTCCTGATTTCTGCTCTTGTAGACTTCGTTTGTGCTATAGCTACTCTCGTTATGATCTTGGTTTTTGAAAAAATGAAGTCAAAATGAGAAAGATAGCCCCCACGTTTCATTTCCTTCCTCATCATTTTCATCACTTGCTTCCAAATGTACCATTAAAATAGCTTGCCAAATTTTGTTCTTGCATTTTCCTAATTCCTAGGCACTGAAAAGTTTAGTAAAATTTGAACCGAGCTACATGTAGCTCTCTGATGTTTCTGACGGAACTGGAATGTTTAATGGATTTTGCCTGGTATAAAGGTCTAAAGGAAAGGGGAGATAGCTCCATGTTTAGAAGGAGCTTTTTGTTCTGTTTTCAAACTACTGAAGAAATTTATGAAGCCAAAAAAAAAAAGAATCATTTTGGTCAACCGGCTTGATCAACTTTCTGAGCTTACAATAATTTACTCATGTTCTTGACACCTGATGAGTTCATAGTCTTGGAATCACCATCATCTGTGATTTGATATTTGTATTTCAGATACATCATTTAAGGGCCATAAGACGAGACACAGAAGAGGAAGATCAGAAACTCTGCGTGTTCAGTACATAAATACAAAGGAAGTAAGGTGTGTTGGTAGTCTAGTTAAACCTAGCATTTCACATTGGAGATAAATTATGGAACTAAATCAATTTGCAGGATAACAATTGGCACCTGGAATGTTGCTGGAAGACTACCATGCGAGGATCTTGATATTGATGACTGGCTTTGTACCCAGGAACCAGCGGATGTTTACATTCTTGGGTGAGTAGTCCCTCAAGTTGCTTCCCCTTCACTGTTCCTAATTTCTTCTTGTTTTTCTTTTGAATGTTGACTGTAAATTTCATATCCTGAAAAAACCTCTCAAATGTCATCGTGCGTCTGGACCTGTTTGTTCATTTATGACATTTGCGATTGATTCCGAGAGACAATCACAAAATTTTCAACAGCACTTTAGTTTACACAGGATCTCAGGTTCATTAATACTTGATTAGTTGCACAGCTTTTCTTACTTTTGTCTTGATTATGATAAATTTCATGCAGTTTCAATGCCATTGGTTGTTTTAATGGATTAAGATGGCCTACTTATTATTCAAGCTTGATGTCTAACTTAGAGCGTCTAAATCTCTAAAATAATAATCAGGATCCTAGCTGTGTCATGCTTTCTGAATTTTCATTCTTGTGGTTCATTAAACTTGACCTTGATATTCTTTATGATTTGACCGAGGTTAACATAATTTTAGTAGCAGTACGTTTTAAGAAGATTCTACTTCTCTAAGTCTTGATTAAGTCAGTTGTTGTAATCTGTAGAAGACATACTATTTGCACAATCTGCCTACTCACGACCAAAAATATGTGTGGAGCTAGCTGGGGCTTTCACTTTCACCTATATTTTGTTGTGAACAGACTGTGAGTAGTGCTAGTTGTGGAATTAACATCGTTCAATTTGTAATGTTGATCTTGTGAGAATGTCTATATTATTGACTTCCATTCCAACTCTGGCTTCTCAGTTTCCAAGAGGTAGTCCCACTGAGTGCTGGAAATGTACTGGGAGCAGAGGATAATACACCCATCCCAAAATGGGAGGCAATCATTAGGAGAACTCTGAACAAATCTTCAAAACCTGAAAGCAAACACAAGAGCTACAGCGCCCCTCCTTCTCCTGTTCTAAGATCTTCTTCCACAGTTGATGTGCTAGTAGACAATGTAGATGCCAAAACATCAGATATGATGAATGAGGAGTGTGCAAGAGTTGTCGAAGATCCTGACAAAGAAGAGCAGAATATGAAAGAAGTTATTAATATGGAAAGAAATTTACAGTTGAGGAGAATATATGGCATTGATATGCATACTAGTCTTCTCGACTGGCCTGAACATTCATTAGACGCAGTCCCACAAGTTGTCACTCCCAATTTAAAATTGCGGAGAGTACTAAGCAGTTCAGCAAGAATTGGACTTAACTGGACAGAGAATGCTTTCATGTATGGAGGTGGATTGAAACGTTCCCACCAAAGTTCTGGAAATCTTGGTTTGATCTGGAAAGAGCAGGAAGATATGCCTGAAGCAGTTGATCATAAATTACCTGATGATGATATGATTGAATTGCCAAAAAATGAAGAGGATGATGGTATATGTATGGTGAAATCGCAGCCTAGTTATGTCCGGATCGTCAGCAAACAGATGGTAGGGATATATGTATCAGTTTGGGTGCAGAGGAGATTGAGAAGGCACATCAATAATTTGAAGGTTTCTCCTGTTGGGGTTGGTCTGATGGGCTATATGGGAAATAAGGTAATGAACATTTCACACTGAACATTTCTCTGTCAAACTAAAATTGGGATGAATACAAGAAATGCTGACATTGCACCATATTTTGATATATAAAAGCTCCCCATATATGTAATGTGCAGTTACAGACAAAACATGCTCACTCTGACCTGAGCGGATCTGATGCAGGGATCTGTTTCGGTTAGTATGTCTCTCTTTCAGTCAAGGCTGTGCTTTGTTTGTTCCCATTTGACTTCGGGCCAGAAAGAAGGGTCAGAGCAGAGGCGAAACTCTGATGTTCATGAAATCCTGAGACGAACCCGCTTCACTTCTCTCTTTGAAACGGATCAACCTCAGACGATCCCATCTCACGAGTAATTTTTATATCATGTTAATCAAACATTTTTTTATATATTTATCTTAGTATCAATGAGTGAATTGCTGCTTCTGTAAGCAGTCAGATTTTCTGGTTTGGGGATTTGAATTATCGAATCAATATGTTGGATGAAGAGGTCAGAAAGCTGGTGGGTCTAAAGAAGTGGGATGAACTAATGAACAATGATCAGGTAAGAATCATGAAACCAGTTTTCCTCTAAACAAAGAATATTATAAGGAAGCCAAAGATTAACAGAAGAAAAGAAATGAAATTCTAGAATCTTAATGCTTTACGCTTCACATTTTTCATAGCTAAGCAAAGAACTACACAGCGGGCGTGTATTTGAAGGATGGAAAGAAGGACTGATAGACTTCGCACCCACTTATAAGTATGAAATGAATTCGGACAGATATGTCGGTGAGACTTCTGGAGAAGGGGACAAGAGGAGATCTCCAGCCTGGTAAGAACATTTCAAGAGAACATAATAGTGTCTTTTAATGATTGTATGAATTTTGACTTTATCCCTTCGATAATATTATGACTGGCAGGTGTGATCGCATATTGTGGCTAGGAAGAGACATCAAGCAACTCGCATACAGACGTTCAGACTTGAAGTTATCAGATCATCGACCGGTTTCTTCAATATTCTCTGTTCAAGTTGAAGTTTTTAACCATAGTAAGCTACAAAGGGCTCTAAATTTCAACAGTGCAGCCGTTCACCCCACAACTCTTCCTTCCTCAAGTTGGGAATCTGTAATCTTGTAAATAAACTTGCTCATCACAACGACTTAGTATAGGATATTGGTTTATTACGGCTATTTTGTGAAACCCGGCTCAATAGATAACATTGACTTCGTCACACGGATAGCTGAACTAGGTAAATTGTTCATTCTTTCCAATCTTTGTCCCCTGATTCACAACTCTTAACTTCCTGATCTTGGCTGTGTCCGTTGTGTTCTAAGTCTAAATAAATACAACATTTTGGGTGCTTGACAAGAACCTTTGATGTGGGTCTTATTCTATATATTACATTGGACACATTAATGTAAGCTAGAATATGAAATAGACCTGAAATTGATAATTTTATCAAATTCTGTTCACAAATTACATTAAAAAGTAAATTTTGATACAAGTCCTCGCATCATAAATATCAAGCAACATTAAAACAAAATACCGCAGGATACAAGTTCTTAAAGCGCACAATAGTAAGTTTATCCTCTTAATATTGCAAATCAGTGTTGTACAATCATTAATACAAGAATTAATCCTACTTCAACATAATATGACCATGGGCTGTTGCATAATATGCTTTCCCTTCGCTGCAGAGATTATGATTTCATTTCGCACAACTAATTGATAAATTAGTCTATAATTCCGTTTCGTACAATTAACTGATAAATTAACTGATAACTTATACTTGATAAGTTAATTAAAATATTTTATAAAATTAAAAGTTAAATTAACTAAAATTATAAAATAATATATTAATAAAAAAATATATAATTAAAATAATTCATATTTATCAAAAAATTAAATTATATTAATATAATTAAAAATTTTAAAATAAAAGTATAATTTTTAATATTTAATTAATTATATTTTATAAATTTATATATTTATTTACTTATATAAATTTTATTTTATTATATTATAAAATTATAATTACTTAAAATATAATTAAATATATTTTTACAAAATTACTTAAATTTATATCAAAAAAAATATGAATTATAAATTACTGAAGTTAACGCGAACAACGGGTTTAAAAGTTAACTTATAACTACTTATTGATCAGTTAAATAAATTATAATTATAACTTATAACTTAGATAGCAAAGCCACCCAGGACTGAAAAACGAGATGTATCATGAATCTTTGTTAGACACCAAAATATCATTCATCCCCAGCAATGCAATGCAACCAAAGCTAACTCATCATTAGCCAAAAAAACAGCCATATAAAATGATAAACAAATTGAAGCTACGGGCATCAGGTCTCCAAGGTGATATAGCATCAATGAAACTTTCAGACGCAAATTACCCATTTGATAGAATGAGATTCATCACATGCCCATAACAAAATACAGAAAGAGTTATCTTTCAAAACAGAAATCATCATCAAGACTAAAGACACAAGTAATTAATTAATTTAAAATATATAACAACACTGCTTCATAACATGCAACAAATTCGCAAAAGAAAAAAGAAGCAACTTTCAAATTACGAGCATCAGGTCTCCAGGGTGATATAGCATCAATGAAAATTTCAGACGCAAATTACCCATTTGCACAATGAATTTTATCACATGCACGTAACTGATTTCATTTAATAAGTGAAAACTGAAAACCCGTCTATTCTAAAAAAACAAGCTCAAATATATACCAAAACTACAGAACTTCGAGGGAATATATGAAGCGATCAGAACCTGTCGGGATTCATGGTAACATCACACTAAAATCAGTGGATTGACAGACTAATGAATTGCTATCATCACCTCGCTTCTCCCTCTTACCCATACACTTTTCGCGTTTATTACTCACCACCCAAAATTGTCTCTTTTCCAAATCAAGAAATTAAATATAGTACAGAAGTTAAAGAAAGTTAGAACTAGAAAGCAAAAGCAAAGGAGAAGATGTTGAGCTCAGAACTTCTTAGAGGATTAGTGCGCCATCAGCGACATTCTCGTAAGAGACTGTCTCCGGCACAATTTTGTCTTCATCACAGACTCAACTCTTCTTCAATTTGACAATGATAAAACCTAATACCGAGGAGTGATTGGATAAACAACCCATGTACGCTGGAAGATGTAACGCAATCCAGGGCTGGTAAGGAAGAGACGACGGAGTAAAATATATAGCTAAAAACTAGGGTTTTGGGGGCAGATCCTTTAAGTTAGGGTTCCTAACGATGACCTGTGTTTTGGACCGGGTTGAATTTCGGGACAGTCTAAGCCCTATTGGCCCATTAATTGGCTCAGGGGAGTTTTGCCCAAAACAGAAGAGGTGATTCGGCCCGAACTGCCACCATGGACTTAGCTCAAGTGGCACAATCAGGGGTGTCCTTCCCACAGTGTAGCATTAATAGCATAGGTTGGATTCCAACATTCCATGCACGTCCCATTCTCTCCCTGATAAAAGGAAAAAGGCCCCAAAAAATATGAGAACAAAATGACTATAGAGTTGGATGCTTTTCTAGCTGCTTTAACTTAATCAAAGTACATCTTCTATTACAAAATGTTCGAAATATTTTATATCATTTGATTTAAATTAAAGAATCCAAATTCATAGTGAAAATTTCAAATTTAAATTTAAGCATAATATTTCTTATATTTTATAAAGAAGCTGGCTAGGTTTTGAAACTAAGAGGAGTATGCATAGTTTCATCAAACCTGAGAGGTCAATGTATTTTAATAATAATAATAAAAAAAAGGTGAAAATTACAAGGACTTGCACTTACTTGACTCTGAAGCCGCAGCCAATGAGCAAAATATAAGACCAACCATCGATGAAGAAAATGTTGATTTGTTGGAAGGGAGCAATTAAAATGTTTTAGAAGTGCCATGTACTTCTGAATTTAATGGTCTAAATTTATGAATGTATTCAGTATTATATAAATTAAATAAAATCTAATAATTTAAATACACTAATGCATCATGGTGCGTCATTTTTTTTCCGTTGGAACTCTTGAAATATTGCCTCTTATGTTTAAATAGTGAGATGAGATGAAAAAATTTTTGCTCCCAGGACTTTCTGCATTGCTTGATGTGCCAATCATAGTTATCACTTTAGGCGTCTATATATGTTGGGTAATTGAAGCATGGAATAAGCACCCCGGGGCCTCTGATTGTTTTGGCTTTATTTATTATAATTTATTTATTTAATTATATTTACAAAAAGTAAATAACTATAATTAAATATTTATAATTATTAATTTTTTTAAAAAAATTAATAACTATAAAAATTATATTAATTTAATTTTAAAATATATTTAATATATAATAAATTAAAATGATATATTATTTATAAAAAAATTTAATCTACCAAAATATTAAAATAAAAAATATTAAAATAATTTATAAAATATACTCATATTTTTATATATTATTTTATATATAAATAATTAATTTTATTAAATATTTTTATTTAAATAAATAATTAATTAAATCAGTTAAAATAATTAATTACCAATTAACAATTAAACTAATTAATTAATTGCTACGGTTTATTTTGTCTTTGCACGTTGTTTGATGAGTGGTTTCGAGAAAACAAACAGACTGAGTGTGAATCGAGTTCCACAGGCTAAAACCTGGTCGGAAGAAAAAGGGATGAAGTCCTCATTTTTCATATGGAGACATCACACGTCAAATCAGCAAACTAATATGTCATATCAAGAGGTCATTTACGTCTCTTAGGTAGGGAGTGCTAAAGGCACCGCTTATTATTTTCATTGGGAATTGACCACAGTAAAAAGGGCAAAGATGAGATCCTACCAAAAAAGAAAAAATGCATTTAGTCATAATCCATACCACAAATAAACAACAGACGTCAGCTTAAAAGGGGTGCACTGAAGACAATATATTCATGACATCCCTTTGTCTTATTTTATTTTATTCTTATATATTTATTTATTATTTGTCAAAAGAGGGCGTGAATGCATTGATCTAAGGCAAGAGCAGACACTATCAAAAAGGATGCTAGAGTTCATTCTACAATAACTTATTATAAAAACTGTTGGTAGCAGAGTTTTTCCTTCAATACAACTGCCTGGGCTCCCAACTTACAAGGAGAAATCCTAAAGAGAACGTTGGCTTTAAATTAATAAACCATATATGTATAGATTTAAAAATGCAACTGCCATACAAGTGATTTCAATTATTCATTGAAAAATGCTACTGACAGAACTATCATCGTGAATTCGCCAAATAGTTTCCCCCAGCAGATTTGCTACTGAAAGAATGGTCAATTGAGGGAAGTAGTTCTTCTCTGCAAGTGGAATTGTGTCTGTAGTAATCACCTCTTGAAACAAACCACTAGACAATCTCTCAAAAGCTGGCGGGCTGTGTCACCGTTTATACATAACAAAACCAAGGATAACATGAATACAGATTTCATATATAATCCAGAAGATTAATTCCAATAGCAACAATTACTTATTCATATGCTAAAGGCCTAAAAAAGAAACGGTAATTATGCCACAACACTGATACCTGAAAACAGCATGGGTGCAGCACGCATAGACTTCCCTAGCTCCCTCCTCTTGTAATAGTGCCGCACCTTTTGCAATGGTACCTGATGCCCAGATTGACAACATTTCAACTAATATCCCAATTCTCAAAAAGAAACTGATACTGCCTTTATGCTTGCTTAAACAACTACAGACCAAACAAGTGAACAAATGTTAACAAACCTGGGAAGATATGGGACAGGTCTAAAATTGAAAGTAACTTTGTCAAGAAAGCTTTGCTAATAGAAACCAGGTAATTATTTGTTTTCTAATCTAGATTTCCGTTTTTAAAACCAGCAGTGTGCCTCCATATTCAGAATATACACGAGTATTATTCTGTATTTTCAATTTCAATTTTTAGCAAACACTCAAACTTTGCATGGAAGGTTCACGGCCTACCTGCAGTGTCAATCATATCATCCACCATAACTGCAACTTTTCCCTTTACATCACCAATCAGGTTCATTACCTGCAAGGCAAACAAAAGAAACATACCATAAATTGCATAGTAGGAAAACGCGAATGGTAGAAGACCAGAAAAAAAAAAAAAAGAAAGAGTCTTCTTTTTTTTTTTTTTGTTGGGGGGGGGGGGGAGGAGGCCAAAGATATCATCATAACCGACAATCAATACTCACATAAATTTAAAACCAAGCTCTGACAAGTCTTTTTCATTAAGGTAAAAAACTACGAAAGAGAAGACTGCCTAAGTAGTCAGATTATTTAATTGGACCAAAAGATCTAGAAATTAATACAAGTTCAGAGGAACTTATTATGTGGAAAAGAAAAGCTTCCATAAAATAATAAATTTACACATAATAAGCCATGAAAATTCCATTTCACCAGACCAAAAACCCAACCATAGTTGATATAACAAATAAATGAGGTTCATTGGAAAGTTGTTGAACAGAAGCCACTCACTGTATACAAAATATATGGCCAGGACACTAAAGCGTCAAGTATCAATGCATATATAATACATGAACATGGATTACACCGATAAATGAATGAACCCCAAATCCCCATAAAAGCATCATCAAAATGAAGAGGCAGCCATAAGCATAGTTTTAATTTGTCCTCTTCATAAAGTACATAGGCAAGACAGGTATACTGATTACCTCAGCTAAGTTATGTCCTTGACGCCTTTTATCCACAATAGCCAAGGGCGCATCAGATAGTTTTTTTGCAAAAGCTCGTGCTCTTGCAACACCACCAACATCAGGTGAAACAACTACCAAGTCATTAGAATTTATCCCCTTGCTGGCAAGATAATCAAGAATCACAGGCTAGTATGTATCATGAACAACAGTATTAGAAAATATAGAGCTGTCCTGTCAAGAAATCAACAGAAAGTCAAAAACCATTCATAGACTTAAATAACTTACTTGACATTGTACATGATCCACAGGAATATCAAAGTAACCCATGGACTGCTAAGAATGAAGGTCACAAGCAAGGACACGGTCTGCCCCAGCTTTTGTAATGAGGTTTGCAACAAGTTTGGCAGCAATGGATTCACGCCCTTGAGTCTGAAAAAAGAAATAGAGTAAAATTCCTGTAATTGCTATAACTTTGTCAAATGCATCATAAAGCAACTAGCAAAACCAATCTTGCATAAAAATTCAGATCATACAGGTCCATATCAGTTGTTTCCAAAACACTTGCCTTTCTATCTGCTCTGGCATATCCAAAATACGGAATCACAGCTGTGACATTTTTGGCTGATGCTCTTCGACAAGCATCAATCATTATCTGAAGCTCCATAAGATTCTCATTCGCAGGAGGGCTGGTGGGTTGTATAAGGTATACATCACATCCTCTGACACTCTCTTGTAACTGAACGTAGATCTCACCATCAGCAAATCGCTTTATGGAAATCCTTCCAAGTTCCAGGCCCATATACCAAGCAATTTCCTGCTTACAAACACAAAAATAAGAAAGAACGAAGTTCAACAGTTTCAAGCTGCAAACATCTGAACCCACCTAAACATGGAGACATAACGACTACATTTTATTTATGATCACCTGTAGTAGATACTTACATCGTTACTACTTACTACATTGTTTTTTATGAGTATAAATCTACATTTCATACTTTCTGCAATATCCTCGATTGCCTTAAACAGTCAGTTATTTACACATCAGGAACAACAGTAATGTAATCACAACAATTTTGTTCAAAGAGATATCTAATGATAGGAGAGTAAAGGTTAGTTTCTTTTTCTAGGGTGATGATGAAGATTGACAGCTTCACAATATCATATTTGAGATGAAAAATTAATGGAGATACCTTAGAAAGTGCAGGATTTGCAGTTCCAGAGAATAATTTCAACCTGTTACCATTTCTATTGGCTGTTTTCTCCTCCCGAGCTGATTCCAAGAACTTGGGCAGCGTCCGTTCATTAAGAATGGGAATGATTGGTTTCCCATTTAAATGCTTGGGTGATTCAGACATATCACATTTCTAGCACAACAAAAACACTCCAAGTCACTTGAATTTGATATTGGACCTTAAAAGCATCATCATTTTGTGAAAATTTGCAACTAGTAACCTTCAGATTCATGTCTCAACTTTAATCAAAATATGTGTCAACAAAAATTAAGTATATGACTAGGAATCTCAGAACAACTATTAGGAAAAAGAAAAATGAAAAAGAATCTTAGAAAAAACTAAAATAGAAGAAAGTTTTCTAAAATTCTGAAAAGCCAGAAATTTTCTTACTTCTATAGTATTTCAGAATTCCCAATGCATATATTGTGTAAAAATGAACGCAGAAAAAGATATTAATGCAAACGTATAATGCTCCCATTACCAAACGCATATATAATTACCACGGCATTTGGGGCATTGACTCGAGAGCGAGACTCTCTAATAGCAAAACCTTGAAGACTGCGACCATAGAACTTGCCGTTGAATAAAGAAGAAGATGAAGGACCAAAACTCGCCGTTGAAGACGACGAAGAAGGAGATGGCTTCAACAGTGAGGAAACCATTTGCGTAGCAACCAGAGAGGTGCGTCGGATATTAGGACTTGTTTGGTCGGAGCAACAGAGAAACAGAGAGCTCGCCTTCGAGCAGAGTAGGCGCAACGCCCTTTGGCCTTGCTCCTTTTATTTGTGGCGGGTCGGTCTCTGTTTGCTCTTTTCACGAGATTCGGGAACTACACGTGTTGCAGAGGACAAACTGAACGAGATGAGGAGGTACGACCCCGTTTCCTGGCCATTTTATTTTATCTCGGCTGAAAGCCCATATTCATCGTTCGGAAATTGAATTTGCATCGGTTGTATCCTTATTAAAAATTTATATTAATTTAATTTTTTATAAAATTAAAATTTTAATTTTTTATAATTTTATGTTAAAATTTAAAATTTTTAATTTTATATAAATTAAATTAATATAAATATTTAATTAAAAAATTAATAAAAAATTAATTTTATAAAAAGTAAATTTTTATTCTTTTATCCTTTTTGTTTTGGTTGGATCAACTTATCTTTGAATGTCATTTAATGCAATATGCACCCTGTGAGATTGATTGATTAGGTAGTTTTATTTTTCGAAAAATATAAGAAGATAGATTGTCTAGTTGGCGATTATCTTTACAATAAAAAGAAATGATACTATTGAGAAGTTATACTTCTTATAAAATATGAAAAATTTATTACCTCTTTCTTCTAAGTAAGTTTTATTTTTTATATAATTTATAAATAAAATAATAAAATTATATTCATTAAATTTAATTAATAATAATTAAAATTTATTATTTTATATTAAAATAATACTAAGATATAGTATTCATTTTATTAATACTTTCTAAAATATTTAAAATTAAATTATACAAGACATATGAAATATTACTTTTTATTTATTAATTAAATAACTTTAAATATTTTTCAAGAAATTTACATGAAAAATTATTTTCTATAAAGTTCAATTCTTTGCAGAAAAGTTATTTATTATACAAATGAAATAATTCTTATGTGTTTTTATTTATCATCTACTAAATTAATAATTAATTATCACTTTAATTATTTTTTTATTCGTTTTATAAAATATATTTATTAAAAATTAGTTTTTTTTTGCACCGTGCAAATTAAATTTTTTAGTTTTAAAATATTGAAAATCATCCACGATTTGTGTAGAAATTATTCACCCTAATCTCATTTTTTTCCCTAGACAAGAATTTCTTCAAATATCAAGAATTTCTAGTCTTGGCAACCGGACAATGGGATTCGCGTGAGATAAACGGGGAAGCTGGAGAAAATGAAAATTCAGCCCACCGTGTGTCTCGGGGCAGAAGAGTTTATTCTTGTACCAACCACAATTTTGTTCTTTTTCAAAGTTGGACATTCCATTTCTCAATTTTCCACCTTTCATACATTGAACTTAATTTTCATCCAAAAGAAATGAGAACGCTAGAAAGTAACAAAAATACCGATGATGTTTACCCATGTCCTATGAAAATAGAAGCAGCTAGTTTTTCTATAGATCTGTTTGGATGCTGAAAGTGGGAGAAATTTTTATTGTACATATTATATATTATATGATGACATTCAAAATAACTTTTTAAATACCAAGATATGAATTTTGATTTAATATAATAATTATAATAGTTATTAGTGCATCTGACAATTTGAATAAGTGAAATTTTATATTTTTGTGAATTTCACATAAATTTTAATTTATTATAAATTTTTATCTAATATTTCATTAGTGTATGATTCATGAAAATGGAATAACCTTTTTATTTGAATAATCATTAATTATAACTACAATTGTTGTACAAAATCAAAACTTATAGACAGTTTAATATTTAAAAAATTATTAAAAAATATATTGACCTCCCCTAAATTTTAGTAAAATTATATAGACTTTCCCTCTAATTTTAGAATATACACAAATCTTCCTTAAAACATAAAACAATACTAAATTTAAATTCAAATTTGTGATTTTCTTTGATAAAATTATAAGAAAAAATAATTATAAAATATCATCTAATAATATATAATAATTTAAATATTTTACCATAATAAATATGCTTCTAAAAATCTTTAACACTTATATAAGACTTTTTAATTATTCATTTTTTTTATTTGAACTTAATCAATGTACATTTTTTATCACAATTGGAATATTTTATATTGATATATTTTATTTAATTTGATCCTGTAATTATTTTTTCTTATTATTTTATAAAAATATTTTAAATTTAAATTTGAGTATAATATTATTTTATATTTTAAAAAGAGTTTGTGCAAATTTTAAAATTAGAAAGAAAATATATGTAATTTCATCAAATTTTAAAAAATTCAATATATTTTTAAAAAAATTATTTTATATAATATCATATAATACATATATATATTATGTAACTAAGAATTTCACCTAAGCAAGGGACACTGTACACTGCCCTCCCATTGGTGAACGTACACTATCGAGGTTGTATCTCGCGTGAGTAGAATGTTGAGCCTTTGGTGCTTCATTTTATCAATCATCGAAAATATATTATTAAATTTAATTATATATTAAATTTATTTTATTATCTAGGTTTCATTTATTACATCCTTATAGTGATTTATTATAAATTTTTCAAATAGAATTATAAAATTAATTGGTGATACAAAAATATTGCGTAAAACTAATGATTATATTAATTGAAATAAAAGATACAAAAATAATGTATTAATATAAATTATACGTATTAAATTCATTTATATTTATTTTGAGATTATATAATATTAAAATTATTTAAAATAAAAATATAATTACTAAAAATTAATTGATTACATTTTGAGATGTGTGCCTTTTTTTTCTCTATCAACTGTGCCGAAAAGAAATAACCATAAAAAATATATTATTATTATTATTATTATTATTATTATTATTATTATTATTATGAAAATATAAATCCATTACTTTTAGTACAAAATATATTAGGCTTACATAATTAAGAGCTTGAGTTCTCAATTAACTAAAAAATGATAAATTAAAAAAAATAAATTATTAATTAGTTTATCAATCATATAAAATTTATTAAATTGAAACTTATTTTATGGATAAATTGATGCATTAAATAATCTTAATAATTTATTTGAATGAAGGAAAATGGAGGGAGAGAGAAACAAGAAACAAAGATTATGGCAAATCCTTTCTTTTATTTAAGAGTTTTACATAAAAAAAGAAAAAAATGAGAATTTATAATTAGCTTTTCAAAATCTTTCACTCTTTTATAATTTATATTCTTCTAAATTGAAGATTTTAAAAAATTATCTATTCAATTTATAATTTTAATCTTATTTTATTATTTATTTTATATTTATATTATCAATACTTTATTTTTATTTATATAGCATGTAAAAAATATAATAATTGTGAGAATATTTTAATAAAAATGTAAAATTATTTTTAGTGGTAATAATTAGATTTGACAATTATAAATTATATTTATTTATTCGTTTAAATTCATCTTTATTTTGGCCTATACCTTTTAGAGTAAATATAAGCTGAGTTATTATTGAACTTGTCAAACAAGAGTTATATTAGCTGAGTTATTATTGAACTTGTCAAACAAGAGTTATATTAGCTTAATTCATGATAATTTTTTTATAATTTTTAAATAATAATTGTAATATTATTATATATTAACTTATAATATTATTTTCTAAAGATAAATTTTTTTAGAGAAAGAAAAAATTATAGAAAAAATCTGTGGAGAAATATTTTTATGAAAAAAAATTAATCTAAAAGACACAATAATAAATTAACTATTTAAGAAAAGGTAAAATTGTAAAGTTGCTACTATTTAAGATAAGGCAAAATTTGTAAAGTTGTTTGGAAGTCTATTTTTACCATCTCTATTTACAATTACTTGAGTAATTAGAAGTCTTTCTTCCATAATTCAAAGTTTATGAATGAGGAAAAATTAATGACAAATTATTGATATAATAATATATGGATATATCATCAGATTTATGTATTTATATATTATTATGTAGCATGTTTTAAAAAAAATTAACCTGATGTATAATCAAATTTGATATTACATTGATATATTACTATATATTAATAGTGTATTATAGTTCCTCTTTCAGATGAAATGCTGCGTTTTGGACTGCAAAGTCTTGCTTTTAGCCTCGGATTTTTGCCATAAAACATTTATGAGCAAGGTCCTTATCTCTAATTAGATTTCCTGTTCATTTAGAAAGTGTTTTGAAGTGCTTAAATGAGATTTTACTGTGTTTTGAATGATTTATTTATAATAGGTTGGAACGTGGACTGTTTAATGTGCAATTAAGACTTTAAGAGCAAAATTGTACCCGAATGGTGCTGACTACCGAAGAGAAACTTCAAGGGCAATAGCTGCTCTGTTTCTTTTATGGCTTCCCTCTCAAAGTTTGGCAAATTTGAAGCTCTTTGGGAATTAATGATATTCTACTCTAATTTATAATTGTAATATTATATATATATAACCATGAATTTATTCTTAAATATATGGTCCAGACGAGAGTCAAGTAAACCCAATTTCATAAAATTATAAAGTTGTGTACTAATTAATTATATATTTTGATTTAATCATCTATTATCTTTCCTTTTATGATTTTAGATATCCAAGTAAGGAAAGAGATGTTATGACATACCTCCACTTTCCTCCTTTCTTCCACTTTGTCTTTCATTTTTTTTTTCTTCTAACTCTCAAACATATCATGAAAGATAGTTTATAATTTAAATTCCAAAAAAAAATATTTTATGTAAAATATAATTAGAAAATATTAAAATAAGAGAAAGTATTTTATTTGTTTAATGTTAAATATGACAAACAATACCAAAGTTAGGATCCAAAGATCATTAGTGGAAGCACCAAAATATATGAGTAAAAATAAGAAAAATAGTTATATATTATTTTAATTAATATATAAATTTGAATCATAATACATATAAAATTGCATGCATTGTAATTAAAAAAATATTACATTACACAATTATCTTAAATTTAATTTCATATTTTATAATTATGTATAATCATTATTTGATCTTTCACAATATTTTTTAAAATATTTTTTTCCATAATTGTTGTAACTACATGTAAAATTAAGGATACCTTATTATTAGAATTTCTCAATTTTTATTTAAAAAAATAAAAATCCACATAATTAATCTTACCAGATTCCAATAATTTTGATTATATTTATTATTTTAGTTAGTAGTTTCTTTAGTGATCATAACAATGTGAAGGGACTAAAAGAGATATAATCAAATCCAATAAAAAAAATAGTGGAAGAAGTAATTAATGTAGGTTTCAATAATTCAGTGTGAGTAAAACTTTAAACTTAGTAGAGACATTTTAGATTTTATATATATATATATATATATATATATATATATATATATATATATATATATATATATATATATATATATATATATATATATATATATATATATATATATATATATATATAATAGCACGTAAGATTTTCAAGATGTTTAGTGAAGACATACTCTCATACTAAACTATATGTCATTCCACCATTAATTAAAAGTTTGAGGAAAAATGACTTTTTTTAAGAAAAATTTGCTTTTCTATATTATCATAACTTTATGTATCATTTTTTTAAATAATAAATATTAATGGTATATCACTTTTTTATTAATATACACACAAATAACAATTCCTTACAAAATATGCATTTTGACAAAATAAATAGAGCTTTATTAATCAAATCAATAAATTGTAAGTTGATTTATTTGTTACATGAAACATAACCTAAATGTGGCAAAAGTAATGAAAGCTTTAAGGGCTAGAATTTCATACTTATATATATATTTTTAGGGTATATATGCACAGGAGAGAATTTCAATATTAATTTGACATATATCACACTATCAACAACAATTAATTAATTAGTCAATCATCCCCTTTGTTTTAGCTTTTATAATAATAATAATAATCAACATTAATAAGTGTTTAACTATTTTTAGACTTTGTATTTATAATAATAACAATAATAATACTTTATTTAATTTAATGTTTAGATAAAACAGAGCACCAACCAAAATCATGCCAAAAGATAAAGGCATGTAAAAGAAAGGGGTTTCAATTGACCCCTTGCATTCTTCAACTTTCCTAAAGAAGATGCATTTTTTATTGATCTGATCTTACTAATTTGGAAATAAACTTAAGTCTTTGAGAAATGAAAATAAATTTATACTATAAAATCGGGGGAAATACAAATTTTGATGTGCAATTTCAAAATTTTCTATATATTCCATTATAAGTTATGATGATTTTTTAAGAAAGTGGATTCAATTGACCCATTATGATGATTATAAGTATTTTTATCATTGAATTATATTTAATACATTAAAATTATATTTTTATTTTAATTTATTTGTTTTGAAATTTAAAAAATAATTTAATAATGAAACATTTAACTTCCTAAAAAGCACACCTCCCCATAGTATCATAATTTTTTTTATTGAATTGCAAGATGGCTAGGTATTGATCTTACTAATTTAAAAATAAAGTTAAGGTCTTTTAGAAATAAAAAATAATTTATCCTACAAAAACAAAGAAAGATACTTTTTTTTCTTGGCTAAGAAAGGAAGATACAAATTTAGATATGCGATTTCGTGTGTGTGTTTATTTCACTTACGTTATGAGTTATAAAGATTTTATGGATGCCTTTTTGACATGATTTTTTTCATCACTCTCTTTATCTAAACATAAAATTAAATATCAAAAACTTTTGATTCAAATAACGTAGAATGCTTAAAAGTGTTATCTTACTTTATATTCTGAGTTTGATCTCAAGATTTTATATGTGTGCATTTAATGATCTAACCAATTTTATCATTAAAAAAATAAAATTAAATAAAGTAAATATTACTGTATATTTCTTTTATGTTATAAATTATAAGGATACATTTTTTTAGTTTAATATTTTACCGGTACAAAGTTGAAAGTATTTAAACATTCATTGATGTTAATTATTACTGAGAAAACTAAAATAAGAGAAATGATTAACTAATTAATTGTTGTTAGTAGGAGACGCATAATAAGCTAATACTGAAACTTCGCATCAACATACACACTCCAGAAAGGTATGAGTGTGAAAGTCAAGCCCAAAGTTTAAACTTATCAAATTTTCACATACTTAGATCACATAATTTGAAAAATTAATAAAACAGGATATACACATTTATTTGAAGATATTATATTATATTTTTAATAAAATTAATGACCCGCCAATTACTCTTCAATAAGATATCATATCCCCTTTCAACTATGTGTTAGCTCAAATGATAATTTCCTATTCTATTGACTTTTTCGGGAAAGAATACCCTTTTAAGTTAGGCCACATCCAATCAACCAGTAATACTATACGCATTAAATATTAAATGCGAAATTAAACTCTAAATATAAGTAAATAATAGTTATTAAATGTATGATGATAAGATAAATTTACAAAATTCAAGTTAAGTGATATAAATATTCAAAACGAGAATCCTATCTTCTGTACTTACAAGATTTTTGGGAAAAAAACTTATAAAACTACGGATATATTTCAATATGAAAGATAATAACATAGATATATATATTTTGTTTATAAACTCCTTCAACAAATGAGTTATATCTGGAATAGCAATTTGAGATTAACTACTTCAACTTGGGGAATCAGATTTACAAACTATGCTTGGCCCTGTCTGCTTCAATGAGATTTTTTATTTTGACAGGAGCAAAAATTATCAAACATCTACATGATTCTTTTATAGTTTTTTGGGTAGGAGAGGCAAACGAAACAATGCCTTGGCTATATGAAAATAATAATAACAAAATGGCACTTCAAAGTGTTCAATTTGATACTTTAGAATGAGTTGAGTTTTTTTCTTTTTAAACGAAAGAGTAGTATGAAAGGGGAAGGAAATATTTCCAATTTTATGGAATCAATCAGGAAGAGCCGATTCTATTGTCAGAAATTTAATCTTCTCTTTAATTTTATGAATTTAAAATTGATGAAAATCAGAAGAACGACTAAAATTTCTATCAATTCGCCGTATTCAACATATAGTAGCAAATTTTGACCTGTCTAAAGATTATATTTTCACATTACACTTGGTCCAAAAACCATTTGATGCACTACCAATTTACAGATACTGAATATGTAGATTATTCTTATTGTATTATATTACGATTGTTCTGATATCATTATATTACCCGATCCCAAAAATAAGAAAGAATGTAAAGACGCACATAACCTCCCACAACATGTGAAAAACTACGAGTTTGACTTAAAACAGATGAAGAATCAAATGTAAAAGAAGCGTGATACAGGAATTTTGTTTTCTTTCAGTAGCCTAATACTGCAGTTTTTCCCACATGATCCATGCGACAGATATCAGAGTTTTCATAAACATTTAACAACTTCAGAGTTGGACTTGTCATAATTTTATTGGAAGATGAGTGAACGCAGACAATTGATGTACATATTGTACAAGAACACCACAACAGGGAACAAAGCTTGTGTAATGTGTATAATATTCGGTAAGACTGACTATATATCGATCGCATTGGATTCAAATCTTCCAATGATTCGAAATCATCAGACATCCAGTAAGACGGCAGCGACATTTATTCCACTAATCCATCCTGGAAGGTTGGTTAGCAGGTTCATGCTCCTGAAGAGGAAAATGGGTAAAATTAGAAAATTTACTCATGGTTTTAACGGCATCCATCAACTTCATGATCACAATTGATCAGTTTTTCTTCTTGCATCTCCCCATTGAAACTTATGATGCTCCAAATGTGAAAGTTTGAGCAAGAAAGTCCATGTCTGCAGCAAATTCAGAGACTATCATACCTTTTGAGAAAAATGAGTTTGAGAAAGTGAATTGAGCTGACAACTTTCCATGTTTGCAAGTAATTGAGTCACAGTTTTCAGATGTGGAACACTGCAAGAAATAGCATTCAAGTTGGACATGATCAAAACAGATAGCATCTCTAAGACACGATAAAATGGGAAGAAAATGGTGTATTATTTCTATGCAGTGTGCATATTATATGCTGGTACTGTGTAACTGTAGTACACAAACAACACCTTGTGTCATTACTATGGACCTATATCTCAAAATATGCAGAATCAGCACAATTTCATAGCCCGTAACACTGCATTGACATGTGAAGCTGCTCAGGTCAATCAACAACATAACTTCCTATTATTTCACCTCAGTTGAACAGAAGAGTAATCATAAAATAAAATTGACTGACCACATCCGAATGTCATGACATGGTTATTAGACTTTAAAACATGACATGTTTTGCTCAGTCACTCATTAGTTTGCAAAAAGTTGCTTCGTGGTAAATTTCTCCCATCATTGATTTTATGTTTTCAGACAAAAATATAACTACACCTGTACCGAGGTCCAAAATAAGTTCAGTTAAACAGTACTTCAAAAGAAACAAAGGAGAGCGTAACCTTTTTAGTCCATTTTCCATATGTGCATCAAGAGATGAAATTACCCCAGGCATCTGACCCAATACCTGCAGCAGAAAAATAGCACTGGAAATACCACTACTACAGTCTTTGCTAGGCTTGTTCATACTTAATTCCTGCAGAAGATGCACATACTTGCCCTGTGTTATTTATTGTGGAGGTCTTAGCCTGAAGGTTCTTGGGAAGCTTAACTAATTGCGCCTACAAATAAACAAGCACATTTAAATACAAAGCTGAACTCCTAAAAATTATCCGTACATACAAACTACTAAATGTGCTGATTTATCATTTTAAGGAAAAAAACACTAATATATTTTTTTAATCCCAATTAAAACTTGGGAACATTGATTCACATAAATAAAAAATAAAATTATAATTTACTTCACTATGACTTACTTCGAATTCACTTGCTATGAAATATTGAATTAAAAATTAGACAAAAAACCTTATATGACCAAAATATTAATATTACAAAGTGCAGGTGGACAATTGGATTCCTTGAAAATAGGTGCCTTGTGTGAAAATCAAGGAAACTAGGTGTAAATTGTAATATTCCCTTCTACTTATGAGAGCACAGTGGTTAAATTAGTCCCAAATGTTAAAATTTTTTTATCAATCTGATGAACATATGACGACCCAATCAAACTCTGATACATTTCTATGACACAAACCAGTCTACCAGATAGTTGTTCCTCATGTTTTTATTGCATGAACATGCATCACACGAATGGAACGGTCAATTCTATCTTAGTACTTTCTGAATCAACTCCCTACCATCTTAACAACTTCTAGTAGGATGTGAATTAAAGTGATGATGAACAAAATTATCCATCCCTCCGATGCAGCATCTCAGTTAGGTGAAAATTCCTGAAATAAATCCAAGCTATACACGAATTCTAAGAATCCAGCGCACAAGCACGTCAGGAGCATTACAGACCCAAATATCCATCATTTATGGCAACAAAATACGCGCATGGAATGAAATCAATCGCATCCCGAATCTAAAAAAGAGGAGAATTGGAGAAGAAAAAGAAACTGGAAAGAGAGGAAGTCGAAAGAGAGAAAGGCATCATACGTGAGCAGGAGAAGATTGTTGCATAAGGTGGACGATGTTGGAGGTGGACTGTACCGCCTGAGATATTTGATCAGCAACAATGGCTTTAGCTGAGCCTTTGCTATTGCTGCCACCCGCCGCAGAGCTCGCCATTACGAAATCGTTGGGAGTGGAGCTGAAACCGGTACATTTTATTGTGATTCTGAAGCCCATTCCTACTGTGGCTTCTTGCTCACCAATTCCTGAACCCATTGGGCTTTTTTGTACATGAAACTTACTGTGTCATGAATCAAACCTTTTCTCTGAATATGCTGAGAAAAAACCCTTCATATCATATTTGACAAATAAAATGATCTTTCCAACAGCAATCTTGTTTTGGCACAAATCAACAGTTATAATTTAAAAGATCATAGCTGAATTCCCCCCTCCCCCCCCCAAAAAAAAAAGTAGTTTTCTTTGCTTTGCTTTAAGTATTTTTATATACAAATATTCACCCAAATTATGGAGGAATGAGTGGAGGATAGAAATCATCAAACCATAATCACATATTGACAAAAACTTATGAAGATATGTTTGGGTAAAAGAGAATGAAAAAAATTGAAAGATGTTTTATAATCTTTTCTTCATTTAAGAGTTTTAATGAAGAGTTTTAGTAAAAGAGCGGAGGAAAATGCTGGATTATAATTAATCCTTCAAATCCCTCTCACATATTTTAATATTAAAATTTTGTTCTCAATATGAAGGATTTCATATCCCTTTTTTTATTTACTTTGTAGGATGCGTAACCACTTTTGAAACGTTGAATATATACAGGATCATTCGACAGGTCACTGATGGATCATTATTAGTGACAACACAAATTTTCACTCACTCAGCACATGGAACATCCTCCCGAATGCTAGGTCTGCTATACTCCCTTTAGGCCTTTTAGATTCATCTCCATATTGTCTAAAAAAAATAATTTTAATGTATGTCTCACACCCTTTATTCACACTCTATATTAAATTATATAATATTTTTATGTTTTAAATTAGACTTGAGATTGCCACTTAATCTTAATTCAAATAATATTTAATATTTTTTAAAAATTTTATACCTTCTATTATATTTTGATTCCTAATCTTTATATATATACATCCAATAATTCAACTATTTTTATTATTATCAAAAAAATTAGACATGAGATTAAAATTTAATCAAACAAGATGTGGTGGCTCAACCCTTGTTTCTCATAATGGGATCAAACCATAATTTAAAAAATTGAATCGAACTGGTTAATTAGACCAATGAACCAATAAATTGGTTAGAGGATCAGTCCGGTGAGCGATAGTGGATTGAAAATGTATGTAAATTGATGTAAATCGATCAAAACCAATGAATTGCATCAATGAGCTAATTTTTTTTTTGTAAAAAATTATAAATTTTACAATAATTGAAATATAATAACTTTACAATTTTAAATCAATTAAAATTATGTTATTTCTTTTAATATTTTTAGTATAAATTATTGATATATCACTTATAATTTATTATTTATTTACTTATGTTATTAACTTATATTATATTATTTTATAAGTGTTATCATGATTTGTTATTATAAATATATAATATTAATATATACATATATAAGTGTATGTGTGTATATATATAATTAATATTTGTTAATATATATAAATATATGTAGTTATGTACATATACATAATTTATATCTTTAATTTAAAAATAGTTCAACCAGCGAACTAGTGATTTGCCTAATTCAATAAATGATCTGGTTTTAAAAACCATGAATCAGAATGCCAATGGAGAATGGTCAATTTCCTTCCACTGAATTTGGGAGGGCTTGTTTCTTCGCCAGAATGAAGATCAAGGATTCACAATACAATGAGAATGGCTGAACTACGAGAATGTCTACTCACTAATGAAAACAGAAACAGAACAGGAGAGGCAACCAAAGTGAGGAAATGGCATGAACTACACTAGACTTTGTTCATTTTTCCTTCTATATCTTCAATGCTGAAGAGCATACCTATTGTTCTGGCTCTATCATTGTAAATTAAGTAAATATACATTCAGCACAGACTAGAACTACAACTGTAACAATATTCCTCCCATTCAACGTGATCCACAAAGTAATCTTCAAATATCTAGTTAAACTTTGGCCAACTGCACTAGTAAATAATATTTTATATACAATTAATTCAACTGCCATATCCGTATCGAAGTATAGTTAATTGATCATTGCTATCGTCAAATAAGAAAAATCCCGGTTCTACATACAATTCCAAGGCAGAGAAAGGATATAAACTAATACAAGTGGCAAGCCAGTAACCTAATTCAAAGAGGAAGCAGCTTTTATGGCTTTCTGCAATTCAGATTCCATGTCGCTCTCTAGGCTTGAAGAAGACCTGTTTGGTTCTCTTTGCACATTCTCTTCCCTGCCACTCTTTTTGCTTCTCCAACGCTCAAACTCACTAGATCTCCCCACTGAATGCTGAGACTGAGATACTTTCTTCGCACTTCCATTGTTACCCTCACGATAATTTCTAGTTGAAGCCTCCATTTTCATATCATTTAACATTCGCTTCATCTCTCTATTTTCCTTCTCCACATTCTCCAAGTCTCTCTGCATCCAAAGATACAAACTCTTCAACAGTTGCAAATTGTTATCAGAAGTGTCCTTACTCTGCTTAGTCTTTTTCACTTCCTCTACTCTCTCTAACCCAATTTTGTTTACAGTCAAGTGCGGCATTTTCAATCCCATATTCCCAGGAAAGTTTAAACACCACCGCAAATTCAGAGATAGCCCTCTGGTCACTGGCATTACTGTCCTGGCCATAATAGCTGTTCCTGAGGAAAGACCATATATTCCATTGTCCTTCAGGAACAGTGACCTGTCAGGGGCAAAACCAATTCCGTTTCGACAATTTGAAGGAACCTCAGAGTTATCCTTATGCTTAAGGTTCGTATCTTCATCTTTGGAGCCTTGTGGCTCCAACTTCAAATCTTGCCAAATCGATGAAGAACCCCCCGATACAAACCCGTCTCCAATTTCACTGTTATTATCCGACCCCATATCAGAATGGACTCGACCATTAGTGGGAGACCCAGAAATTTGATCAGAGAAAACAGTTTTGTTTAGAGAAAAGTGACCGAATTGGGGTTTCAAGTGTAGAAAGAAAGCCGGGACGAAAGTATTTGAAGGAGAAAGGGAAAAACTAGCAGAAAATACGAGTGGGGAGTTTTGTGGAGAACCAAACATGCCCAAGCCAGATTTGACGGAAAGAGAAAAAGGAGATGAAATAGAGGAAGAGGATGGGGGAGAATATGAAAGCTTGAAGGAAGGACCGGAGGGTAAGCTAGTGGAGATGGAGAAGGAGAACTGAGAAGCCAGGTGGGTGGTGGTGGCTGTGACGCTGGAAATGAATGGATGGTTGAAGATTGAGAGGGGTACCTTTGCTGTCATGATTTGCTTTTGCTGGTCTTCGTGCAATGGCTCATCATGGAACTTGAGAGAGAGCTTCATCTTTGTGAGGTTTCTGCAATTACAGGCGAGAAAATTTTAGCAGAGGTCTTCTGGGACTAGGGGGAAAGAAGAACCACCGTACTTTGCTGTTGCGGCAGGAACGATAAGGGGCAGAGAAGTGGAGAACGTCGTATTTGGGCCACAACTTTGCACCAAAGTAGTGGACCTGATGGGCTCCAAGATCGCAATGGCAAAGGGGAAAATTAATTACGTGGGAAAAAGTGAACATTTTTGTTTGCGCAACCTTTTCATTTAAAGTAATATTTTTATAAAATTTTGTATTTTTTTCCTAGGCCCTCAAGTATATTTGTATTGCAAATTGTAATTGTAATTATAACTATTGCAATAGCAAGATTTTTTTTTAAAGTTTGTAACTTGTAACCCTGAACTCTAACATTTGAATTTTTTTTAATAAAGGTACAAACTTTACATTGAAAATTACAAATTGTATAAAAAAAAAATCATTCTTATATAATCAAGCGGCTTTTGTCAATTCGGTACCAAAAAAACCTCTATATTAATGCTTTCACATAAGATTATTGACCTTTTTTATAGAAAAATTTTAATTTTAATTTTTAAAAAATATTACTATTTTATATTAATTTTATATGGAGTAAATGTTGAAAAAAAATCAACTTCAACGATCGAAATTGGAACAGAAAATTTTTACAATATACAAATTTTTATAAAAAATTATAATATATGACAAATTTTACAATTTGAATGAACTTTATTTATAAACTTTACAAGTCATCTCGGCACACATACTTTTCCAAATGTGTACAAAAAAAATCCAATATTTTTAAGTCCTTTTTGGGAGAAGATAGTTTTGCATTTGAAACGGAGAAAGAGAAATCAAATAACAATACTATTCTGAGTAGAGTTGTTGTAACGAATTTGAATATGTAAGCATGCCCACGAGTTGGGGAGAAAAAAGGGAAAAGATTACAATACCCTATTATTATTCATAGGATAACGCATCGCAATTTTATTGACAAATGAAATGGCAAAATTTGTCTTGGGAAACCTAATTACCTTTTTTTTTTTCACTCTTAACTAACTTTGTTATATAATCCTTAGAGATATTTAATTTTACTTACTTCTCATTTCCCTGCTTTCACGCCAGTCCATATCTATTAGATACTTCAAAATCATACGATGCAAGGTGAATGCAGCCATTTTTGTAATTTTTATTATTATTTTAGGTTGCTATTAATTGAATTTTTTTATTTTTATTAAAAACCATATTAATATATATAGTTTAATTTTGTAAACTAAATTATTATTAAGTGATCTAATAGATTTTTAATTTACCTCTTGAATATATTAATTTATTAAGAATGTGATAGAACTTGTTAAGGCAAAGTTTGTGCAGAATCTATTATTAAACCTATAATGGGTGGACTTAATTAGAATTTATTAATATTAGATTAGATTCTCTCTCCACACATAAGACTATTGATAACTTGACTTATCGAAATTATCATGTACTATTGAATGTAAAAGAGGGAAAGATCTAAATCTTTCAGTAATCACTTATATGATGATTTTTTTTGAAGGTTATTGTAAATAAATTAAGAGATCTATTATCCTAATTTTTCTTCTAGTTTTAGTTTATTAAAATTTATTGTTCTACATTTGATACGAAAATCTTGTTAAATATTTAAAAATTCTTACATATAGTATCAAAGTTGATTATATCATATTAGCATCCTAATTTATTTAATTACAAATTTAATTTAATTTTTATTAATAATTATTAATATACAATTATATTGACAAGTTGAATCATAAGGATAAAGTAATGTTTTGCTATTTGAAAGTCATACCTGGTTTATATAATAATTTTAAATCAAATTGTAAATTATTTTGAATTATATAAATGAATTTCTCAAACTTTGGCATTTTGTATATAAAATTTGGATTTGAAAATTTTTGTATATAATGAACTCGTTTTGTATATTAACAATTTGTAGAGATTTTATTTTGGATTATATAAACTTGTTTTATATTATATGTTATATATATGTATATTCCAAAATGTTTGTTTGACGTCATTTTGGATTATTTTATATTATATATTTATTATATAAATTCATTTTCTATATTAAAACTTCTTTTGTCTATATATCTACTTAATTTTATATTTACCGTAATTTTGGGCTACTTTGTTTTGTTGGCCCAATATTCTTTAGTCGCGCATTGCCCTTCACTTGCCAAAGTAGGATATGTCTATTACATGTTGTCCTTTACTCACCCGGTCTTATCCTTCCATTTCAAATCCACCGTAATTTGCTCGTGTTTCAAATCCGTGTAATTTGCATCTCTTCCGTGGTTCTATTGATTTGGTCTGCATCTTCCGTTGATTCAGCGTTCATTCAAATCCTCTATTTCAATTAGGGCGTTTTGTGACTTAAAAGTCCTCTACTCACGGATTGATTTGGTTTGCATCCTTTCCATCATTCCGTTTTCAAATTCGTGCAATTTACATCTCTTCCATGGTTCTATTGATTTGGTCTGCATCTTTCGTCGATTCAGCATTCATTCAAATCCTCTATTTCAATTGGGCCATTTTGTGACTTAAAAGTCCTCTACTCACAGATTGATTTAGTCTGCATCCCTTCCATCATTCGATTGCTTCTGTAAGTGGGTTATTCTCAAGTTTTTTAAGGCATTTTTCTCAATTTTTTCAATATTCAATAATTTTCGTTTCTTTTGATCTATTTGGGTTTCCGCATGACATACATTGTTTTAGGATTCAAATTAGCTGATTTGGTTTGCATCTTTTCTATTTTTATCTTTGAACAGACTACCGACACTTATTGAGTCAACATTTTGTATGGATCTACTCCAAATAGGTCAAAATCAACATAGGTATTGTTTCAATTGTATGGTTCTCTCTGTGTTCTTCGGCAATCAATTCGTCTAGAAGTGATTACTGAGGTTTGTACAGGGCCTATATCAGGATAGCCGTATTTGACACTTAATGCTTATGTTTATGAAATAGCTTTTAACCAAATATTTTTCTAACAGCTAACATTTTCTCCTTTAATACAGCTATCTTTGACACTTAATGCTTATGTTTTTGTCAATTCAAACATTTCTCATGAAATTTCTTTTGATCATATTTGCAATTCCTGAGTATACTAAATTTACCATCATTTCAGATCATGCCTGTAGAAAACCTTCTCATTTGTAGTAAAGGATTCGTTAATTAATGTTAGTCCTTTGAAAGACTTCTCATATGGCTTAAGGATAAATGCTGATAGAATTGTCAAACAAAGTAACTACGAATTGGTTGGTGTTTTAAATTGCTTACTATTTCTTCTCTATACTTTTAAAGGAGTTGCAGGCCTATCAAGCCTTTTCATGGTTTCTTAATTTGTGTACTTGATCAAGCACTTTTTATTTTTTTCCTTTTGCTTGAGTGCAAAGCCTGTATAGCCTATTGATTGTTAAATAGCTTGCCACAGGCCATAGTTTAAGAATAGAATATTTTTGTCTCCAATCAATTGTTAGTTAACTAATGTATAATCCTTGAGATTTCATAGTTCCTGGATATGTAAGATAGTGCAATTGACCATTAGAAAACAAAAATTTCCTTCGATATGAATTTTGGAACTATTTGCTAGCTTTAACATAAAAAGCCAGTATGAAAAAAGTATATTAACACTTCTCCGTGCATGCCACTTACCAGCATTTAGCTCTTCATTTGTTTATGCTTATGGTTGCTTCTTTTCTTGTGATGGCTGCATTATAAGGGCTGATTAAAAGTATATTGAGTGTAAACTTTAATGACTGTACTCTACTGATTGTTGCTAAATCTAGGTGCTAACTTTCCAATATTCATTTTGGTGAGTGTAAACTTTAATAAGGATCTATACCTTATTTAGTGTTATTGTTTTATATATCATTATTATAAAGCAAGTCTTTTTCTCAATTTATTGTTATAGGGTTCTATATTCCCTTTGTTTAATTTGATAGTGAAGAAGTATGAAGTCAAGGTTTAATGCCAGGTTTTTATTGATCATGTAGTTAGTTTTAGTTTTATCTTACACTAATTATAAGTTTATCTTTCACCGACCTCATAGACCTCTGATAATGGAAATCAAGATTTTACTTTCATAACCAGAGTGTCCTATATCAAGGCACATAGAGGAATAATTCCTTTGATATACTACCTACTTTAAATTGCACTATTCTTTTGGTAACTACTAATAAAAAGGTTATATATAAGAGTAATACCCCTGCTATGCGTAATGCTAACACTTCCTATAACACCTGCTGAATAATCCTTTGTATTCCTAGCCTAGGTAATGTCAATTGTATGAGTCATCCTAATGTTAATTCATGTTTTAGGTGCAGCTTCTGCGAGACTGATCCTAATGTGATCTCAATGTCCTTCAATCCAATTACATCTCTGTTTAATGGAGTTCCAAGGAATGAATTCTTAAGCCATACTTATTAGTCTTTGTTTATGATGTGAGCAAAATTGGTGCTTTAGTTTGCATAATCAATCTTGCATTTGTGCTATTTGAGTAACATCATTACATACTTTTGTATTAGTAGTATTGTGTATGAGAGGTCATAGACATATAGGCCTCCAATATTACTATTATAAAATATTGATAGTTAACGATACGTACATTATTTTTTATATTAGATACCTATATAAAGGTCAAGTACAATTAACCATAAATAAGAAAATAAAGAATCGTGTGAATGTACAATACATTAGATAACTATGTTTTTAATTTTAATTATGAATACTTATTGTAGTCAAATATTATATGTAGTTTGAATGTAAAATAATTTTTTATATGTTGATGTCATATTAATCATAATAATAATGATGATATTTACTTCTTCTTTTTGAGATATTTATTAGATGTATAATACATGTTATTTTTTAGATATTTATTATGTGTATCTGTCATCATATTATTTAAAAATATTATATATGGAATTCCTTAAAAACTTAATCAAATATTATTTTAATTAATAGTCATTGATTATGCTTAATTTAGAATTTTAAAAAAAATCAATTTTCACATATTTATAAATTAAAATTATAATTGAAATTTGTATTTTTTATACATACTATAATTACTTATGTGTAATTTTCATAAAAGTCAAATATAATCAAATATTTGATTATACATAATAATGTATTGTTTCAATTAATTGTTATTTATTAGATTCAATTTTAATAAATCTTTTAAATTAAATCCATAGATTCTCTATATAAACTAAAGAAATATCTTTTAAATGTGAAATATATCTTTTAGATATATATTTTAAAAAAGCTAGATATAATCAAATATTTGATTAAGCTTGGCATATTATTTAACTTTGTTTTCTTTAAGAATATAATCAAATATTATTTAATTAATAGTCATTGATTATGCTTAATTTAAATTTTTTTAAAAATAATCAATTTTTTCATATTTATAAATTAAAATTGTAATTAAAATGTAGTTATTTATTTATAATTTATATTTATATTTTTCTATAGATACTATAATTACTGATGTGTAATTTTCATAAAAATCAAATATAATCAAATATTTGGTTATACATAATGATGTATTTTTTCAATTACTCGTTAGATTAGATTCAATTTTAAAAAATCATTTAAACTAAATATGCAAATTCTCTATATTAACTAAAGAAATGTCTTTTAAATATGAAATATATCTTTTAGATATATATATATATATATATATATATATTAAAAAAGTTAAGTGTAATCAAATATTTGATTAAGATTAACATAGTATTCAAATATAATATTGTATTGTTTCAATTAATTATTATTGATTAGATTCAATCTTAATAAATCTTTTAAATTAAATCTACAGATTTTATACATAAACTAGAAAAATATCTTTTAAATGTATAATATATCCTTTAGATATATATTTTAAAATAGTTAGATATAATCAAATGTTTGACTAAGCTTAGCATACTATTCAAAATTATTTTCAATAATTATTATCAATTTTATATTTTTTTTCATTTTTATATTTAATAAATTAGACAATATTTTTTCTTTATTATTTGTTATGATAAGTATTTATATAAAGAGTAAAGATTAACATTTATACATTAAATTTTATGTAAATTAATGTTATTATTTTATATATTTTTTCAAATTTCATTCATTATAATATTTGATCATGTATACATCTATCTAAATATGATAACAATAATCAATTAATGTAATATTATAATATTACAACAATTTTATCGATTAGTAATAATTTAAAAAAAATAATATCTCTTATTATTAAATTGCATACAATTATGTAAATTTCATAATTGTTTAAATGACAAAAATATAATTTTAAATTTTAAATTAATTGATCAAATGCTTTATAATTTAAGATTTAAAAATTTATATTTATATTATAAATTATTATTAATTAAATTAAATATAATTACATTTGTGCATTGCACAGGTTAAAAACTAGTATATATATATTCTGATGCTTTCTATACATTTATTACAAAAGGCATCCTGGTATTCTATATATATATGGTTTAATGTTTTTTGTACATATGTTACATATTTGTTCTGATATTCTATTTGATGTTTTATGTATGTATGTGTGTGTATCATTTTGTAGATGTTATTAATGCTTGGATTTTATGTATATGTGCTTTCTTTCCATTTAACTTGACATTAATTTATCAATATTTTGAAAGTTGATGAAGTCGTTGAAATTATTTTGATTTATTTCTAGAATGAGACTTATCTTGAAAATATTTATATGAAGGTGAATTTTTTTAATAAGCAATTTTGATATAGTTTTTCCTATTTAAAATTAAGTTGGTGGAATTAAACATTTGTTATCATAATTACCATTTAATAAATTGATTAATTTGACTTTTAATTTTATTGGTTATTAGAGATGGACTATTTTAAAATATGAATTTATTTTTTTTAATATAATGAATTTCTAAAAAATATATAGTGACACTTTTATTAAAAATATATATTAAAAAAATATAAATTATTTTAAATTAATTCTATAAGTTAAAGTAATGGCTAATTAACCAAATATGATTATGTTTTAAATAGAGTATGTAGCTTTTCTAATGGTTCCATTAAAAGATATAATCAAAGTTTGATTGAAGGGCATAAATTTAGAACAAAGGCTAAATTTAATTCCATACATGTTAACAGAAATGGATATATATCTTTAAGTTGTAATTATAAGGTTGGAACCAATTTTAAGCTAGAATTGAGTCAAATTAGAAATACAAACTTTATTTCTTCCCTTATCTTAGGTTGAGCACTAAATTCTTCATATAATGGAAGCTTAAGATGTTAAGCAATGACTAAAAGTTATTTTGACACAATTCTTCTATTACTATTTCTATAATATTGCAAACTTTTAATATGTGCATGATGTTTATAACTTAGAAAATTATTGAAATAATTATATTAATTTTCAATATGTTATAATAGGTATTTTGCCTATAAGATGTTATTCCATCTTAAGGATATTTATTTTATGATTGCATTTTTATTGGTTAAGTTTAATTTAGTATAAGTTCTATGATATACAATCACTTGTGTGATTTATTATTATATATACTAATGGAATTTGTATTATTTTTTTATATGTTTCTTGATGAAATATGAAATTTAGAGATAATAAAATTATTAAATTCAACCATTAATATGGGGTTAAGGAAAATTTCAAATATTTTTGGTATGTAATTTACTATTTTTATAGATATTGTCAATTTATTTTGGTTTACATATAATGTGTATACTTTATGAAATTACATACTAAGGTACATTTATAAGATGATCTAAGTGTGTATACTTTATGAAATTACATACTAAAGTACATTTATAAGATGATCTAAGTGAAATTAACTTATCTATTTTATTTTGTAATATTGGCCATAATTAATTGCTTACATAATAATTGAAATGGTTAAAATTATTTTGTTTCTTGGAAAAAAATGCATGTTTAATTTGGATATAAAAATAATAACTAATTATGGATCATTATTTATCTCATAGAAATTTATTGGTGAAATGAGTGATTATCACCATAATGGCTCACTTACTAAATCAATATATTCCTATTATATTCTTTTGAAATATAGTACTTGATTATGGCCTATTAGTTATCCCATGAGATTTTATTAATAATGTAAGTATTTACCACTATAGTGAATTATTTATTGATTTAATAGAATCTTATTAAAATATTTTTGGAATATGATAATTTGTTATCAGTTGTCCCATGGGAATTTATTTGGTATTAATAAATATTCGTCACTACAATGATCATTTATCAAACTAATATATTTTTATTAAATTTTACTAGATGTTCTTGTTATCTTAATTAATTTATACTATAACCTACCTATAGGGATTATTGTACAAATTAGTTAAGTGCAACATAAATTTTTGAATAATTTTATGTATTGAAAATCTATCTATCAACAGGTGTTAGAGTTTTTATTTTTTCTAAGAAAGGTGATCTTTCTATCTACAGGTGTTGGATTTGCTTTTCTTAAAAAAATTATTTATTATCCAATTAGCTTATTATTAGATATTTTCTTAAAATATTTTATATTTTTTACTTATAAAAAACTTGTAATGATACATTTAAAGTCTTAATGTCATAATGGTTATTACTATTTATTTCCTATGTAAGAAATAATAATTACACAATATTAGCAAGTTTTATTTTATAGTAATCCAACTTTTATAAGTGAGTTCTGCCTTTGTTTATTTAAAAAATATATAATTTTAATTTTAAATATTCTTGATATAAATATCCATAAAGATATTTTTTTCTAATATTTATGAGGATGTGTGATTTATCATTTATAAAAATAATTTGTAATTATATGTACATATTATTAAAGTTATTACTATTTAAAAAAGAAAGAAAGAAAATAGTTTTGTTCCAATCTTGTTAATTTCATCATTTGTAATAAATTCTATCATAGTAGATTATTGATAATATTATTAAATTTATATTTTTATTGGAATAATATGAAAATTAAATAAATGTACACATGCTTTTTTAATGTTAAATAAATTTTTATAGTTTGTAATATTTCATTGAGCTATATAGGAGTTCTTTTATTTGTTAGACATTATGCCATATGAGATTGTACAGTCATATATTTGAAATCTTATAAATTTTATTAATTATATTTTAAAATTATTTTTTAAATTTGTTAATTAATTTTATCAATTATTTATGAATATTGCCCATAAAGGTCTAAATAAATATAAATTATTTCATTTTTTTTAATATCAGTTCATGAATTTTTCAATAAAAACTTTAATTGGAGAATTCATGTAAAGAAATAATGAGCATTATGAGCTTATATCTTAGTATACGCTTAACATTTTTATATATATATATTTTTATATATTGAAAATCCTTCCATGATATCTATGGTAAATTTTGTCAAGTGATCTACTTGTTTCTAGTAATTGAGAATTTTAATTAGTTAATGTTAAAATATTTGAAATTGATTAATAAGGATTTTTGTCATCAACAAGAGCATTATGATATTAAATATAATCATTTATATTGGATATTGATATTATTCTCTAATATTATTATAATTTTAAAGTTATGATATTGTAGTATAATTAAAAAGTTCTATTTTAAAGTTTCATTCATATATATATTGATGATCATACAAGGATTAAGTATACTTATCTGTAGGAATAAATTTTACAAGTATTTTGTCAATTTTTTAATTATATATATATATTCCTTATCATATTTTATAGTTCCTAACACAATGATGTACTTAAGAATAATTAATATATTAAAAAAATATATGTATTAAAGGTATAATAAGTCTAACATTTTGATCAAAATTTTAGTTTCAAACTATGATAAAAAAATATTGTAAGATATAATAATTTTATATCAAGATACTAATAATTCTATGATGAATTAATATACCATTTAAATGTTATCTTAATTTTGATAGTAATTGTTTCTACTTGTTAATATATATATATATATATATATATATATATATATATATATATATATATATATATATATATATATATATATATATATACTTTTAAAGAAATATTAAATTAATTTTTTATGTTCATGTTTACCTCATTTTGGATAATATTAAGCTTTTGTTCTAAGTCCTAATTAATATTCTTATAGGCATTTTAATATTAAATTTTAATAAGTTAAATAATGAGTTTAGAAAATTTAAGAGAATCTTTTTAGGATATGTTTAATATATTAAGCATAATTTAAAAATCTTATTTATTGAGGGAATATTTTGTAATAAGTATGAAATTAATAAAAATTTATGAGAACTGTACTATCGTTAATTGTTTATATACTTTAAGATAGTCTAATCTTAAGGTAAGCTTGTCATTAATGATAATGTTGATTGTATATTTTAAATTAATATTTTCTTTTAATTTAAGTGAATAATATATTAATTTTAAAAGGTTTCAAGTAAAATTTAATTGTTTTCTCTTTACTTTTTTATGAATTGCATTATATTATGGGCTTAATGGTTAACAAATTAGATAACTTTATTTGTTATCTTAAAATATTTATTATAGTCTATTGTGTGAATTAGCAATTATTATTATTTATATGCTACAAGAATATTAAATATTTTATTATTAGAATGATTTTGAAAAAGGAAGTTTAGTATTATTATCATGAATATCAATATTGAAGTTTTATAAAATTAAGAAATAAATTTTTTTGATAAATGATGTGAGGAATAAATTTTATTTTATTTCTTATAATTATTAATGTGATTGATTAGTGGAAGTTAAAGTATATTTGCATAAGTAATTGTGCCTTGATACTTTCATTGGATAATGTAATTGCATAAGTGATTGTACCTTGTTAATTAATTTGTCATGATAATATTTCTTTTAAAATATATATTAGTACCATTGACATATCTTAGGATATAGTTATTTTCTTAGTGAAACAATGTTATTTAGTTGTCTCTTTATGGAAATAATCAATTGAGATCTCATTATAAATTTAATTGTAGTTATGTCTTTTAAAGATTTTAAATTATTTTGTTAGAAACTTAGATGACCTTAAAAAGATATGATAACTTTCATGAGAAAATCACAATGAGGACCTATATACAATAGTATGAAAGGATCATTTCATCATATTATAAGTGTAACTATACATTCATATTCTTGTAATTATGTTAATAAAGTAATTAACTTATGTAATTATAAATATACTATATTGTTATATAATATACCATCATCTATAGTTCTAAGTTTAATGCTTTATTGGAGCCGATCATGTTATGAGATAAATTTATTAGGTTATGATGTTTTATAGCCACTAAAGTTGTTATTTATCTTAAGGTCATTTTTTTAAATTATTTTCAAAATTAATAAAACTTAATTAATATTATCCAAGTGGGAAAATGAAAAAAAATTATTATTTTAGGTTGCTATTAATTGAATTTTCTTATTTTTATTGAAAATCAAATTAATATATATAACTCAATTTGGTAACCTAAATCATTATTTTAGTGATCTAATGAGTTTTTAATTTAACTTTTAGGTATATTATTTTATTAAGAATGTAACAGGGCTTGTTGAGGCAAATTAGTGTAGAGCCTATTATTGAACCCATAATTGGTAGATTGAGTTAGGATTTATTAATATAAGGTTAGGTCCCCTCTCCACATATAAAGCTATTGATAACTTGACTCACAAAGTCATCATATGCAATTGAATGTGAATAAAGGAAATATCTAAATTTTTCAATAATCATTTATATACTGTAAACCTAGTTTCTCTTTTAATATATTGATAATTTCTTTTGAAGGTTATTATAAATAAATTGAAAAGTATGTAAACCTAATTTCTCTTTTAATTTTAGTTTATTAAAATTTATGATTTTAGATTTGATATAAAAATCTTGTTAAATATTTAGAAATTCTTACAATTATTTCCAATGATGTGTTATGAAAATCAACAACTTGAGCTATTTTTATGCATTTTGATATTTTAAATTTGCTGATTTTGTATAAAATTTTACATGAAAAAAGACACTATATTTACTTATTTCAATACTTAAATTTTAAAGATCAAATTTTTTTGTGTGCAATAAAAAATTAAATATTTTATTTTTCTTAACAAGTAAAATTTTAATTTTGTTTAATAACTTTGCATTAAAGTGAATAATCACTAAATATTATTATTTTCAATTATAACTTTTAAGTATCCTCCAAATATAATATTAGACATAGTCTTATTACTTTTATGTCAAGTTATTCTTAGAGTAAATGTATTTTACTTACTTAAATTGAGAGGATGACCATTCATTGCATTTATTCACTCCATTTCATATTTTGTCCTTTAAAAAAATTCTAATAAATCATTTATTTATTATAAAAATATTTTAAGTAAATTAAAAATTTAATATAAAAGATATATATTGATTGAATTAATTATATTATCTATTTGTTAATAAAATTAATTGAAAATTAAAGTCGAATTTGTTAACCTTAACCCCTCTAAAGAGTTTTGATGATAACAAAGTACTTTGATGACTTTTGGATTTGACCCTCCTTATCAAGGAACTTGCTACAAGTTTTGAAGATAAAGAGAAGAAGATCATGTTTAGATTAGTTAGTTCTTAGTTAATCCCCTTAGAATTTATCTGTAAGAAAGAATTCAATCATTAAGGGATCAGGTGTTTTTCTCAAAATCATAATGTTAATCTTGTGTTTCTCCTTTAAACAAAGCATGGGTTCTTTTTTTTTAAGTAAAAGAATGTTTTCAAAGTTGTTTCTGGGGTTGAATCGATTCCAAAATCAATTTCAGGCATCCAGAGAGTAAATTGGTTTGCCCGAATCCATTCACCAATCGATTCCAGGTATCCAGAGAGCAAACTAGTTTGCCCAAATCGATTCTCAAGGTCCAGAAAGTTTTTCAAAGGAAAATCAATCGATTTCTGAATTGATTCCTGAATTGATTCAGCTCATCCATAGCCGAAATGGAGTTAAAGTGAATTGATTCAGCAATCAATTCATTAAGGAGTTTTTCAGGTATGAATCAATTCCCAAATCGATTCATCAACTTATTTTAAATTTTTCGCAGGGTCCCTGAATCGATTCCAGAATGGATTCATAAGGTGCCAACAACTCCATAACGGCTATATTTACTAAGTAACAGCTTTTTTACTCTTTGAACTCCTATATAAAGGTTTCTTTTCAAATTATTTCATAAGAAAAATAGCTTACACTGTTACATAGACACAAGAAACATTCTTTCATCCTTTCATAACCTGAAATCCCTTGAGCTTACTTAATTGAAAAACTCTTCTCATTGAGCTTCATTGTATAATCCATTTTCTAGAGTTTTGTGAGCTGCATTCTTGTATCACTTTCTTTCATTTATTTTATACTGGGGTGAGGTATCCCCAGAGACTTCAAGAGTGGTGAATCTCTTGGGATTTGTTGAATGCTTTGAAAGAGAATTCTCAAAGGGATAGTGAAGGAAAAACAAAGTTTGTACTGAAACTTCTTCAAGTGCCCTCAAACTTGAAGGGATAGTGGATAAGATTTCAAATCTAAGTCAGAAAGGCTTGGTAGTGGATGTACAACTTGGAGTGTTAGATCTTCAAGGCTGGAACCACTATAAATAGCAGTATTTGATATCTCTTTTCCCTATTTCTTTACTTGCCTGATATATTGCTCTATTTTTTACATTCTTCATCAGATTGTTATATTATCTTGTATTCATTTTCACATTAACACTTATTTCTTATTCACATTATCTTTAAATTAGGCATAGCTGCAAAAAAAATTTAAAACCCAATTTACTCCCCTCTTGGGTAAAATCTTGGCTAACATAATTTATTTAAATATTATCAATATTTTCTTCATATAAATTTTTTAGTGTTATATTTCAAATTAGATAAATTTACATAGTTTGAAATCTTGTCAAAGGATTTATAAAATATGTATGTTTCTCTTCCTTTTATCTATACTATTGAGTAGTATAAATATAAAAAATATTTTATTTTTATTACAAAATATTCTAAGTAGATTGAATATTTTATATATGTAAATTAATTTAATACATATTTTATTTTTTAACTCTTACTCTTTTTTGTTTGGTTCATTTTATGTTTTTCTTTTTTTTCAAATTCACAATTTAAATGCCATTATGGTTGGGAAGTATAGATATGTTATAATATATTTTCTTTGTAATTATTGTTAAAATTGTTTAAATAACTTAAATATTTAATTAATTAAACTAATTAACTACATATTTTATTTTTAAATTTTATTGCTTTATAGGTAATACATTATTTTTTTCGTTTGCTATTTTGCATGTGTTTTTTTATATTCATTTTATTTTTTATAGCTTATATGTTAATATTACAAATTATTATAAATATAACAAGTAATATTTTAAGTAACATGAATCGTAAAAATTTTCATTTGTTTACTTTTTATTTATCCTCTATAATATTTATTTTTATATTGAAAATTTATGATTCACAAACTCATATATATGATTATAAAATAAATATAATAAATTATATTTCAAATTTTTTTAATATTTTTGTTATATGCACTTATTTAAAATATATTTATATAAATAAATATTTAATTTAAGTAAAATTTAATTTTAAATTTATATATTGCATGAACTTACGATGTATTTATGATTAATAACTTTGTATTATTACCACTATATTAACAGAATAATTAAATAGTGATATAGATCAAATGAATTTAGTAGTGCAATAAGTAAATTTGAAAACCAATTCAAGTTTCTTTTAAAATATAGAAAAATTATACTTAAATTTAAATGTAAAATTTTTATTTTTAAAATGATGAAAAACGATAATCTTAGAGTTCAAATGAGGGATATAGAATAGGTTTTTAAAATCTTAATGGTGGTCCTCATATTCCATTAAATTTTAGGAATGATCAAAATATTTTTCATCTTAATTTTTCAATGTTCATTTATATTAATAAAGTAATATGTGAATTAAATTAAACAAATTACTAAAATTGAAAATGAAATAAATAAATTAAATTATATTTATTGCATTCATTTTTTAATATAATAATTAAATTTAATGTGTTGATAATTAGGTTGCATAAACTAAAATTAGGAAAAAAATGAAATTGATTAAAACTTAATCAGATTGGTAGTTTTTGTAATTACACTTTGTTGTTGTTATCTACCTGCAAAGTATTGTGTCATCTTATAAAGTAAGTAATCTATGGGCTACAAGTCATTAAATCGCCATCATCTATCATATTTTAAGTTATATACGCACTCTATCCAATGGTTGGTAGCCAACCAAGAAGGTAAGGCAAGTTGCCTTAGTTTCGTTCCGAGGCTTAATAGTCTTTGCCAAAAAAAAAAATTAAGAGTCATTTAAAAGGAATTTAAAAAGGTTCAATTTTTTGCAACTCATGCGAATTGGATTAAATACTTCACATACGGTTCACAAAATTTTCTTTTCTCATACATACCACCTATTTCGCAAATTATGCTTCAAAGTTTAACTCAAAATTCTTACTTAATAGATCAATATATTCCTTGCATTTAATTTACAATAAAATAAATGAAGAGATTATAATAAACTATTGATATAATGATATATCAATGAACTATCAAATCTAATCATTTAGCATATTTATTATTTTTAAGGTCATATTTAACATATCACAAGATAATATATCAATTAAGTAAATATTTTTAATAAATTTTGACAATTATAGAAAAATTCTATCACACATAAAAAATTCAATTATATTAGTAACTGGCAAGTTGTATAAAGAAGTATGCTACCTTGGTTGAAGTAATTAGCTTTTAAGTATTTATTACTTTTTGTTAAGTGCAATCATTGGTATTATGTTATGATAATGTAGATGTTTTTAATAAATTATGATAGTTATAAGAAAATTTTATATTGATAAGTAAAATGAGATGTGTTTGATTTATTTGGAAAAGACAAGTTTTTATATGCTCAAATTTGAATGAAATAACATGCTATTCAAGTAATTTTAAATAAATTTATTTACATTCATATTTATTATAAACTCAAATTTGAATTTAAATATTCTTAATTCGATAAGAAATTTTGGACAAATAATATACTGCTCAAGTAGGGTCATGTAAATTCATTTAGACACATGTTCAAGTTAAACTTGAGATTAAGTTTGAATTATTCAAGCTTTAAGAACTCAAGCTCTAGCTCATTTATTTTTTATGAGTTCATACTTAAGAAGTTACATGTATAGTTCAACTTATTTACATTCCTATTCGTTCCCATGGCCTAATTGTTAGTGTGCATACTATATAGTGGAAGTGCTATGCTAATTAGTGGTCCCTTACCCTTAAAGCAAAGACTAACTTAGCTATGGAGAGCAAATATGTTACACCCCTTAAAATTTTAAATATTTTGTAAAGAAAATAGTTAATTATTATAATAAAATTTAAAATATTTTATGTAAAAAATTGAGAAAAGAGTATTACGAAACATTTAAAAGGCTAATTATATATAAATGTAACTATATGAGTGTAAGGGAGACTTAAGATAATTTTCATTTTTGCCTCTAACTTTATTTTCTTTTATTTCCTCATTTTTAAATCTCTTCTTTATTTTTCCATTACAAACACACCAAACTCCATCTTCTTTATTCTTCTCACCCAAGTTAGGTGCTAATTTTCTTCAATTCATTACACTCTTTCATCTAATCAAGGCAAAGCTTTCTAAACTTTAATCCTTGTAAAGTGCTTTCTTTATTTTCTTTTAGATTTAAAATGATTGAAGATTTTAACTTACAAAGGGATTTTAAAGCCCTAACCTCAACCTTTAATTTTTGAATAATTAAGAGCTAACAAACTATAATTTCTTTCAACTTGTATCTCCTTCATACAAGGTGGATAAATATTCCACTTAAATTTGAATTATTTGAAGTAATTTGGATTAGGTTTTGGATTTTTCCTCATGATTGAATGAATTTGAGAAATTTGATGCTATGGATAGTTGTTGAAATATGATTTTTGTTGGATTTAGAGTGTAAGACATAGTTTTTATGATTCATGATTGTTGCATCCCTTATAATTTATAATATTTTATAAAGAAAATAATCACTCAATTATCACTATTAGGTTTAAGAATGAAATTATTATATAAGGAATAACATATTATTATAATGAAATTTGAAATAATAATTTGTATAAATTAGTTAAGAAAAGAAAGAAAATGAAATGTTTAAAGGTTAGGATATAATCTGGTTGAAATGTAAGAGTATGAAAGAGATTAGAAAATATTTCCAATTATACTTAGGTCCTACATTTCCTTAAATTCAACCCCTCTTCCTCCATTTTCCCTAAAAACCTCTTATTCTTTATCTTATTCTCTTCATATCATTAAATCAAACCACCAACCATTATTAATCATCTTGATCTTTTAATTCAATTATTTCTTAAATCAATATTTTTAAGTGATTAGTTCTCATTTCCATTTTGATTAAGGATGATAAAGGTTTTACTTAATATAAAGGTTCTAAACCCTAACTTGAATTATTATTAATTTTGCTTGATTAGGAGCAAATTAATGTTGATTTTTAAAATATAAGCCCTAAAATATTTTCTTAAATATTGATTAAATCTAGTTTTGATGATTATGAACTTAATTGATATATTTTATTAATTGTAAAAGATGATACATGTGTTAAAAATGCTTAAAAAAGGTATACTTTTTAGCTTATATTATAATGCTGCCTAATTGCTCTTTTGCTTATTAAATTCATATGATTTAATCATTCCAATTATTTTCACATGTGAAAATACATTATATTGAACAAATATGATATGTATGTGTAACTACTTTCCAAATATGTCAAAAGGTCAAGATTTAATCTATAAAACAAATAAATTCAAGTAACTTTAATTTAGTTACTTTTTCACCTCTATCATAAATGTACTATTTCTATAGAATTTTTGAAATTATGTATGTTATTCTTCGGTTAATTCCAATTAATGCTAACTTATATTATAATATTATATTATGATAAATGGAAAAAAAAGCAAGCATTGTACTAGTATTGAAAAGGATAAGATAGCATCAAATTCAAATTATTACTAAAAGGGCAAGCAAATTGTATTTCATGAAAATGACTTATTAAACCATCTTTTAAAAGAGTAAAAGCTTCCAATCAAAAGTTACTAAAATATGATTTAACATCAAAATTTTTATAAGAGCAAGTTACCCAGAAAACTTAAACAATAAAAATAAGCTTTTTAGATTAAGATTGCTCATTGGAATTTGAAAATTCCTAATGACTAGTCTTATCTTTTGGCTATAAACAGAGAGGCTCACTTTTTTATAGGCGGACTTAACTCAATTCATTCTAAGCATCTTTTTTATCGAAAGCTCTTACTTAAAGTTCTTTTTAATTTTTAAGTTTTTTTTTAATTTTATGTTTAAACTTGCAAAATCTATATTACTAGAGTACATAAACCCTGTAATATCTTCAAAAGATAAATTTTACTTATCAAGGGTTCACTAGCTATAATAAAGACTAAGTGAAACTCTTGTAGAAATTTTATAGTTAGGTTAGTGAGAAGAAAATCTTTAAATATGAGCATAGGATTACTTAAATCATTGAAAAATCAAGTGAGAAAAGTGTACTTGGACTTGTAAAAGGAAAGATGCTAATAAATAACCACCAAAATTGTATTTGATTTAAAGAGAATGGAGTAGACCCAAATAAACCATTTTTTCTTTGGACAATCAAATTATTATAACACTAATGCTATATTCTCTTTTCCTTACTCTTTCCTTATATGCTTTATTGCTTATTTTTATATATTATTTACTTGATCTTTTAATTTATATTTAGTTACTTTTACTTTTTAAGGGATTTTTCAAAAAAATAAGTTGAAAAGGCAAGTTATTTTTAAAAAACTCAAATTTATTCATAAGTTTTTAAACATCAATTCACCCTTATCTTGGTGCATTATTGTCCCATTAAATTCTACCCTCCAATTATCTCTTTCATACTAAGTGAGTAAGCATTCTAATTAAGTTTGGTTAGTTTTGTATGATTTAGTTGTGAAAAGTTAAATTTTCTATGCTTGAATATCATTTTTAAGAAAATTGCATGTTAGGTGTGTTGAATTCGGATTATCATACGCAGCGAAAATTCAAAATTTAATCCGAATTCTACCTAGGATCCATGCAAAAGACATAAATCAATTATTAGGATTTTATGTATTGGACACTCATGTTTCTATTGATTAAAACTTGAGAGAGCGGATGTATTAAATGCTGGCTAGAAGGTACAGTGTCTCTACGGTATTCACACGGAGTGAACAACAACCAATTACCCTTCACGAATCTGCTAGAATTTGTTTTTCTCTTTAGGATTTAAGATTTGATAATTTTCTGAGTGATTTAAGATTTTATAGAAGCTTATAAGCGTGTGTAAAGTGCTGCCCTCAAGTCTCCCTTTATAGAACTTAGGCAAGCCACAATCCGAGTCCTATTAGGATAATACCTCCAAAATCCTAATCACACTTAACAACTCATCTTATCCTTATCCTAAAGATAATGAGGAGAGATAGGATTTATCTATTAATTATCTAATATTAGATAATTGCATATAATTATCAAATATCAAAATAATATTATCTCATAATATATTTATCTAATATCTGATAACAAAAATATTTAATATTACTTTAATATCAAATAATATCACATAATATTATATATATTACGTGAACAACATATTATTATTCTTAATAATAATATATATGCACAAAAATAAGTCCAATTAATTAGATATTAATATAATTAAAGTTTAATTAATTATTTTCTTATTCCTACTTCTTTTGTGTGACCCTGTAGGTTCTTACTACGTTGACAATAACTCATTATTGAGTTATAAACAGTGAGCGGTATCTAACAATACATCACTGCCACTTAAGTAGTAAGAATATATGTGATTCGACATCCACCTAATATATGATTAACGCTTTGCATCATAATCCCTTTTACAATAATATCAAAATTGAACTAGAGGCGTGGAATGTGTCATCCTCGTCAAAGTTTAATTTATATTCTTAATATTAAGTAAATTTTAAAACAAATGATCAATATCATATATTGATCCATTTGAGCATGGCCATGTATTTCTAAGTCTTACTCAATCAAGGGACCCAATGATATATCTCTTTTTTATAAGAGTAACAAAATTTCATCTATATCACTCATTTCCTTCTGCATAATTCGTGACACACCCAATCAACGCCCTGCTTATCATCCTGATTAAAGGTGACATAGGACGACATTAAAGTGAGTAACCCCTCATGCAGGGAACCGCAGTGACTTCATATCAAAGAACTATATACAATTGTGATCATATGAGAACTACTAATGACACAAGTCTTATCCATGCAGTATTCTCATATTGGGTCAGTCTAGTACATTTGTTTACTAACAATGTACTTATGTATTGACTTGATATCACATATCCATGATTCATAATCATTAGTCATTATACATGCTAGTCTTGATGTACTATTACTATCCCTTTCATAATAATACTTGACTAGGGGCATTTTAGAAATAGTAAAACTATTCCAGAGCTAATTATTATATTAAGTTATAAATTTTGTAAAAAATTAAAAATAAAATATAATAATTTCATTACCTGAAATAAAACATAATACATTGTGTATTATTTTAATCATCTATATGATTGGTTCCTAGGACACACACAACAAGGTATACTTTGAATTAATTTCTTTAATGAATTTAATGTCTATTATAATGAGAATGCTTATACGGTTATTTGGTTACATATAGTAGCTTGTTGAATAAGATTTTAGTGTTAAATTTGTTAATAAATAGTTTGTTTAACAAAAATGTGCAAAAAATCCAAGTGGTAGTTAACTATACCCTAAAGACTTATTTCATAGGCAACCTTAATCAACTACATAGTCAACTAAAATGTTGATAAATTATTTTTTAGTTTTTTATAGTTAATTACACCCTTGCATAATTGCTCTTAAGAATTGTATAGTTGACTATATAGTAGATTATAAGCCATTATTTGCTTTTTTCCATTTTGCAGTTGATTATACCTCTATTTTCAAGACATATATAGCTAGTTACATAATCGACTATATTCTAAAATATGTTGGTATTAAGAGTATTTGCTATATATTAAACAATGTTGGATAAACATTGTGTAGTTAGGTAAAAAGGTATGGTAATGATGTGATATGTAATAATTTGTCATGACCTACCTAAGCCATAATTGATGTGGAACCCATTTTTTAATTTTTAACAATCTAATTTACTCTTATAAAATTGGCATTACATCATAATTGCTAATAATGCAAACATATGTTGCAAGCATAAACATAAATATAAACATAATATTTATACTTAAACATTTGTACTACTTCATATGGTAGTATCATATAAGGCTTAAGTGTTTTTATATACAAATTACAAAATAATTATGATTCCTTTAACAAGTCATGCACTGAAGAATCTTATTCCTGAGCTATGAGTAAAAGTGGAGGAGCTCTGATTAGTGTATTTCAAAAAGAAAATAATTAATAAAATGAGTCAATAATTCAATAAACAAATAACTTAATAAACAAATATGTATGTACACCTTTCATTTTATTATCCCATACCATGTTCAACCATATACATATTCATATTAGTTAATAATAATTAACATATAACATCACAAACAAATAGTAATAACAAAAAAGGAAGTAGTCAAATCACCTTATTTCTTTTAATTAATTTTATGCTTTTACTTACTAATTTTTATTCTTGTAAGCATTTTATTCCTTTACAATATTTTTTTTTAGTTTCAATTCACTTCACAGTATTTTCACATCCTTCCTTCAGTTCATATTTCCATATAATTAACACATCCCCATTGAGATTTCATTATTTATTTTATAAATAAATAGATTCATAATTTGTCTATAATATATTCCTATTTGAAAGTTTATTATCAAATTAATAAACATCAATATTCACATCATTGATATTCAAATATAAAAGTTATATAAGTATACATAGGCTTATATTATCATAACGTGACTAAATTGGGCATATAGGGGATGATACTTGAGCATGTGCTCCAGTATTTAAAGTCTAGAAATGAATTTTAGCCTTCATAATTGAGTATGTACTCATATATGGTTGGCAAATAGTAACTTTGGATGCCATACTCAAATATCATAATTGAGTATGTAGTCATATATGGTTAGCAAATAACAACTTTAGATACCATGCTCAAGTATATACTCAAGTAAGGAATCAAGAAAGTTACTCTTTTTTGGATATTCGAGCATATATTTAAGTATAAGCTTTTAAAAGTGAATTCTAGTACCATTTGTGAAAACACTATATAAGTGGTTAATTTTTCTCTAGTTCAACTTATACATTTTCATAACACTAAAAATTAACATATTCCTCATTTATATTCTTTTTAGAACTATTAACAAAAATAGATCATGCCATATCATATCTTTTCAACTTAAAATCCTCAACTTAACAATATAACTACACAAACATTTAAGGGAAGTAAAGTTCATATAAAATCATAAAGTTTAAATAGATTATCTATTTACAGTGGTATAAAAAAGATAAGAAGAAGATTTAACTTGCCATATCCATCATTAATTTAAATAAAATTAAAAAAAGACCCCAAAGCCCTAGCTCTTCATTTTAAACTAAAAAATTCAATAGATAAGAAACTATAACATGAATTTTTTAGAAGTCACCTTGTGTTGGCTCAAGTAATTGATGATCTACTTAGATTCCTAGCTAAATCTTGCTAAATTTAGCAAAAAAATAATGTTAAAGAAAAGAAGGAAGAATAACCCAATGGTGGTGACTAGAAAAATGAAGGGGGAAATAGGTGTTGGGAGATTTTTAATGCTATAATGGTGTTTTGACAATTTGAAAAGTGGTCAAAAGGTAAAATAAAAAAAAGTTCTTAATTTTCCTCCATACACATCTATTAAAACCTAATCTTAAACAAACCTTCAGCTAATTTAATTATTCTTATCCATATCATAAAAAAATTTTCTTGTGTAAATTTTCATCTTAAGCATATCCAAAACAATTTAATGTTTATCATATATAAGTAAAAGTTAATAAAAGTAAATAATAGTATATATTCTAATTTTCTAAATGGTATAACATAATTATCAAAATTTACATTATTTGGTATGAATTAAGTTGAGTTTTTACATTAAATATATGGAATCATGATAGGGAAAAATTGATGATATATACATCATTAAAAAGCTGGATCTGATAAATGTTTATGAAAGGATAAAGTAGGCTTTAAAGAGATAACATTGAATTTATGAATGGATAATGATAAATAGGATACACAAAGAGAACATTTTGCATTTCTATGTATTATAATTATTAAATGTTGTTGAATTATTTTTTAATTGAACTTATTACCATGTGAATGTGCTAAATGTATAATATTATGCGCATTAATGCTTTGTTGTGAAAATGTATAAGAATTAGATCTAGTATAAAGGAAAGTAATCTAATTAGTAAGATAATTGGTTAACTCTTATAACTTGCTTAAAGTTAAATGTTTACTTATTAAGTTTTAGATTTATTACACTTATTTATCCTTCCAAATTCTCCTTTAAAAATGTCTCCACCACCACCATTACAATAAGAATAAACCCCCTTAATTTCTTTAATGTTTTAAGTAACAATTAGCCATTTTGAATATATATAAAAAATCTTATAAGCCTTAGCATACATAATGGTAAATGGAGTGGAAATTCTTTAGTAACCAAAGTCAATTAAGCTAACTTATTCTTATCATGTTAGGAATCATAAGCAAGCTTAACTTTCCCTCATTTGATATTTTTAACTGAACATATGTATTAGCGATCTTGTTTAAATGAAATATTTATGAATATATTAGTTTATATGTTTATGTAGAGATAGAAATTTTAGGTTAAGCTAGAGGAGATCGGGGACATTGGATTCGATACTAATCACAATTTGGAGAGGGTTATGATAATAATGATGCAGTTGAGTGATTTTCTTTAAAGGGTGAGATTTATGCAAGAATTCTTTCCATAAACAATGATTTTTATTTGTAAATCTACAAAAAATGATGTTATAATTGATTATATAATCTATTATGCCCTAAGAATTACGTTTTAGAATGCCATAATCAATTACATAATTGATTATACTCCAAAAACTTATTCTTTAAAAGTCTATAATTGATTGCAAAATAATTATTTATTTATTAAGAGCTTTACACTCTAAATAAGTATAATTAATTACATGATTTGATTATATACTAGAAACCTTACTTTTGAATCCTTATAATCAATTATACTTAGTATTACATAATTAATTATACCTTAGACACTTCTAAATATTATCTATTACAATAATTCCAACATATGAAACTTATTCTATGATGATAATATAAGTTAATATATATTAAATGATGTTAAATGGATAATTTAGGGATATGCAAAGAACTTTAGTGATGTTGTGGTGCATGAATGTGCATTGTGAATTTAATTTATAAAATTTGTATTTGATTTATATTATTAATATATGTTGTTTATGAACTTATACATATATAGATATTTATATTATAGCTAAGAAATAGAAGTGCTAAGGATGCACTTGTTATCTTGATCATTATGTGATTAATAAGATTAACAATGTTAAGGTAATGATATACATCTTGTAGCTATATGCATCGAATCTACACATTTACTTGTAAGGGATAAGGTTAATTTGAAAGGATAAAGATAAACTTATAAAGGATATGGTCTTATAAGAAGCATACAGAAATTTATGTTTTCTTTTTTGCATTATTCTAATAAATGTTTTTAAATTATTATGATTGAATCATGAAATTATAGAAACAAGCGCATTAGCTATATAAATAGTTTTCCTTTTGTGAATAGGATGATAAAGGATAAGTAATATTACCTTGATTAGGTTTTAATATTGCATATGTCTATATTTGTCTTTCGAAAAGATACATTACTTATTTGGAATATCTTCTCTTTTTCCTTCGAAAAGGTATGTAAACCCATTTTATTGCTTCAAGTACACTTTAAATGCTTTATAAAAGCAAATAGATGTAAACCTCATATCATAATAGAATTAAATTTAATTTTATTCCTAATACATGTTGTTTACTTATTGAGTTTCAAAGAAACTCACTCTTCTTCTTTTTCATTTTTTCTTTTTAAGGGATTTTCCTTTTAAGCACTCAACTACTGTCAAAAGGATTAAAAGTGGGTTCATTCAAGGATTTTCGCATTCAAGTAAGCATGAGATAGTTAGCTTAAATGTTCACACATAATAGTAATTGCATGCATGCTTGAACATATCCCTTACATTTAAATGTGATTATAATATTTTGAAATATATACATAATCATATATCTAGCATTGCATTTAATATGTTGGGAATTCGGATTATTACATGCAGCGGAATTTTAAATTTTTGATCCAAATTCTACCTAGGATCCATGCAAAAAGCATAAGTCAATGATTAAGATTTTACCTATTGGGCACTCGTGTTTCTACTGATCAAAACTTGATAGCGGATGAATCAAACACCGGCCGAAAGGTACAGCGTCTCTACGGTATCCACACGGAGTGAACAACGACTTCTCACCCACCACGCGTCTGCTAGGATGCGTTTTTCTCTTTAAGAATTAGGATTCGATGTTTTCTGAGTGATTTAGGGTTTATATGGAAGCTTAAAACGTGATTATTAAAGTGTTGCCCTCTAATCCCTTTTTATAGAACTTAGGCAAGCCATAATCCTAGTCCAACTAGGATAATGCTTCCAGAATCCTAATCATACTTAATAACTCATCTTATCCTTATCCTAGAGATAATAGGGAGAGATAGGACTTATCTATTAATTATCTAATATTATATAATGATATTATCTCATAATATAAATATCTTAATATTAGATAATTGCATATAGTTATCAAATATCAAAATAATATTATCTCATAATATATTTATCTAATATCTGATAAGATAATTATTTGATATTACTTTAATATCAAATAATATCACATAATATATATATATATATATATATATATATATATATATATAAAACGTGAATTTATTATTCTTAATAATATATATGCACGAAAATAAGTCCAATTAATTGGATATTAATATAATTAAAGTTCAATTAATTATTGTCTTAGTCCTACTCATTTTGTGTGACCCTGTAGGTTCTTACTACGTTGACAATGACTTATTATTTGAGCCATAGACAGTGAGCGGTATCTAGCAATACATCACTGCCACTCAAGTAGTAAGAATGTCTGTGATTCGACATCCACCTAATACATGATCAACGTTTTGCATCATAACCCTTTTGCAATAATATCCAAATTGAACTAGAGGCATGGAATGTGTCATCCTTATCAATGTTCAATTTACATTTCTTGATACTGAGTAGACTTAAAATAAATGATTAATATCACATATTAATTCAATTGAGCATGGCCATGCATTTCTAAGTCTCACTCAATCAAGGGGCCCAAGGATATTTCTCTTTTATACAAGAGTAACAAAATCCCATCTACATCACTCACTTCCCTCTGCATGATTTATGACACACCCAATCAATGCCCTACTTGTCATCCTAATTAAAGGTGACATAGGACAATATTAAAGTGAGTAATTCCTCATGTAGGGAATCGTAGTGACTTCAGGTCAAAGGTTTATATGTATTTGTGATCATATGAGAATAATTTATGACACATTTATCCATGCAATATTCTCATAGTGGGTCAGTCCAGTACATTGTTCACTAGCAATGTACTCATGTATTGACTTGATATCACATATCCATGATTCGTAATCATCAATCACTATACATGCTAGTCTCGGTGTATTATTACTATCATTTTTGTAATAATACTTGACTAGGGGCATTTTAGGAATAGCAAAGCTATTCCAAGGATAATTATTATATTAAGTTATAAATTGCGCATAATAATAATAACAACAAAATATAATAATTAAATTGTCTAAAATAAAATATAATACATTGTGTATAACTTCAATCATCTTATATGATTGGTTCTAGGACACACACCAACATAATATATATAGGTAAGGCTTGTAAGCAATGGTTTCTAGTAACTTTCTACATTAGTCACACACTCTATTATAGGTTATAACAAGAGATCCTTCCTTCATTTCCAATTGATGAGAATTCCATCAAGTATGTTGGAAAGATTTAAATGATGTCATTTCCTAAGCGCATAAAAAGATGGGCACATGGAGTTTAACCTTTTATGTCACAAATCCTTTGAGAAAAAGCAAGTAAAGGATAACTAAACCTTTTTCTTGCCTTTGTACCATTTAACCATTCATTAGCCCTATGATATCTTGGATGGAAACACCTAAATTAATGTGTCTTTCTTTTTTTAGGAATAAAAGCATGTTTCAAGAATATCCATCTTGTTTCAAATATCTATTTAACATAAAAAAAGACATCTTTTATGCCATAAGCATCTTGTAGAAGTAGACAAATATGGTTTAACTTGATTTTTGGCCTTGAACCTAACCCAAATAAGTAAGATTTTGATAAAAAAATTGGTTTAAAGATTAAGTTTAAACAAAATTTTAGATTGTATTTTATAAAATGCCTAAGATTGACTTATGTATTAAAATTAAGCCTAACCTAACTCAATTTTATTTTATATATTCATATTAAGTATTTTTAAATATATACTTTATATATTATCTTACACAAATTTTAATCATTAAGGATTAGTTTATGTATGCATTAGTTTTTCATTCATATTGTTTTTACTTTATATACATATATTAAATATTATATATATGTAAATATAAATATGTCTTATATATTTATATGTTTCAATTAAATTATGTATATTAAAATATTAAAACTAACCTTAAACAATCCTACGCTTGGGCATTTTCATCTTAAGAGACTTGAGTATTGACCTTGGAGATATAAAAAAAATGCTAGGTTAAATTAAGCTTAGCTTAAGTAATGAAGCCTTAATAGTAATATAAACTTAGTCTAAAATTAATCCAATCCTTTTTTTACACACTTTTAACATCTTAACCTTGATCTTATTATTTTGTTTCTAACAATAAATTTTAATATAAAATTTTAGGGTTAAATAGCAAAATATAGTTGAAAGATGAAATGACTTACATAATTTTTTTTATATAATTGCATTATATTAATATATAATTTGATAATTTTTAAGGAGACTATACTCATTTTACCCTTTCCAAGCTCTACCATATCTTCACTTCATTTATCAACTAACTTTACATACTAATAACATCGACAATCCAACTAACTATTCATATTCTATTAAGGAGAATAGTTTATAGTACCAAAATTACCTCTTCAACCTTATAGACTTACTTTTCTACTTTATATTCTTGCCTAACTCATTTGCTCTTGCTTAAAATGCTTACTCCTCACTCTCTCATATTGTACTTTTAGGATTCCACTTTTACACTTTCATTCTAAAATCCTTGGTATAGGTATCATGCAAGATTAAATGTTTTAGTAAATCAAGTACCTATTTATGAGAAAAAGGTTCTTAGTAACACTAAATACATTAGGTTATGTACACTAAACTAATAAAAAAATAAATATATTTAGGAATAAAGTGAGAAGTAAATTGTTGGGAATTAAATTTAACATTTTTTAGAATTTTATTAAAATTATTTTTATTTCTAGGATTGAGGCTACATTTGATTTTTTTTGTAAAGTTATAAAAAATATAGAGAAATTTTTATATTATAGGAAAATTTTGAGCAGTAAGCAAAATAGCTTTATCTCTAATGCTTTATTTTGATTGGGGAGAAATTGAAAGAGAAAGAAAATAGAGAAGAAAGAATTTTCTTTTACGTTATTTGGTAGGAGAGAAAATAGGGGAAAAATGGGAGAAAAGAAGTTTTCTTTTTTTATTTGAATAAAGAGAAAATTAGGAAGAAAGAAAATATAATAGGATAAAATAACTATAATACCCTTAGAGTGTAACATATATCGATAGTTATAATATAAATTTATCAAAATAAAAAAATATTATTTTGTATGTTAAAAAAATATATACAATTAATTAGTAGTAAAATTTTATTAATTAATTAAATATTCATACTATAAATCCATTAAACTCAATGAGAAATTATTTCATTAATGAGAAAGTAATATACAATAAATTGGCAATAAGCTTTTATTGCAAAATGATAAAAGAAACAAATGGTTTCATGACACCACCAAATTTGAAAGCTAATTTTTATATTGTATATATTGTTAATGAACTCCCAGTAAACTTGATGAAAATCATATTTTATATCTGCATAATATGATGTTAACTCTGAACATATATCTTATGAATAACTTAAAACATATTTTATACTTTATAGTCATATATTTAAGGCATAAAATTTTTAAACCCCCATAGTTATGAAATCAGAGTATTGTTCTCATATAGTCATATTTTCAAGACAAAAAATTTCAAGAAGCACAATACCAATTGAGTGCTAAACATTTCCTATTAAAGGTTGAATGTAAGGCAAATTTAGACAATACCATTTAAGTGACCAATATAATTAGTTTTAGTCATGATTTTTAATTTTAAATTATTCTAATTTTATATAGACAAGCCAAATTAGTTCTCCAAACTAATATTTAATCAAATAATTTTTTTAAAAAATAAAATGAGTAGTATGGGACTACCGAACTAGCAAATTTTAAACCTAAGGCTAGAGAAATCAATGATATTTCTAAAGAAATAGATTGAAAGTATTAGTTTTGTACCATCAATTTATATGTAAGGATAAAACTTAGTTCCTTGTTTAATCAAATAGCAGGAGGTTGTTTCTTACATGTTAGGTTCGGTATCCAACAGAATCGAGTCAGGAGTATATTAGGTAGGATTTGCACGACTCAAAATAGTGGATGTCAATCCCATTCTATTAGGTTTCATATGTATTATATAACACAACGGAAAATAGATTTTTAAAATTATATGTCATGTGAAACATTCCTAAATTCAATGCACAGGAACATAGATTAATATTAAGGGTTACTTATTGAAGTGCAGATCTAGATCATGAACACAATCAAGTGATGGTACCTCTATGATATCCATACGAAGCAAATGATAACTTTTTAACCTTTATGAAACTACTACGAATCGTTTCTCTCATAGAGGACTAGGGTTTAGTGCGATTTCTAATGGCAATTTTATTCATAGCAAAGTGATGCTTTCATTTTTTTTTTAGAACTTAGGCACACCACTTTCTTAGTCCTACTAGGAAAATAGCCTCCAATTTTAATTTCACTCAACCACTAATACCTTATCTTAATCATGATAAGAGTGAAGAGAGATAGGCTTTATCTTATAGTTATCTAATATTATCTTAATATCAATAACTAAATACTATTAGATAACAATATTATCTCATAATATAATTATTTAATATCAAATGATATAATTATTCAATATACTTTAATATTAAATAATATCATATAATATATTATATATTATATGAATAATACATATATTATTACTTTGATAATATATATATGCATAAAATAAGAGACCTAATTAATAAGATTTTAGTCCAACTAAATTCTAATTAACTACTATCTTATTCCTATTCCTTTTGTATGACTCTATAGGTTCTTACTACATTAGTAATAACCTATCAGTAGATCATAGACAGTGAGTGATATTTAGTAATATATTACTATCACCCAAATATTAAGAATATTTGTGATTCGACATTCACCTAATATATGAGTAATACTTTGCAATACAGTCCTTTTTATAATAATATTCAAATCGAATTAGAAGCATAGAGTATGTTATCTTCATTAATGTTTAATCCATATTTTTTTATATCGAATAAACTAACTTAAACAAATGATTAATATTACATATTGATCCATTATTAATCCATTTAAGTATGACTATGTATTTCTTAGTCTCACACAATCAAGAAACCCAAGGGTATCACTCTTATTATATAAGAGGAATAAAATCTCATTTACATTACTTACATCCCTTTATATGATTTATGACACACTTAATTAATGCCCTACATTTTATCTCGATTAAAAGTGACATAGGATAGCATCAAAGTATGTGATTCCTCATGTAAGGAACTGTAGTTACTATATGCAATGTGGTCACATGAGAATAGTTAATGATATATGACAAACTATATAGTATTATCATAGTGGGTCAGTACATCTATTCACTAATAATATATTCATGTATTGATTTAATATCAGATATCCATAATTCATAATCATCAGTCATGATATATATTAGTCTCGATGTATTATTGCTATCTTTTTTATAATAATACTTGACTAAAGATATTTTAGAAATATTAAAATTATTTTAAGGATAATTATTATATTAAATTATAAATTATATAAAAATGAAATAAAATATAATAATTGCATTGCCTAAAATAAAATATAATACATTTTACGTTATTACAATTATCTTATAATTGGCTTTTAAGACACATATATCAACATATTCAAGCCACATGGAGAAAGGAAGTGGTATGCAACAGCCATCACCAAGTCTGTAGAAGAGATTGTCATCTGCGTCCAACTTACTTTGCTAGGGTTTGTCAGTAGTAACCTCCCAATTAGTATCCTCCGTGGCAAATCCATGGATACCAACCCCTTATGCACATCCTAGTAATTGCTTACCTAACCAAGCTGTAAAGGACAGGAACAACAGAGAAAAGTTCACAAAGATGTTTCCTTTACTTAGTCAAAATGTGGTTGAGGATGGCAGCAACTCCCTAGATCCAATAGCAACATTATAACAATGGGTAGGAGACGAGCATAGTCAATGGAAAGTGATGTACCACAAGTCCCTTTCCTTTAATTTCTCCCCATAAATAACGTGAAAAATTTTCCATAGGTCTTATGAGTTTTTTTCCCTGGAATGTTTTTTACCTTGCAACCAAGTAGAAGAAACCTTAATTTCCCCTTCTTTTTCTCCTCCTTCTTTTCTTTTACCTTAATTCCTACCATTCTAAACATAGGGTAAATGTATCACTCAATTAAAGGAAGATAACACATTAAAGTGTAATAAGAATAAGGAAGAATATAAAATACTCTCTTTAATTTTGAGATGATTGGATTTTATATCTTTAACTTGAAAATTTTGAAAATTACTCTCTTAAACTATATAAAATTTGAAATTAATATCCATCATCAACTTAATTTGTCATTTTCTCAAATTATATAATTTTTTAATAATTTTTAACAAGAATTATAATATTATAATATATAAATTTATCTTGTTATTTTGTTCACAAATAATTTTTATGTAATATAATTTATAAGAATTTAATTAAATATATAAAATTTTAATTAAATAATAAAAAATTAAAGGATTCTTATGTACACTTTTTTGTTGTACTCTATGATAATCATAGTGATTAAAGTTAGATGATAAAATTACGTATTGCCAAAAATTATTTATTATTTGCTTTTGAGTTTTTTAAAATAATAGTAAAATTTTTTGGAAAAAAAATCATTTCATTTTTGAAGTAATTGGATGTTACCCCTTTTAATTTTAAAAATTATGAAACTTGAAATTGACACCATCATCTATTTAACTAATCATTTTATCAAATAATGTACTTTTTATGAAGTTGTTAATTAATATTTATATTATATAATTAATAAAAATTAAATTATATATAAAAATTTTAATTAAATACTTGTATAAAGTATAAAATTTTATAAAAAATAACAAAAGAAATTAACATTTTAATATGTTGTGATTCTTGCTTAAAATATCCATAAAAATTATAAAATTTGATAAAATAATTATTTGAGTGAATAATTCATCTTATTTTCAAGTTTTGTAAATTTTAATAGCGTCATTTTTATATTTTCAAAAATAAAAGTGATAAAATTCAATTATTCTAAAGTTGAAAAGGATATTTTATTTTATTTTTTTCTTTTAATGCATTCTCTTATCATTTTGCATAACATATAACTTTCTATATTATATCTTATGAATAAAAAGGTTTATAAAATTTTAAAATGTGCAATTAAATATTTAAATTATATAAGTTGTGCAAAAAATTTTGTTGTTATCTCTTTTTCAAAATTCTCAATAGTAAAAGGGGTCTTAATTATTATTTTTTATTATATATTTTTTATAGATAGAAAAGTGGTTAAATTGCTAAATATACATACAGAAGAATCAAGAATTGAATTCTGAATATAACATTAGACATAAAGCTTTCAAAAAATATCGAGTCCCACCTAAACTAAAGGTTTTTGACTTTTTTTTAGTGTTTGATTACACAAAAACTAACCTTTCAAAATCAACTTTATAACCAAAATTGATTCAAAATTAAAAATTAGAAATAATTTTTAATTTCAAAATTCAATTTTAATTTATAATATTTTTAAAATTAATTATTCATTATCAATTACATTCAAATTTATTTTTATAAAAAACAACTTTACAAAATGTTTCATATTTTAATTTACTTCATTCTGTTGTATGATTAAAAAATTATACCCGTGACAAAGAAAAGTATTATGAATGGAGCCAAATGAAGTAAATAATGGATTTTTTAAAGTGATTTGGTATAAGAAATAATTTTCAATATAATTGATTACAAATAATTAATTTAAAATATAATTATAAATTACTAGTAGATATATGATAATATTTAATCATTAATTTCAAAAGTGAAAATTACTATATCCAATTTTTAATTTAGAATTAATTTGGATTATAAAATTGATTTTAAAGGATATTAAAAAATAATAAAAACTCCTTTTTATCATTAAGGATTTGAAAAAGGAGATAATAGAGAAATTTTTTTATGTAATTAATTATGCATTTAAAAATATTATAAACCTTTTATATATGAGATGTAATATAAATGATTATATATATTCTAGGCAAAAAAAATAGCATTAAAAGAAAATCACTTTTACTATTATTCTAAAAAAAAACCTTAAAAACAAATCATAAACGGCTATTTGTGGTGTCATTTCTGCCTCGTAGCTTTAATATATGCTTAGTACCATTGAGTACCGTAAAGAAAAGTACCCAAGAATTTTCACAAAAAGTAAATTACAAAATTATATATAAAAATGATAAATTAAATCATTATATTATAATATTATAAGTTTTATTTAAGAAATTTATAAAAAATTATATAATTCATTAAAATAATTAATTAAGTTAATAATGAATATTAATTTTAAATTCTGTGAAGTTTAAAAAAGTAATTTTTAAATTTTTAAAATTTAAGATAATAAAATTCAATTATCTTGAAATTAAACGATATTTTACATTTTTTCATAAAAATAATGTATCCCTCCTTTAATTGACTAGGTTATATAGAATTAAATACACTTAATACAACCAAGAACGCTTATTATAAATATAATTTAATATTCTCTGTTGAAATTATTGCATTCTAGGTAGCACGCACTTCCTGACAGCAGCGTTACTAAAACATTCAAGTAGTCAAAGTAAAAAATGTACAGAGGCAACATTTTTTAGAAATGGGTATATATATATATATAGGCAAGCAGAAAATAATAAAAGCACGTGCTGGAGGGCTCTGATGTGGCGCAGCCTTCATGTTTCAATTGAGAATTCAAATAAATAAACCTTAAAATACATTATTTTATTGACAATGAAGGACTTCTGTAATTTGTCAATAAGCCTAGGTCCGTCCAAGTAGCGTAATTTACATTGGGCATAATGAATTTATGAGAATTTAGTGATGCTGTTAACCCCATCAAATTTCATCCTTTGGTGTATCCAATATTTGGTAGTGTCTTCAGCAAGAAAAATCGGTAATCCCATCGTGACATTGAAATTCTAATATTATTTTTTATTATATTTCAAACAATTACCCCTTCATTTTTATTTATCTATTGATATTAAGAAAATAGTTAAATTTATTTTTTAATGAATTTAAAAGATTATCATTTATGTACAAAATTTAAGATAATTAAAAATAAAAAAAATATAAAAAAATAAGTACAAGTTAACTAATAATGTAGAATAATAAAACATATATTAATAAAAAAGAATGATAAATTTGAAAAAAAAACATTTAATGTTTAATTGAAATTCTAAAACAATATATAAAAGGATTAAAAATACTCCTATAAAATGTGATAAATAAAAAAAAGGAGAGAGAAACTGTTTTGATAGTATGATTGAATAATTCTTAAAATTAAAAATATTTTTTTAATTTATAAAAAATAATATTAAAAAATTTCATATTTTAATAAAATTAAATTTCTTTTTTATATTAGTGATGTAATAGTATCTAATATTTCAAATTTTCCATATGTATACTTTACCTTCGGCCTTAAAAAAAAATTCTCAATGCTTTCAACAAGTTATTGATTAAATGAAATGATTATTAATTTGAAATAAATTTTATTTGTTAATGGATAGACATATAAATTTTTAAAATAAATTTTATTTAAAGATGAAAAATTTATTAATGCCGAAGGTTCTCTCACCCGACGTTTAAAAAAAAAATAGTCAATACTGTTGGAATATGCTCAACGTAGCCTGAAAAATATCAGCTTAAAGGTAGAGAAGAGTAGTTTTCTTGGTAATACTACTATTATCCCGGAAATAAAGGAAAAAAAATATATAGACAAATATTTCATTTGGGTGACAAAAAGTCCGATGCCTTTTAAGTTCGTATTCGCCAAAAAAATTAAATTTTATAAATAAAAAATAAATATCAAAAAAATTTACCCCCGTATTGAATTTGTAGCTCAATATGATTGCTGGATATCGAATATTTAAAAAAGAAAAAAGGATATAGAAAATAAGAGCCGTGAATGCATGAATGTGCCCCCATGAATGTACGAGTCAAACTAATGATCCTATATTTGGCGGCTGCAATGCTGATGGCAATGTTTCATTGCATGCTTGGCGTGGCGTCTCATACTCGCCGTTCGATGATGATTTTATTGACCGTTCTACCCTTTCATAATAAATAGCCACGTGCTGCCCTCGCTGAGGTTTCGGCCCTAAAAATTCCATTTGCAGTCTTGGCGATTGCACAGCACGAACAAGGGAATTTAATGAAGAAGTCAGCAAATGTCCGTCTTACTGGATAAATAAGTGTCTCTCCCTCTGTCCCTTTTAAATATTATTTTCCAGAATTTTTTTATTTTATTTATCTATTAATTTTAAAAAATTAAAATGTATTTATTAATTTCTTTTAAATAATATTCTTATAATTTAAATAAATAATTAATAACTTTTCTTATTAGTATTTATATAAAAATATATTAATAAATTATAATTTATTTTTTAAATTAAAATTATTTATTATTTTCTTAATTTTTATACATTAATCTTAAATAATACCAAAAAATAGAGGGAATAAATGTTACTTTATAATTTTAAATATTTTTAATTAAAAGATTAAAATTTTATTGAGTATGAATTATACAAAACTATCAAATCAACAGTAAAGGATTTTCTCACTAAATGCACTATTAATCAATTTCCTTTGCATATAATTAGTAATATTTTTGTCATAAGCAGGGTGCTTTTATCTTGCCTTGTGTTTTGGTCCTCTGGATTTCTTGGTCCTCATTTGTATTAGAGGTGAAAAGAATGAGGGAAAAAAATTAATAGCGTAAAATGCTTACATATACTTGAGAATAGACTAATTTTACAATCATTTTTACTGCTGTGAATTTTGCCGTACTTCGCACTATTTTCTGTTATTTTTCTATTAATATATTTATAAATATTATTTTATAAAATATTATTATTATTAGTATAATAAAATTTTTACATTCCAATTTGGGGTATGTAGATGAGAATTGTGCATATAATTGGAGAGTGTTTATTATAACGTTTTAATATTATATGTCTATTTAAATTTATTTATTAATATTTGTAAGCACTTGTATGAAATTAATTAAAAGATTACTAGTAATTTTCAGTGTACAATTTCATATGCAATTAATTTAGTGTATAATTAATTAATTATTGATTTTCATATGCCTTTATTTCATATGTTAATTTTCATACGGGATTATTGATTTTTAATTTATATTTTCATATGCAATTAATTTAATCTATAATTAATTGAAATATTATTTTAAATATAATATTAAACTACCACATTCAATTGTCAAATGTTTATTTAATACTTCATTTGTTCCTTTTTAAGTATTATTTTAGAAAAAAATTAATTTATCTACTATTTTAAAAAATTAAAATTATATTTATTATCTTTTTTCAAATATTATTCCTGCCATATAAATAAATATTTAATAACTTTACTTACTAGTTAACTTTTAGTAGAGGAAATATTAATAAATTAAAACTCATCGTTACTAAAATTAAAGTTATTTATTATCTTTTTAATTCTTGTATATTAACCTTAAATGATATTTAAAAAGGAATGGATGGAATAATAGTGTAATCATAAAATTTATGAGAATATATATGTATATTTATTATTGTTATAACATTTTCGTTATCATAATTATAATTTGTTAGTGTTTGTAAAATCAATATCTAGTAATAATTTTTTAATATAATTTAAATCATGAAATATATAACAAAATAGGTAAGAAATTGAAGAGTATTTAACTTGATGTGATAATTACTAGTTATCATTGACAAAATCAAAATGAGTTTAAATTTAATTTATGAGCAATGTAAAATATTTTACACTATTAATAGATGGAAGAAAAATACATCATTAAAAAATAATCAAGAAATTTTGACTATGATAAAAGAATTTTAATAATTTTTTATTAACATGTTAATATAGAGTGGATGAAATCAAGATTCTAAAAATTTAATTTAATTCCATTGTATAATGTATTAATGCAAGAAAAGTCAAAACTCTAAACCTATTAAAAAGAAATAAATAGAAATTTAAAGTGATTGTAATAAAATTGAAAATTATTCCATAAAATATATAATGCAAATAATTAATGTGAAAAGACATTTAAATAAACAAACTCAAATGCTGTTGTTAAAAATATTATACCATAATTTACTGCTCACTTCATTCATTTTGATTTGTTGCATTTTGAAAAAAATATTTTTATCTGTCACTTTAAATTTTCAAATGAATTATTAAATATTTTTATAATTTTATCCTTCTTTTTTATTAATAAATATTTTACTATTTTACATTTTTAACTTATTTATATTTATTTCATTATATTTACCTCTCTATTTTTAACTATCTTAAAATTTATGTATAAAAAATAATCTTAAAAAATTTACAAAAAATGAATCAGTTAAACCACTTTCTTAATATCTATAAAATTAGTTAGTTATAACCAATAAAAAAGAATGGATAGAGTACTTTGGTATTTTTTTATTTTTAATGTTTCAATTATAATCCTAGAATAACAATCATATTTTTTAGTCACAATGGTCCCATTATAGTCCTAAAATCCAAAATCAGAACTATGTTTTCTTTATAAAGAAATCACTTAAAAAAATTTAAGTATATCAAGTCATGATTTTAAAGATATACATGATATGTGATAAAAAGGGAAAAAATTTATATTTTCATTTAGTATTAGTAGATAATTTATAATTTAAAAAATATATAATAATAAAAGTGTTGAAATCAGTAGTTAAACAGTTACAGTGAAAATTAACCAATCTCAATCAAAGGATCCATGCAAAATATTAAATTAAAATAATGATTGATTCCATACCTTTTGGGATGATTCAAAGGCTCATTTATTAATCACCTTTCTCGACTTGCTTTTGGTCGAAAACTTTGAAGTATCTACACGAACTAGTAGATCACCAATGAACCTTCATAAGTACTGATTGGAATTCTCCTTCTTTTGCCTCATAATACTAGTTACGTCTTTTCAAGAGTTATGATTAAGGAGGGCTGCTAGAGTTTTTAATGTTTTGGGATGCATGAATTATCAAATATTATTACCCAACAAGCCTATTTAAATAAGTGCATAGAAAATCCTAATTAACTGGGCTTTGTTCCATGTATAATTATGGGCTTATAATTATAATACGGAATTTCCATATATTAGACCAAAATAATTTAGTCCATTAATTTCAAATCCACTAGGTTCTAAGTATGTGACCCTACAGACTTTTATTACATTAGTAATAATCATAAATAATGAGCGGTGTCTAACAACATATCATTATTACTCAAGTAATTAAAAAATCAATGACTTGATTAAAACTATATATGTAATCATTATCTATGACCTTTTATTCTAGATATCTAAATTGAGCATGAAACATAGACCATGTCATTCCCGTATAGTCCAATTTAAAGGTTTTTTTATTTTTAAGTAAGTTGATTAAAGAAAATATAATTGACATTTTATGTCAATCTATCTGAGCATGATTATGCATTTTTCTTAACTTTACTTAATTAAGGAGCTTACAAATGTCACTTCTATTATATAAGAGGGACAAATTCTATTTTGATCATGCAAATCCTTTTACATGATATGTGACATATCTAATAACTATTCTTGCATTCACTCAATCATGAGTGATATAAAGTAGTATTACAATATGAAACTTACATGTAGGAAACTTTGGCAATCTCAGGTCAAAGGATTATATTAATGATTATCACTAAGAATCACTTATGCTATTCATATAACGATCCATGTAATATTCTTAAGTTAGGTCGGTTCAGTATACAAGTTCTCTAACTTGTACTCATGTGTAGACTTAATATCTCATATACAAGTTCTCTAACTACCCTTGCATTCACTAAATCATGAGTGATATAGAGTAGTATTAAAATATGAAACTCACGTTTAAAGAACTTTAGCGATCTCAGGTTAAAGGATCACATTAACGATGATTATTGAGAATCACTTATGACACTCATATAATAATCCATGTAATGTTCTAAGGGTAGGTTGGTTCAGTATATAAGTTTTCTAACTTGTATTCATGTGTAGACTTAATATCTCATATAAGTTATCATACATGCTAGTCTTAACATATCAAAGCAACCCAATCTACAATGATATATGACTAAGGATATTTAAGAATATAATTATTCTAAGGTTATTATCATAATTAAATATATTACGCAGATAATATATATATAAAAATGATAATTGGAATTGCCTTTAAAATAACATGTTTCAAATTATCAATCATCCATATGATTAGTTTTAGGGCATATACACCAACAAAAAGTTTGAAATAAATTAAAATAAGGATTGAATATTGTTCATAACTCACTATTTCTTTATAAAATTTTGTAGTGATAATAAATACAGTTAATTAATTTGGAGTTTGCAATTAAAACAAAATGATATATGAAAATGAGTAGTCGAATAAATTGTAAAAAAAAATAGTGAGGAAAGGAGTAATCCAACTAAGTAAAAAGAATGATTAAAAAAAAGTTTGAAAATGACAGGACTTGAAAATTATAGAATTCAGGGTTAAAAATGAAAAATAATGTAAATTGCATTTACTCAGAGCAGATATTGAAGTAAAAAAGCTTAAGAATTTGTGTTTTTCTTTATTAGAAGAAGGAGATTAAATTAGAGGGATAGAGGTAGAAAGGAAAGGGTGGATATTGTTGTCACATAAAAATGATAGAATGTTAATTGGCATTAGAGTGAGCGAGAAAGAGAGGTGACAAGTAAAAGGGATGGAAGATAAAAATAGTGAGAAAAAATATGTTATAGGAAGAAGAAAAAGGAACAAGTTAGTATTCTACTAAAGAGAGGTGGTGGAGTGAGAAACGTAAAAGAAAAAGAAAGAGGTGAGGTAGTGATGAGGGTTAGTTGGGATATTAGAAGAAAGAGGGAATGCAAGAATAAAAGGAGAGAGTTAAGAAAAAAAAGGAAAAAAAAGTTTGAGAAAAAAATGTGAAAGACATATGTGGTTTAATGTCACAACAAAAAGTATAAAATTTTCAAAGGGCATTAAATACCACTTAAGTGAAAAGCTTTTGGCCACTATATTATTATATTTACTATTTAACTTTTGTGATATAAGAATATTAATTGTTTTATAATATTTTATTTATTTTATTGATATTTTATGATAAAAATTAATATAAATTTTTTATGTTAAGTACAGATGTAATTAAGATTTAATATATTCTAACAATGTTTTCTTTTATAATTGTTATATGCAATTTTTTTGCATTTTTTTCAACTCCTATGCACTATAATAAATCATATTAACATATAATTAAAATATCTTCTTTTTTATGTTAACTAATAATTGATATTTGTAACTTATAAAATTGTCTAATATAAATACTTGCAATTAAGAATTTGTTACTTTGATAGAATATAAATTTTATGAAAAATCCATTTGTGTAAAATTATTATCAAAAATAAAATTGATCTTTTGTTCACATAAAAAATTATAATTAAAAAATGTATTTGATATTATGGTAAATGTTTAATATGAATAGTAATTAAAACAAAGTTCTTAATTGTTGATAAAGAATAAAAACTTTTCTTTCCATATTAAAAGGAAAATCTCTTGATTTATGTTATTATAAAAACAATCAATGATAACTAAGTAATAAACATAAATCATAAAAAATAAAATATCAAAAAGTTAGAGTTTTTCTATTTTTTTAAATACTTTGACTTTTACCTCCATTAAAAATATTTTGGTGCTTTAATGGTTAGAGTGGGCTTTTATTATTTGATAAAGTAGTAAGAGCTTATTATTTGATCTTTAGAGAAATTGCTATATAGATATCTCAAAAAGGGTAAACTAATTAAGGAAAATAAAGTCTAAAATCAAATAAAAAATAAATGCATAGAGAAAAAGAAAAAAACTATGGTGATTTGGGTGATGAAAAAAGTACAAATTTTAGAGGAATTTATATTTGACTAGAATAAGAGATTATGAAAAATTGTAAATACATTAAATTTTAAATGAAAAGAAGGGAAAGATGAAAAAAAAAGTAACAGATAAAAAATGAGGTAAAATTTCAAAATTTAAATTTTGAAAAAAAATTAGAAAATAAAAATTTGAAAGATTTGTGATTCAACTAAGATAAATTATACAAAATAGAAGGAAAAAAAGTATCTTTTATAGTTCAAATGTGTTAAAAAAAGTAAAAGCCATTGAAAATGAAAATGATATAAATTTTAGTAAGATTAAGATGGAAAAATTTCATTCGAAACAAACTTCAATTAGGTTAGCTTTTTTCATCAAACAATCTCATCCCCCAAAAGGCATGTGTAAAAAATGCAGAGCTTTATTGTTGTCCACTTTTGCTCGCTACCAAAAATATTATTAAAAAATTAATAATAATATATTAAATGTGAAAGCAATACATAATAAATGGGACGAGAATTTAACATGTGGCACGATGTTGCAAGAAAGTGACATGTGTGCAGCAAGGTCATGCTCTATTATTATATTATATCATATTATGCAATATAAATATAGATTTTACATTTTATTTTATTCAATATAAACTTATTATATATTATATAAATTAAATTATATTTTAATTAAATAACGTAAGAATCAATACTCGTAATTAATTATTGTCGTTTTATTTTGAAGTAAGACTTATAAGATATTTCAGATATAATTTTGGTAATAAAGTTGGTCTCATCAAATATTATAAACTAATTTTATGTGTATTCATTTGTTAAAAGATAAGATGAGTCTTATTATTTATTAATCTTAATATAGTTTAGCCAATTAAAATTTTTATATTAAATAAATTGTGATCATAGCGAAAGCAAGCCGGGAAATAGCCACAACCTATGTTCAATTTAATGTATTAAATTATTAATTATTTTTAAGGGTAATTTATTAATTATTTGACACGTGTTAAGTATATTAATAAATCATTTTAAAAAGTATTATAAAAAACTTTAAAATCAATTCATTAATATTTTAAAAATTATTCTTTTTATTTCATATTATCTATTGCAATTAACCAAATTCATAAATATTAAGAAAATAATTTAATTTATTTATTTTTAATAAAATTTTTAAAACTACCTTTTGATTATTCATTATGTACAAAGTTTAAGATAATTGAAAATAAATAAAAAATGTAATTGAATAAATATATTGAGACATTTTAAGAAGGATATTAAAGCATTTGTTAATAAAATAGAATGATAAAATTGTAAAAAGTACATGTAATACTTTATTGAAATTATAAAATAACATATAAAAAAAATTCTTTAAAATATAACATACTAAAAAAAATGGATGGTGTATTTTGAATAATCTTATGCAATATATTAAAGGCAAATTTTAATAATCCGATGGATAAGCTATAATTAATAGTTTTCAACTAATCACATTTAATATTAATAGTAGAATCTTATTCATTATTTTGTTCTTACTTTTAATGGCCCAATTAATAATAGGTCTCATTTAATTATTTTCTTGCTATTTTAAATAAAATCACAATTTGATCTAATATAGTAATTACAGCTATAATTATTGCATCTAGTCATTCAAATGTTTGGGACCTCTTACATTTTTATGGAATACAAACTAATTAACCATCATATACTATATTTAGTTATTTAAATGCATGAGACTTTTTACATTTTTATGGGATTTATGTTAATTAATGGTTAGATATTAGATTCAATTGTAAATTCGAATTCAATTTAATTATATTTACTCTTTTTATCTTTCTCTTAATTATTATTATTTTTTTAATATTATATTAAAAAAGTAGTATATTAATTTGAGACTTTGTTAATAAATTTTAAAATAATACAAATAAAGATAATTATAGTTCAATTAATATCTTTTAATCATCCCTTGGGGACTATTGTTAGTATTTGTCTACATTAAATATAGGTAGAATTCTTTTTTTGTTTTTAAGATAGGAAATTAAATATGGTGACTTAAAATAATGTTTTCTCTTTATGTTTATATTGTTGGAGGGTTTTTAAGTATACAAATTATTTATCTTAATTTAGATTACATTAGCTAATTGATCAAATATATTAGGTGCTTAAACAGTTTATTTTGTTAGCTAATTCTCATTCAATCAACTTTTAGTTTTTAAATAGTTTATTTGCAAATAATTTTTAAAAAGATAAGATTGACCTTAAATTATATAGATATTTTTATCTCATCCTCGTTAACAACACATTGTCTTAAAAATAAGAAATTATTTTATAATACTATAATGTTCCAAGAGTTTTAAAATTTAAAATAACGTAATAAGTTTGAAAATCATTAGATTAAAATAATTCAATCATTACTATTTATTTTTTTAATAAATGTGATCAAACAATTTCAATTTAATAATTTTTAAGATTACTATATCATCCCAAATTTTGAAATTTTTAGGATATCATAAAATGCACTTGATTTATATCTTAGAAGAAAATCAAATAAGTATAATAATTCATAAAAATAATGAATAAAAAATTATAAAGTCACATCTTTTAAAAATCAAACATCTATATTAGATAGCTAATGTGATTAATTTGGCCAAATTAGCTAATATAATCAACTATCAACTTATTAAACCAATTAATTTTTAGTATAATTGGCTAATTATCAAGTAGGATCTTCATCTTCATTTTATTTTATACTCTCATTTTTCATTGTTATATAATTTATTTTCTGCCATCTTAATATTTGTGATGTTTTAATAAATTCAAAATTTAACTATATATTATTAAAAAATATTTCAAAACTTTACAAATAAATATAGTTTATGTTTGAATATATTTATATTTTTTTATTTTCAAAAACCATTTTCAAAATTTGTGTTTTTTAAAAATTTTTTGAATTCAAGGAAAACAAAGAATAAAAAATGAGAAGTGTTTCAAAAAAGAAAATATTTTATTTAATTATAAAACTAACATCAAGAATAAAAAATTAAAAAATATATGAAAGTTATTTTTATTTTTATACTTTTTTAATTATATAGTTGAAGTTGCAATTTTTAAAAATAAATTATGAAAATAATTTATCATACAGAAAATTTTATTTTTAAAAATAAAGAAAATAAAAAACTATTTTTACGGACAGTAATCTAATAAACCTATAATTTTGAATACAATGATCAATAATGTTGGTAATATTATTGATGTCTTAAATGTCTGACATTTATATTCTGCTATTAACAATCTGAACTCCTAAATGGTCTGCAGGTGTTGGGAGTAGCACTAAAAGAATTTTTCCGCTGCTTGACAAGCTCCATTAAAAAATGATTCAATTCATAGTACGTTTTCCTCTTTTTTATTTATATTCGAGCAGAAAATTTAATTTATTTTACAATTTTGGCCGAGTATAAATAATTCTCCAGTAACTTGTTTAGATGTGTGTGTGTGTGTACATTTAAATATTTATTAAACAATCAACTATCTATATTTTTTATTAAGTATAAATTAAAATTAGTGCAATTGTGATTTTATTTTTGATTAATTTGGAAATGATGATAAGATTGTAGTTTGATTTTTAACTAATTTATATTATAAGTTTATGTATTTGTTATTGAAAATTTGGATTTTATACTTAAATGACTAATTTACTCACTAATTAAACTCAAATGGAACATGAAACTTATATATAATTTGATAAAAAAAATTTATTGTTATTGAACTAATCATCAAATTTTACTATTTTGAATTGAGATAAGTTTGAATTAATTTTTTTTTTTATAATTTGAACTTGAACTCTTATAATATTTTATTGATTCATATTTAGTTAAATCAGAATTCAATTCGATTTGGTTTCATTTTCACACTTATACATTTCATGGTAAAATTTAAATATATCCTCACTTTTTCACAACAATATATTTAATAGAGTTATTAAAATGAGATAAAACTCGTAGATTGGTTCATTAGCTCGGAAATTTTGAAGTTAAAAAATACTAACTATGTTTAGGTCAATTTGTGGAGCTCGTAACGCATATGCAAGTATATAATATTTTATTGATTCATGTTTAGTTAAATTAGAATTCAATTCGAGTTGGTTTTATTTTCACACTTATATGTTTCATGATAAATTTAAATATATCCTCACATTTAGATCAAAACAATATATTTAATAGAGTTATTGAAATGAGATAAAACTTGTGAATTGGTTCATTAACTCGTGAGTTTTGATGTTAAAAAATACTAACTACATTCAGGTCAATTTGTGGAACCTTTAGCACACTCGTATGTGTTTGTACAAGCTTACATTTTCTTTTTGTATAAGTTTACATTCTTGATTCATATAAAATTATATTTTTTTTCATCTTTAATTATATAAGGATATATTATAAATAATTTATAGATAATAATTTTATTTTATAGGTATTTTATGACTTATATTTTATATATAATATTTTTTAAATATATATATAAATTTAAAATATATTATAATTTATTTATAAATAAATATAATACTTTTGAATAATATTAAATTTTTTTATTACTAAAAGTTGAAAAATTAAAAAAATAAATTTTTGACAAAAGGTCTACGAATCAGTCGGTCTGCATAAATCTATTCGCGAGGCAACTTAGCCACTACTTTAAAATTCAATTTTGAATTTGAATACAATAAATTAAAAATCAATAAGTTGATAATTCTTTTTTATTAATTTTTATTATTTTTGAAGAAATAAAAATAAAAATTTTATTTTAAAATTCACCATTTTTTATTAAAATTTATAATTTCAAATAAATAAATTTATATCTCTCTCTTCAGAATTTATCCAATATATATTTTAAAAAATATACCGAATCCAAATTTCATAATATTGGAGCCAAATAACCTATTTCATTTAAAAAAAATGAGGACATGGAAAAACAAATTTAGAGTAGAGCTCCGCGGCGAGTGTGACACACACATGTCAGTTCAAGTGTTGAAACCATCGCAGCATGACCTGCTCTCCTCCTACCGTTGCACTCCTTCTTAAACCACACAAACAGAGGAACACTCGCGGAGTCGCGGACGCATACTGCACCCTCTCGGACTTTGTCTCGTCCCTCAAAATCTCTCTCGCTTCTTTCCGTTCCCGCGGACATATTTTCTTCTCGTCCATTCCGTTCCTCGTCTCTGATTGCACAGCATTAACCATGTCAACCATAAACTTTCCTTCCCAACTGTCCCCGTGGAAATCAGATCCCGCCCACCCTTTTGATCTTTCATCATCAAAATATCTGAGCGAACTCGTTTTCCATACGAAATCCATCAGAAAATGCATTACGAGGAAAATTTTTTCCTTTCCGTCGATGAGAATCATCGAGCCCAGCGAGAGAATGGAAGTAACTTCACCGAATGGTTCCGCCGCTGCTGTAAGTTAGCTTCCTTTTGTGTTTTTGGCAAATGAGTTTAGAGCGTCCGTTTTGATATGTCGAAAGGGAAAGTGAAGAAATTGGAATGTAAAATAGCTTTTTGTATCGTCCAAGGATTGAGCTTATATAGCTGTAACAGAAATATATTTTTCTCTCATGTTTGTTTAGAACAAATTGAGAAGCGAATCATTGATTTATTCATTATGTATGTTTTAAAAATTTTAAACTGGATTATGTTCTATTTGGGATCTGTTTTTATTTCTTTATTTCCTCTTAATATTAGGTGGAGACAAAGTCTGGACTTGAGGTGCTGTTTAACAACGATGCTGGGAGGAAGGGAGAGGCTAATTCCAATGCATACAGAAAGAGTAAGATTGTATGTACTATTGGTCCTTGTACCAGCTCTCGCGAAATGATATGGAAACTAGCCGAAACTGGAATGAATGTGGCTCGTTTAAATATGTCTCACGGGGACCATGCATCTCACCAGAAAACCATTGATTTAGTAAAAGAATACAATGCTCAACACGAAGATAAGGTTATAGCTATAATGATTGACACCAAGGTAGATTCTTTTTCATTTCTATTATTTCTGTACCATTCTTCTGCTCACATTCCATGCTAGTTTTTTAAGTTCTCGAGTATTTGGTACTTTCCTTCATTGCTTACCGTTTTCCGGCCATGTAGCAGGGTGTTTACTCTTTGTTTGTTTTTTTTTTTTTTTTGCACCTTGTGTTTGGTTATAAATTTCTACAGATGCATGAATTCATTTTCTTCACAGGGTCCTGAAGTTAGAAGCGGAGATGTACCTCAGCCAATTCTACTAAAAGAGGGACAGGAATTCAATTTCACCATTAGAAGAGGGGTCAGCACACCAGACACAGTTAGTGTAAATTATGATGATTTTGTGAACGATGTAGAAGTTGGCGACATGCTACTAGTTGATGGTAAGTATGAATGTTGCCCTGTTATGTTGAAGTGAACCATGAGATGCACATGCCAGAAGTACCGCTACTTTCCATTTTGGTGATTGGGAATCTCATTTAAATTTAGAATAATATATATGAAAAGAACTCTTTGACTTAAAAATTTGTCCTCAGAAAATCAAGGATGCCGCTTTGCAATTTGTTTATGTAATTCTGAGCTGGTTGTTTATTGCTTCTAAATCCTCACTTGTTTAGTTTATTTTCTGTATGTTATGTTGCATGTGATTCAAGTTGTTGTGGATCACTTAATTGTATTCATGTTGAGTCTGTTGTACGCGCACAAAGTAGTTGCTGTAAGCTGCAAGCTTGCCATCTCAATTAGGTGAAAAATTGTCATTTTATTGAACCAGTCACTACTCCTGTACTAGATGCCAATTAAATTGTCCTATTTTTTAGTAATATGCTTTGTAATCTCTATACCCATCATATAGATATGTTGCTTAATTGGAAAGTCCAAGTTTTGGAGGGTTTTATTTATTAAATTGTTCCATAATCATTGAATATGACTATCCAATTATCAATTAATAAAGTTGAGTCATTTCTGGTTTGGTTTTTAGGTGGAATGATGTCTCTTGCTGTTAAGTCAAAGACAAGTGACCTGGTTAAATGTGAAGTGGTTGATGGTGGAGAACTGAAATCTAGGCGTCACTTAAATGTTCGTGGAAAAAGTGCAACACTTCCTTCTATCACTGGTAATATTTAATGGGGTGAATCTGAAAGTTTAGATATTCCCTTGTGGATGCTTTTAAATCAGCAAATGCTTTGAACTTATATGCTTTTATTTTCTATATGTGCCAACTTCACAGAAAAAGACTGGGACGATATCAAGTTTGGGGTGGAAAATCAAGTAGATTTCTATGCTGTCTCATTTGTAAAAGATGCTAGAGTGGTTCATGAGTTAAAAGACTACCTCAAAAGTATTTTCTAGCTGTCTTTTTTGCCTTTCTAAACTTCTGTTGTTGGGCTTGGAAATATTGTAGCTTGATAGTCTACATGAACTAAATTACTGTAAACATTTTGTATAGGTCACAATGCTGATATACACGTGATCGTAAAAATTGAAAGTGCAGATTCTATACCAAATCTTCATTCAATACTTTCAGCCTCAGATGGGGTTAGTTCCTTACTGTTCAGATCATTGATTGTGAATGATACTTGTTGGTGACAAGGGTGGAATTTTTTTAAGCTGTTGACAATCTTGTATTTCCTTGGCTTGCATATGATTTGTCTGTTTATTTATTTTATGATTTATGATGATTTAATGATACTTATGATAGATTTTACTATTAGGCTTATCTTGAGCTGGTGTGAATCAGCTTACAGGTTTTGCCAGCACCCTCAAAATCTGTGTTTCAGAGAAAGTTTCATGACTGTTTTCTGTGGTGTGACATTTAGCTTCATTCTAATTAATAAATATTCCCTTTTACTTTGTAGGCCATGGTAGCTCGGGGGGATCTTGGAGCTGAACTTCCGATAGAGGATGTTCCTCTGCTGCAGGTAGTATGATGCTTAATGTAACATCACATTAATGCCCTGTTATTCGAAGTTTATGCTATGTATAAATGGTATTTTTTTTCCCTGAGATAATCTAGCAACCATATAGATAATTACCATTTTGGTTCAAAGTCTAAGTAATAAACAGTGTCGTGTGAAAATTAATTAGGGCAAAAATGCTTATACTCATTGGCTGTTGTTAACCATAAACCACAACTATATTATTCCATCAAACAGGAGGACATCATTACAAGATGTCATAGCATGCAAAAGCCAGTTATTGTGGCAACAAATATGCTGGAAAGCATGATTAATCACCCAACACCAACAAGGGCTGAAGTCTCAGACATCGCAATTGCAGTAAGAGAAGGTGCTGATGCAATCATGCTTTCAGGAGAAACCGCACATGGAAAGTGAGTTTTCTGCTCGTTGACCTTGGTTGTAGGCTTTTACTTGGGCCCCCCCCCCCCCCCCTTGTTTCTTTTTCTGTGCTAAAGACAACTTTTTTCTTTTTTTGGTTAAGTTTTTTGGGCTTGACCTTTTGAAATAGAGGCATTTAACCATATGCTATTTATTATATTATGTGATGTACTTCCCGTGACACCTTCCATTAATGATCTTGGCACAATTGCAATTGCTTTAGATATCCATTGAAGGCTGTCAAAGTAATGCATACAGTGGCACAAAGGACTGAGTCAAGTATTTCACATAGTGTTGCTCCTCCAAGTCGATTGAGTTCCCACGCGGTATGTGCTTTATATGTTGTTTATTTCTGGTCTGAACTATGAAGAATTTATTTTTGCTGAACTTGTTCATAAATTTCTATACGTTATCTTTACTCTTTCAATTTCTGATAAATTCGTATGTGTGTCATCTGACGTTGACAGAACCATATGGGAGAAATGTTTGCTTTCCATGCAACAACTATGGCCAACACTCTTAATACTCCCATAATCGTTTTCACCAGAACAGGATCAATGGCTGTTCTCTTGAGCCATTACAGACCTTACTCAACAATCTTTGCATTCACAAACCAGTGAGTATTTGCAGTATATAGTATTAATTTTCAGTCTCTTGGTTGTAACTAAATATTGTTTACTCAGAAACATAGCTTTTTTTGGTGCATCTCCCTGTTCTTGAGTTGTGCCCTTGCTAATTTTTCATAAGCAATGATGATTTTCAAATTATAGATATTTAGCTATCTTTTGGCCTTCTGAACTGAATTTAGCTATAACGATTTCATCATCTGCAGAGAAAGGATTAAGCAGAGGCTGGCCCTTTACCATGGAGTATTGCCCATATATATGCAATTTTCAAACGATGCAGAAGAGACATTCTCTAGAGCCCTCAAGCTCTTGACGGTGCGTAATATCTCTATAATTGACACCCACCTTCCTTCTCTTAATTGTAGTTTTTATAATGTCTTGTGTTTCTCAAAAATTTTGCATGGTATAGAACAAGGGGCTCCTAGACGAAGGACAGCATGTAACTCTGGTACAAAGTGGAGGGCAGCCAATCTGGCGCGAGGAGTCTACTCACCACATACAAGTCCGTAAGGTTCATGGGTGAATTTCTTCTCTGGATGACAGATCAATGAAGGGGATCATTTTTTAGTGTTAGATATTTCAGTTTCCTCCTTTCTATAACTGTTTATTCAGTTTGAATCATAATAATGGATTTGCTAAACACCAAGTTAGAGACCGAGGAATATCCATATTCTAGAAGTGATTTCATTGGTTGGGGAATTGCTTTCAATTCAATAGTTTTTTTTTTTTAAATTTTTTTTAAACTAGTTTTTGTTATCACAATTGAAATTATCCTGTCTTCTGTCTTTTTTAAGTTGTCTTGAAGCTGAAAGAAGTCATCTTCACTCCAAATTTATGACTATTATTGCAATCGTTGTGGAATAAATCACTGTTTGGTAATCTGATATGGCATGAAGCTATACCTTCTATTAATACCTTATTCTACTTATTTCATCAACTTTCTCGTTGGTATCTTTGTCCAATTTCTTTCATCAAATAGGTCGGGATGGAAAATATCTTCTTCATGATTTATGGAAATTTTTGTGTCTATTTTCCAAAATTATACTAACATGACATGACCATATTGCTCAAATGAGAGAATCAGAAGCCATTCTGCAAATAATTGGGAACTATTTAATAAGTAGAAATTGCATCCATACACTTCATTGCTAGCAATGGAACCAACCGATGAGAAAGAAGGGAGGTTTTGGAAGACCCTAGAACAGTCATTGCCTCTTCAATGTCTAATTTACACAACCTAGCACAGAGATTTTCTGTTAGGCGTCATGATAACAGTGAGAGTAGAGGTGCTTAATGTAAGAGACTCGTGCAAAAAGGGCTTCTCTTACAGAGAACCAACCGCAACATAACCGAAGTTATTGTCACTAGTAGCTCCATTCCTTCTCTTATTAATATATGCTGTCATGCGCCCTGTCCTAGCTGTTGACCATTGCAAAATGAGAATACTACTTGCACTACTAACATTCATAACTTCTTTTATTGCTGCACATATAACAATCTGATGGAATTTTGTGTCATTGGGACATGCATAAAGTGTCCAAGAAGCTTGTGAATATCGGTATTGCAAGTAGCATTACTCGTGCAAATTAGACTTTGAAGCTATCAGGATCATCATGCTCTTGGCATTTCCCTTCAAGCTGTATACACTTGTACCACTTAGCACATGCTATGTAGACTATTAAGTCTATAGATGTTAAAGCGGCCAAGAGGAAGTAAAACCTGTCCAAATGGCCTTTGTTAAGGTTTCCAGGAATCCATCCTGGCATGTGATCCTCAGTTGAAATCTTCATAACCATACTTACAAGTAAGCTGCTGACATAGTTCCCAAGTGAGATTGATGTCATGCAAAGTGCACTTCCAAAGCTCTTTAATCCATACGGTGTCTGAGCATTGAAGAACTCCAGCTGACCCACATACATGAAAACTTCAGAAGCTCCTATAAATGCATACTGAGGAATTTGCCAAAAAATGCTCAAAGAGCTCATGCCATTGCAGTTGGTGCATTGCTTTGCGTACTTAAGCCGGTAGCATTCAACAATTCCGGCTGAAACCATGGCTATGACTGCTATGACAAGGCCAATCCCCATTCTTTGAAGCTCAGTAAGTCCTTTAGAATCTGATTTTTTGAGTCTTCCCACGAGTGGATCAAGAACTCGGCGGTAAAGGAAGATGAACACGGCGACACTGAGGATGTCAAAGCTAGACATGCTTGCTGGTGGTATTCTGAAGCTGGAAACAGTTGTTTTCATGGCGGCACCTTGCTCAACAAAAAGGGAAGCCATTTGTGTGAAAACCACCGAGTATATTATGGTGCAGAGCCAAATTGGAAGAAGTCTTAGTATGCACTTCACTTCTTCGACCTGTGTGATGGGGCAGAGACGCCAGGGGTTGTATAGGCCGTTTTGCTGGTCGTCTAAATCTCTTGATGATATATATGCTGCCTTATCCAAGAACCTGAAATACAGATGGAGTAGTCAAAATAGTCAATTTCTTGCAGCTAATTAAAATGGCCTAGATAATTAGACAAACAATTGAGATCAATTCGACTCAAATTCTGTCATATATGTTGGTATCACGGCTATTTTGATGAACAAGCACCCCGGTTATGACTACTCTTATTCACTCATTAAGTAGTTACTAAACACTTACTTAAAGCCATGGGTATGGAGAATTCTTCTGTTGGCATTGTTGGAAGACTCATTTGTTTCCATGTCAAATAGGTCCTCTTCTCCCTCTGGTGGGATTTGGACTCCCCATTTCCTTGAGGCAGCAACAAGGACTTGGCAAAATCTGCCGAGAGGATTGCCGCTGGACTTGAAGTGTCTGTATCTTGGAGTCCCAACGAGGAACAAAACCAATGCACCAAAAGCAGAACCTGCAGATGCCCAGAAACCAAGAGCCCACAAGCCTTCGTCTTCAAAGTATCCCAGAATAGTGTTCGAGAATAAGGACCCCAGATTCAGAGCTAGATAGAAGTAGCTAAAGAAGGCCACCTTTGAGTGACCCTCCTTGGAGTGCTCTTCATCAAACTGATCAGCTCCAAATGTGGCAATATTTGGTTGATACCCTCCATTTCCCAAGGCCACGAGATAGATAGATGTGTAAAACATGGCCATCTCCAAGCTCGAATGTTTCCCACATGGAAAGTCTTCATTCCCACAGCCCTTTGGTCTGATCAAGAAGAGGTATGATGACAGTGATAAGGATACCAGACCCTGTGATCAAACACCAACACTTATTTTACTCCTTAGTACTTAAACTATAAATAATGATGCTTCACACATCGTTTCCTCTCAATTTCTTCCATATTTCTACATCTGATGTGATTTCAGTCGAATTTCTTCCATAATTGTGTGGATCCCACACAAATTGAACTTATGTTTAAAATGGTGTCTTTATCATTCATTTCGGAGTATAAAACTTATTACTTAAGCAGTGACAAGGAATTTTTTTCAGCTCGACTCATAATATCATGTGTGTTGGGTGCATCTGTGAAGAGCAATATACTGATAAGAAGAAAAAAGAAGAAGAAAGTGTTCGATGGTTTACTTACAATGACAAAGATGACTTGGAAGACGGCACAAGTTTTATATCTTCCCCAGTAGGAGTCACTGAGAAATGCCCCCACAAGAGAAAAGATGTAGACGGTTCCTGTCCATTTGCTCACGTTGTTTGCAGCCTCAGCATTATTTTGGCCTATAACCCTTGTCAGGAACAGCACCAAGTTCACTCCGATTCCGAAAAATGCTAGTGTTGCCAGACCCTGGTTCACTGGTGTGTGGATGCATTCAGCAAAAAAATGGTAAAATAATTACTCTTAATGCCTTCTTAGGCCGCTGAACATTTAAGACAAGTATTCGAAACATCGGACATTCAACCGTTATTGTCTTGGGTGTTTTAAGTTTCCCTCATAGATTTTGTACTCGTGACAAATAACATTACGTATGACAAAATCTAAATTTAAGCAATTATGCTTGTTTCAAAGAATTTAACTGAAATTCTACTTTTAATGCAATTATAAAACAAGTTAACAATCATTGTGCAAATTAAATAGCAGCCTTCAAATATAAATATCCATGATCGATTATTGTCATCTTAATAGTATAGTGATATTCAATATTGTATCAAAGACTTTACTGCGAATCATGTCCGGAATTGGAATTATCACTTGAGGAAATAAGAAATTGTTATCATGCTTCATTCAGCGCATATGACTTTAGGAAATAATAAACACATGCATATGGCAGTTGAAAGGGAAGTGAAAAGAAAAGGGAACGAAATCAGATGCTTGGCCAAATCAATTGCGATGGCTAGCAACTATCTCCTACTTGCTACCTGGTGCTATGGCTTTCGCATGTGCGCTGCTTTTTCACCTATATAAACAAAGGCTGAGATAAATAACTTAAACGAACTCTCCTCCATTTACTAGAAATAATATAAAAGAATGAGAATTCAATTCACTTAAAATTAGATTTATGTGTAAAATTATTTATAATATTAACTTTAAATAAATTAAATTCTAATTATTTTGTTTTTCTAAACAAAATTAAGAATATTGAATTCTATGTCAATAATAATTGTAGTAGTGCATGTGTTTTTTTTTAATGATAAAAGTAATAATTTACATAATATATATTTGCAAATTCTTGTATTTGAACTCCAAACATAATAATATAAAGTTCCTGAAACTATATTGAGTGTCACTGTACTAATTAGGATTGTTTGTTTTTAAAGAAATGAGAAGAAGAACAGGAGATGCATTCCTTCGAGCCATTTATATAGAATGATTATAATCGGCAAAGTTATTAAGGTATAATTAATTTAATCAAGAGTATTTGCTGCCAAACCAGCACATTGAAATGCAGCCATTTGCATGAAAGTAAATCGTTTTAATTTATGAAAGTGGTTTTCATGTCATTATCCACCCCTTATAATTTAATATTATAAAGGAAAAAGAAGGCATACATAAATAATAATTTGAAACGCACACATACATAGAAGCACAAATTACTCATTCTAATGTTTGGAAAATCAAAAAGCTTCTTTTTTTTTTTTTGGTTGGGGAATTGCTAGGTCTGTGGGTGACGTGTTGATAGAAAATTGCGGTGTGGAGGTCCAACTGGCAGCGAAATTTTCGAAAGAAGAAATGATAAGTATGTTCTTTTATCCTTGAGAGCAACCCCCTTCTCGGTCCTTTTTAAAATGGAAATAAGAATTTACGCAAACATGCACGCATGTTACCTGTTCATGCACGAAAACCCTCTTAATTAGTAGCCTAATCGCCTTCTAATACTTCTCTTTTCTTTACCATGATTGTGACTAAAAATTTTTCCTAAACTGTTTTTAAGCATGCTTTTATTCATTTGTCAAGCGTAGATAATAAATACCTATATTTACTTGGGAACTAAAATTTTTAATATTTTGATGCTTAAGAGTAACAAAATAGGGCTATATTAAAATTGTTATTTACTTAAAAGTTATTGTTAAGTTCAATTAGTTATAAAAGATAATAAATTAACTAATTTTTTAGTATCAAGATTCTAAAAAGAGTTGCTCATTGAGCAAAATAATTAGTGTCAAAATGATTTAAATATATAACGAAGAGGAATTATAATAATTTTATCTAAGTCTTCATAATTAATTAAATCAATTCCCAATGATGAAAGATGTAGTTTTTAATATAGATGTATATCATGAAAACTAAAAAATTGACTTGCTACTTTTTCTGGAGTGAAAGTAAGACCATCCATTACGGTTGGAGTGTACAATTAATTCTTCGAAGTATTGGATTTTTACTGCTTTTACTCTTGCTTGCTCACATGGGATATTCGGGAGTCTGTGTTTAATGACACGTGGCGACCGTTCACATCATTTAAGATCCTAGCAGTGCTTACGCGTCAGGCACATCTTGCTTCGAATTGCATGCTTTCCCTCTCACGAGTTTTTCGGGTTTCCTGTCGTTTTGCCTAATTTTTGAAGTTTGTATTGAAACACAGCCAAAAAGGCAGATCTCCCTCTCACTCTCCCTCGTTCTAAACCCTCTGTTTCTCTCTCTAGAAAGATATTTGAGGTGGGGGCTCTGGAGCCAGGAGTTCTAAATGGCCTAGTTTGGAATTTTCTTCACAAGTAAACCGTAAAAGTTTGGTGCATTCATGCTGTCGTTTATTTCTATATACATATCCGGAAGCTGATAAGAAGATCAAAGACTTGTTCATTGGCAGGCTTATAACATAGAGGTGACTGTCCCTAGTTACTCCCTCTGATAAGCCGATAAGCTATCTAAAACATATATATCATATTTCTTCCTAACAAGATATTCATGAAACTTCACCTATTTAATTGCTGCCAACCTCGCTTTTATAGTGATTTAAACGTACACGTTTCTTATGCATGTACACAACATTTGAGCAATAAATGAAGATGATGCAAGAATCCAGAGAGGAAAGATGATCGATCATTCATACATCAACACTATCGTTTGTCTTCGGAAAAATAAAGGTGGCTGCATCTAGAAGGTCGACCAAAACTAAGATGAATAGTTTTATACGGTTAAGAGCTTACAGAGTATGATGATTCCGGCAACCCATCTTCCAGATTTGCTTCTGATCGCAGGGCGGCCATGCCAATCAACACTCCCATCAAGCGTGAATTCTTCAGCTTCTTCTTTGAAGCTCCTCTGCATAATTTTTTTTTAACAGGAAAAGAGAAAAAAAATGGCTAGAATTATGTGATTTTACTATATTGATTTGCTTTCAAAAAATGCAGAAGGTGATCGGAAGAGAAAACTGGAAAAACAAGAAATCTCTAAATGAAAAATGGTGATAGAGGAGGAGGCAATAACAAGCATGAGTTGAATTTCAAGTTAATTACATCAGAAATGGGGAGGATTTATATTATGAATAGATGGGAAATTATATTGAAAAACTCACCTCCTTAGAAAGCTCCAAGCAATTGGCCATTGGTGATCACAAAGAAGAGAAGTGTTGATCGAGGTGAAGGCCAAATGGTAAATAAGGGAAGGAAATGAAAGAAGATAGTTGAGAAAGAAGCAGGGGGGAGGAGTGAATAAATAGACGAAGGAAGGTTGGCATGAACGGTGGATATTGCAGAATGAGATCCACGTGGCGGAACCTCACATTCACTTTGTAAAAATGCCTGTTTCTTTGGACTGAATTATTAGCCATGGCCAAAGTTTTTTTGTGCCCACATAAATTCATGTTCTTTTTTCATTTTCTCTGAATTTTAAGGCAGTCCTGGAGATGCATTAATATTGGCATTACAATCATAGGACTGTCACTGCTCCCAATTGGGTGGATACTTTGACGTTGACACTTTCCAGCAATACCCTCAATCGAATTCCAAATTGCCACACTCAAATTTTGTTTTGACAATTTAGTCCCTGGTTTAGCAGACAATTTGCATGATTATTATCATTTTAAACCAGGGAATCATAACAAAAATGAAGGATGCCCCTCCTAATTTTAATTGTTTAGTTTTTCAATAGGTGTTTTAGTTTGAAGATACTGTAAGTACATGATTGATTGGTTTCATTTCAAAGGGGAACAGAAAACAGATCAAAGAATATGATATATGTTGTCTCAGACAGCAAGAAAATGCTCATTCACATGCTGTTTGCACTCGTGGTGTTAATAATTCTTCATTACACATATATGATTTAGATAATTATTTTTATTCCAGTTATCTGAGAATATATCGGTATAATATTTTCCCTTAGATTTCAAGGCACCGTCCACCATTCTTGTGTTCAAACTCTTGCAATTTATTCCGGTGGAAATTCTTAAAATTAAAAAAAAAATGGTGGGTTGAGAGTAGAAGAATAATTAACTCTTTTTACATCTTTCTAAACTAGAAAATTTGAAAATAACATAGGTTGATTCGTAAGTGTAAGCCACCGAACTTTTTGAAATTTTACAAATCATCTAATTCCTTAAAATTATTGCTAGTAAAATCATTACATAAATTATTAAAAACAATAAACTTTTCCACTTGAATTAATATAAAAGATTAACCTCTATCTCTGATGTTAAAAAATCAAAGACCAGATAAAAATTGCAGAACTGTTGATTCAAAGATCATTGGAACAAGACGATGAATATTATTCTGTGGAATAAAACGTAGTCACATTCTATTCTGATTTGCTTCTGGATGTCTTCACGGTGGATTATATCACAAGGGATATGATTCCATTATTCCATTTATGTTTTCTTATTTCATTTTTCAATTTGATTACAAGGTTTTAGAAATCCAACTCATTTCCCAGTGGGAAACAATGCATATTGAACATTTCTCTCTCTCTCTCTCTCTCTCTCTCTCTCTCTCTCATGTTAGCTTATTTCTCCATTTTTTTAAATTATTACAAGACATTTTTAATTGATTTGAATTCGGGGTAAGTTCCTGTCATAAGCTTTCTGAAATTTGGAAGAGCATCAAGAAAATGTAAAGATTCTTTTGGAATAGGAAATTAGGAATTTTAATATTTACATGAGTTGTTCATTTGGCACAAATTGTGAAAATGTGTGTTTTATTGTTTAAAATGATTTTCAAATAAGAGTTAGAGTTTTGTGGGGTTACAATTCATATCTTGATTAACTTTTAAAAATTTGTCAAAATTATGTACACAGTCTTCCAAATGTAATTTTGGATACATGAATGAACGACTTATTTGATTCTTATAATTTAGAAAACTTTGAAATGTATAAACTCCTAAGTGAATCAAGTAGATAATCAATTTAGTGAGTCTAGGAGCTCATTAGATCACGGAGAATCAATTAAGCAATTAATTTATTTTAAAAATTTTAAACAATGAGCTTGTGTAATCAAATAGATAATCTATTACACGCAAGCTAAAATTTAAAATTACAGCAAAATTTTCTCTTCTCCATCTCCTATTTAAAGCCTTCATTCATACTTACGAAGATTTAGGACACTCCAAAACCCCAAATTTTTTTGAGTTTCCTAATTTTGAAATCTAAATCTTTGAGTAAAAAATCTTTGAGAACTTCATCATTTTAAGCTTCAATTGTATCTTGTACTTTGGGTGCACTATTGTGTTTCATTTTTTACTCATATTTTTGGGTTTTCTTTTTTGGATGAAAAATCTTAAGAATTGTAGAATACCATAGCTATAGGGAGTGTATTCTTATGTGACATATTACAAAGAAGGGTTTGTATAATCTAAGAGAATATTGTAAGATTTCAAGAACCGTTAATCTTGAAAGATTTAGTAACCAAAAAATGTTTGATTTCAAAGAGTAAATGTATATGAAAAGTAGATTTCCTACTTGATCAAATCACTACACACAATTTACATCCTCTTTCCCTTGTCTTTATTTATTTTCAGCACTTTTACTATCAATTTCATGCTTGAACTATTGCATTTGATTCTTAATTCATAAGATATGGAAATTGGCCTGAATGGATTGTATATTCTCTTGTTTCCAAGTACATAGTTTTGATTGCTCTGTTTTTAGGGCATAAAAACTCTTATTGAGCAAATTTTTTAAAACCCCAATTCCCTCCTTTTAATGTATCTTTATTTTAAATTTTAAGATATGGTTGATTAATTATAAGCAAATAATAAGGACAAATTCTGTAGCAGCTCCAAGTATATTTATGTTCTTTCCATAAACAAGATGTCTTTCGTAGCCAACTTGTCAAATACATGACCAGTGATTTAACAGCACATAAAAAGTTTGTAGATATATAGATCAAATAATGCAATAAAATTCCCAATATTGTCTCCTATCATTGCTTCCCATCCTGTACAATTTCCTCTTTGCGTCTAGGTTCTCTGGATAAAGAAATTTTTTTTGATAGCAACTAAAATATTCGATCCACCTATATGTTTGGGCAGAGAATAAACAGTTAGGTGCATATAGTAAAGGTAGTCCGTCAAACACATTCCTAAACTTTAGTCAGTATCCCAGGAAGGTAAGGTATGGTAGAAGAAAAATATAGATAATTTGATAGTCTTTACATATAGGCTTTAAGATGGTTTCATCATGATATTCGTAAGAATTCATGACTCAATCGGGAATGCATAAATATACTAAAAGTTGAGAAATCTTGTTTAATATACATGCTTTAAATATAAATTAACTTCACTTGATGTGAATAATATGTACGAGTGGTATACATTCAATTAAGTAGAATAATTTTAGATTGTTGTCGGTCCACTTAAGTTGCCGAAAGATTTAAAAAGTAGAATTGAACCGAGTCGAAAATTTAAACATTATCAGACTTGGTCGGATGATATGCTAAAGAAAATTAAACAACAAGTGGTCTCGATTTACTTTTACTTCTATATCGTATTCTTATTGATTCATGCATGTAATATGGCAACAATGGCAAGAGATGCAATTAAACTTTGGTTACGTGTTATATGTTTTTGCGCAGTCTTTACATTTGTAATTTTACATTTTTCATGTATTAAATGTCTAATTATTTATATTAAATTTTATATTTTTTAAAGCATAAATTATTCAATCTAATATATAGCTCACAACTCATCTAAATTAATTCATGCATGTATTAAATTTTAATCATGGCACAATTGAATTGAACTTATTGATATTTTTTTCAAAATTTTACTTTTTTGCAACTTGTTAAATCATTACGACTGTAAATTTAGAATCCATTAAGAATGTAATTTTATAAGAAAAAATCTTATATGAATTTGAAATTAAATTTTTCATCTTTTATATTTATTAATCAAATTTTATCAATTTATCTAACCATTTTATATCAATTTTAATTTATATTTGGAATACAATTTCAAATCTTGCTTTAGCATTGTTATCATACAAATGAGTTTGACATCAAACGAACCTTGCAGCTAATGTTTTCGATAGCTTATTTTTTGAGTTGTTGTAACGTAATTGTGTATCTGTTTAGCAAAATTATATCATAAGATATTTTTTTACACTCGTGCTTCAATTCTTGGACGTCAACGACAAAATCTGACAAAATGTGATATTTAGATTCGATTTTTCTTCTTCCAACGATAAGCGCAGTATTGCCTTTTGATCTCAAAAACACACCTTAAATCCTAAGTTGAAATGAAAAATTATTGATCTCAGTCTGATTAAATATATCGAGAAAAACCTGCTTTATGAGCTGGTTTGCACCAGCTCTAGAATTTTGACTAATAATTTAACCTAAAAGATATGGTGAAATGGCTTTAAAAAAAAAAAACAAACTGGTAGCCGTCTTTGCATCCTAAAAGTCTATTTAATAACTCCTAGTTGCAATTGACAACTTTTCTAATGGGAGAGTTTTCAAATTCATATTGATAACGTAGTCTGCAAATAACTTATTCTACACGAGTCTGCCGAATTATCCGCTATGTGTTAAATTATGGGAATTGCATTGAGAATAACGTTTCGAAAAGTCATAAAAATTATCGGAACAGGTTATCCATATGGTCTAATTAATATGTCATATTTGGCAGATGTTTCCTAATGATGCTCCTTTTGAACTGGCAAAGCGATAACTTATCAGTTTATTAAAGTCCAGTTTCAGCAGCATTAAATTTCAATATCTCTTTAATCAGATATTATCATAGAGTTTAGTTTAGATCACACACCCTTTTCTTATATTCTAAGGGCTGTGTCATATTGGTTTTGAAATTTTGCTACTAATGACAGTTTTTGATTCATTTTTTTCTTTGTCCTAATCAGAAACCATTTTTGCACAAGATGTCAAAATTTCAAAGTAAAAGGAAGCCTACTGACAAGGAATACAACTGTTAAGCATCATCCAACACACTAGCTCACCCTTTTTTCTTGAAGAAGCAAAAAATGAATAAAAATCGATAATGACACGGAGATAGGGTGTTGAAAAATTCCATTTTCACAATTCATTTCAATCATAATCTTATTAGGTTATGCACACAACGCAATTTATTTAAAATTATCTTATATATCATAAGTACGGAATCAACTTAAAATAAATTATAATATGAATCTAGATTATTATAATAAAATTGTAAAATATTAGATTGTGCAAATAGTATCACTCAAAATGGAAGATGACAGAGATAGTATGATGATTCACACAATATGTGTGGGGTGTACCACAAGCATTGCATGCCTGGACGTGGGGTGTGGTGACAAAAGCAAAAATCGCAAAGTCTGCTTAAGAAGTCAATTTCAAGATAAAGATATCGTCTTGCCAATACATTTTCCAACATCTGCTTTTCAAAGAAGAAGCCAATATGAAGGGTTAATAGCAATTGGCAGCCTATTAGGTAGGGCCTCAAATTTCAAAACTTGAAAATTATATTATTTCGTTATAATTATTAATAAGTTAATAACCTTCACTAACTTTGGCTGTGAAATGGAATTGCTCGTATTGCGTCAACGTATACTGACTTATCAACAGCACCACCATAAAGCAGATTGTGGATTTTCTTACGCAAACATGCACTAAGCTTGAATTTCTGCAATAAAACATTTTCCTCACATTGAATATAAAACCTATGTCTTATCATACGGATCCATGTTAAAAGTTGTAGCTTTCTCTCTCTCTATATATAATATTAATTCTGCTGTCTATTTCAATAGTCAGATCCCACCACTAGTAATATATATAGACATCAACATCATGACCAAATTTAATCAGGAATTCGGGATATATACAACAATCTTGATGTGCATCAAAGAAGGCGAGGCAGACAAAGACCTGTTTTTAGTCTATGTCCACGAGCACAATTTTATGCACATATTGGTTGAACTAGTTCTGTGGATTCTTCTGTTTGGTCTTTCTCTGGGTGCATATTACCCTAACAACTAGGCAATTGTTTTACTGTTGCTGCAGTTTCAATCTATGGATTCACTTATCACGAACAATATATATGTATTTGTGAGAGTTACTATTTGCTGCTTGTTTTGATGGATACTAGACAGTGTCATGAATGGTTGTTTTTAGTCCATGTCCATGAGCACAACTTCATACAATGATTGGTTGAAGCAGTTCTGTGGATTCTTCTGTTTGGTCTTTCTCTCGGGGCATATTTACTCTGTTAACTAGTCAATTGTTTTGCTGTTGTTGTTTCAATCTTTGGATTCACTTATCATCAATAATATATATGGATTCGTGAAGGTTGCTTGTTGATGGATACTAGATAATGTCATAAATGGTTTAATTTATTAAGAATATTATATTACTATCATTCACTACTATAAAAATGCCAAATGACATCAATTGTTTAGAAGGTTCGATGTTGGTTACAAGACATATATATGAGCGATGTTGTATATCTAACGATTTGACACTGGCTCTTAAACCAACATTAAAAATAATAATTACGTCGATGTTTTCCTTTTTTATAGGTAAATTGATATGTTGAGTTCTTGTATAATGATAAATTATTGATATAAGACATTGATTTCAAAATAACAAGAAAAACAATTAAAATTGATATGGAAAATAAGTTATGGCATCGGTTTTTAGTTTAACAATTGATGTCATTATTTATATAAATTATTGGTTTGTAAATTACCATTAGAAATGTTTTTTTTCATATCATATGTTTCATATAATATGTCGATTTGTCTTAAATAATCGATATATAATATTCGATATAAGACATTAAATTTTTTGAAATAACTAACACGTATTTTATTCCCCCTAAATCCCATAACACCTGGAGCAGTCTTCACCTAAATCTAATAATAGAATACATTCATTCATATTATTATACATATAGTATTATTATAAACAATGGTATTCAAGTTCTATCTTAATGTCTATATGATAAAAACAAATAATATCCAATACAAAAAAAGTCTCAATGGCAACAATTTCATACATTTAATTGAGTTTAGAAAAATTGAAGTTATTAAAGTAATGAATAACATGTATATATTGCAAATTTTGATAGTAATACATTTAGATGTTAAATAAGGATATCACATTGTCTTTCAATGATAGGCCATTGATAGACCCTTCTGTAAAATCTATTGTGACAAAAGAATGGTACAAGCAAGTTATAATTGATGTTGTAAATGCAATATTAGTATTATATGCTTCTATTAAAAAGAAATTTATTGTCTAATTTATGCCATTAAATTTTCATAGTATCTAGGTTGTTTATTAAGTTAAGAAATACCATTCTCGCCACTAGGTTGGAAACAAATGTGAGTACTAGAAGAGTCAAAATATAGCATGTAAAACTTATATCATATTAGAAAATTAAAAATATATAAACAAGCATTAGAAACTAAAATTTTAGAAGATGACACTAATTATACAAAAAATATGAGCATGACAACCAATTACCTTCAAATTTCTAACTTTTTAAGAGGATCTTCAACCTATATCCTTTAACATGATCATCTAATATGTATAACTCTTCCACATCACCTTTATTGTCCATTGAAGGTATTCTTATAGAGAAAAGAGAAGTCTCTTCAATATTATTTTTTATATTTTCTTCGTCTTTATTATTGATAGTTTGTCTCTTCTTTAGTAGAGCCATATATAATTTTTCATCTAAAGAGTCTGCAATATAAAAAACTTATTTTTCTTTGGATGTCATTATGAATGACTCTCCTTTGTGACTTTTCTTATTTAGATTTATTAGTTTGAATCCTAACTTATTAACCCAAATGCTATTCTTATTCTCAATCCATTTACATCAAAACACATGCACCCTAAGCATAGCATAGTTAAACTCCTAATGTTTTCAACAACATCGTAATATGACATATTAGTGTAAATAAGGTTCTTGTCTTTGGAAAAATTCACATGCATAGCTTAAGCCATTAAAGTAACCCCGTTATTTTTCATAATTTATCCTAACACTTTCTTACCTATAATTCTTCGCTTGTGATAAGACCTTGAAAGTCTAGTAGCCCCTGCATTTGACAAGTATTATTGTAGAACTTGGCCATCTTCTCAGTAATATAACCTTTGATAATGTACCTTTTTGGTTGATGTTGATTCCTTACATACTTTTTTAGGATTTTCATATACCATATAAAAGGATACATCCATTTATAGTAAATTAGTCCACACAATTTTGCCTCTCTCCTTAAATAGATAAAAAAAATGCACCATGATATCAAAAAAAGAAGGTTGGAAATACATCTCAAGATGAAACAATGTAACTATAACTTCTCTTCACAAGTTATCTACTCAAAGTCAATAACCTTGCTACATATTACATTAAAGAAGAAAACAAAATCTAGTAATAATGTATTTAACATACTTTGACAAGATCAACCGAATAGCCATTGATAATAATTGTTACATTGAAGCATAGAAATCATAAGACTTTAAATCAACTAACATTAAATCTTTCATTAAGACATGGCTCTTAATGCTTGAAGAATATCCCTATGGTACTTTAACACCAAATAGGCACTTGAAAAAACTTGTCTTCTTCTTTTTAGATGAAATGTGACAAGCTAATAGAAGATACATATGTTGACTCTTTTTCCTAGTGCTAATTCTTCTCGAGTGGACATTTCAACCAAGTCTAGTCTAACTTTGACTCCATCATTTCTCTTCCTTCATACATCCAACAATGTTTTAACAAGACTAATCATAAATAGTTTTATCCACATGTATAACATTAATGTTATATCTCACAAGTAGCTTTTTCTATTATAGAAAATTAAAAAATATGAACTTTTTCTTTACTAAGTCTCTCCATTTATAGGCTTGTTAGGCTTGCTAAAAATGACATTGACATTTCTAATCTATTCATAAACCTTATCTCTAGTTAATGTTATTGTCTTTGTAGACTCCTTTGCTTTAATAGATACAAGACGAATTAGATAAAATCAATTGTGTATATCTTCCATATGCCATATTCATTATGTATACCTTTAGTTAATGCTATAAAAAATAGATGATCTCTTATTCCTACTAGTTTGAGCATCCTAACATAGCAATATTTCACACACAGATGCTTAAGAAGCTTATTACCAATTTTCTTTTCTTAGCCTACAGCAAATTTAGTAAATTTCTCATCCTGCTCAACATATTTAGGACTCATTTGATTAACAGACATCTATGTACAATTTATGACTACCTAATCTAAATCTCAATATATACATAAGAAATATCCAGACAAAAAAAATGCACTAATATATGAACAATATGAAGGATATAATAAAGTTTATTGCTTTCGATACCAATATTGAATTCACATGTCGAGCTTTCTAAATTATAATAAATAACCTCAATGTTGTATAAACTAAATTGGATAAATTTGTTGAACATCATCCTTCATAAACACATCACATAACTTGCTAAAAATGCAAAATGTGTTTAATTCATGGAGAATATATGCAAATATCAATAATCATACTATCTAAAATCCTAAAAAATGAAATTAAACACACAACATCCAAACAAATATAGAGGTATGCAATCATAACATTAAGATGTTCTTTAGGTTTAAAGAAAAAATAAGACATTCAAATGTATTTAAATGGTGAGAAGAAAACTTTAGCAAGTTAAGGAACTAGATATTAAATGTAAGCTTTGATAATCTTTAGTGGGAATTTCTCTTTAGGGCACAATGAATCTCATGAGGAAGATACTCTCACTCTACACTCTGTGCTTTTCCATTGAGACAGAGCTTACCTTCTATTTTAACTTTTACTTTCATTTTTCATAAATTTGTTTAAAATTGAAATAGCATCATTTCATTTTCCACGTCAGGTGTACACTAAAATTGACATCTAATATTAATATACTTTATTTAAAATGTTAATGGCCAAATATAACACGTCAATTTCATAACAACTACCATCTTAATAGCTTTCTATGTTGATTTTTAATTAAAAAAAGACTAATGTGTTAACTTACACTAGAAAATTTAAAAGAAGACAATCCCAACATTGATTTTCAAACAAACTGATATCATTTCCTATAAAAAAAAATTGATGTGTTAAATTATGTAAATGCAAAACATCTTATTTTCTACATCAATTCAAATTTAAAAAATAATGTCTTAATGTAAGGATTGCAATTTCAAGCAAAAAATAGACATGGTCTCTTTTGGATTTTTTTTCCTCATAGAATAATCATCATATTGAAATCTTTGAAATTTCATATTAAAGATGATAATTAGAAAATGCTAAATAGAAAAAATTATTTTTAAATGTTTTAAACAAAAAAAAGTATTATTTTTCCTTGTTATAAAATGAAATCATTGTATATTCTATTTATAATATACAACTTCCATTTCTTTATATTGAAAGTTATCCAAATGCAAAATTATAGAGAAAATAAATTAAGAAATATTTAAGAAAGAAGACAATAAATAATTATGAAAATATATTCTATATTTTTTTATTTCCATATATATTACTACATTGACAAAACTTTTCATTATATATATATCTTACATAAAAAAAATACACTAATAATAAATAAACAAATGAAAAAGGAAACTATATTCCATCCTCACTGGCAAGAATTATACTTTTTCTTTTATTGCTTAAGACTTTCTAAGTTAGAGGATGTACATCATTGTGCTTAGATTATCAAATCTAGGTAATATATTTACTTCCATTACCAACTTGAGAGTATGGATCAAATTCAAGGATAACTTCCATTCCATATCATTCAGCATATTTAGAAATATTATCTTTCTTGTTAAAAGATTTACCTTCTTTACTATCTCAGGCTTTATGGTGTGACAACATCAATTTGTCAAATAATCATATTGTTCGACTTTGCCAATTCTTGTTAAAGGATTCTTGTTATATAGTGAAACTTGAGATATCAAAAAAGGCAAATCTTTTAACAAGATTCACAATATTTCCAAATATACTAGATAAGATGAAAAGAGAGTTATCTTTAAATTTGACCTAAACTCTTGAATTAGATAATAAAGGCTATAAGGCAACATCGAAATGTTTAAATTGGAGAGTTTGAGTAAAATTTATAAGCAATATGTAAAACATTAGACATTGATTATGAAATCACAATCGATCTAAAATATGATTTTTTTTTCATTTAGGTTAGTCATTGATATACTTTTTTATATTGATTACATTAAACACCAACATGCAAAGGATTTGTAGTTTAAAGTATGGCACCTCAAATTCCTTTAGACATTAGTTATTTACACAACTAACATAGTATATTTTTGCAATTTTTTGTAGCCTCATGAATGTCATAGTACAATTTAATTAGCTAGTTGTTAACATACCTTTACACATCAATTATTTACATGAACTGACAATATAAATCTTTATGATTTCCCATAACCTTGTAAATACCATAATTAGTTGGCTATAAATATATCTTTAGATGTTAGTTTCTATATACAATTGATGTCTAATATCCAAACCCAATTTTAAATATAGTGTTTAGCATTTGTTTCAATATTAGATATTTAAAAATTGACGTAATAAGTTGGAATTTTATATCCATATCAATTTTTATTAAATAACCGACATGTTTTATGTGTTTTTTCTAAGCCAATATCGGCTTTGCAAGATTTGTCACACATAATAGAGATAATTTTACACAATAAAATCTTTGAAATTTTGAACGATGATATCATTATATAGTAAAGATAAAAAATGACAACAAGAAAAGATCGAATATATCTACAAATTTACAAATGAGAGTAAAGATAAATTGAAAACTAGAATTATAATAAATTATTATATAAAGATCATATATCATAATAAATTTCAAATTTTTATCATTGGTCTTATTATGGATCTCATTGGAACATCTCATTCGTTCTATGAGATTGTCAAAGACTTAGCGAATGAATGAGATGGTTTAATAAGATTTCCATCAAAAGCTAGATTTCCTCAAAGACACCTTATAAAGAAGTTTTTAAAACAAAAATCTAGTTTCAAATCTTATTGAAATACCTCACTTATTCTGTGAGCTTGTTGGAAACTCTAGAAAATGAATAAAGTGCTTCCATAAGATTGCAAACTAGAGATATCACTATAATTTTATCAAATTTTGTTATGAATCTCATCAAAACATCTTATTTATTATGGGAAAACTTCCAGCCATAAAATGGATGAGTTGCTTTGACAAGATTCCCAACAAAAGATTTCATCGAAGACTATTTCATAAAAAATAGAAAGTTAGAATATAAAGTGGAAAATTTAAATGCTCTTTGGTACACCAACCATCTCCATTATTAATACAAAAATTAATGTGTTAAGATATGTCAATTTCTAAGACATTACTTTAAGTGTCAGTTATATAGAAAAATTAATTTGGTAATTTTATCCCCATCTTCTAAACCAACTTTTCAACTCTTATTAGATGTGAATTCTTTAACAACTAACATAGGGAGATATTATAATTTTACAACATCGGTTTTTAGTTAAAAATTGCATGTCACATTACTTGTCCTTTCAAAAACATTATCACATCATACATATTTTTCTTTTAATCGACATTAATCAGCCAGCAATATATTGCAAATCTAGGTAAATGTTTAGTGTAAACTACGAATTTTTTTTGAAACCTTAAGTATTTGATCACACTGATTCGTTAGCTACTATGAACCACAAATATTTTGATTTGTGGGGTATTGCTTTAAGTGCGAGATTAAATTTTTCCTCTTTCTTTTTCATAGGGTCCATCAGAACAAAAGTTCAATATCCATAATCTTTCTATGTGCATCATTTAGGACCTTAAGCTGTGGTATTAGATAATTTAAAAGATCAATTCCTTCGCTTAGTTGTATAGTTAACATAATACGAATATGTTAAAAATAAACAAGTGAGATCAATTTAAATTAAATTTTATTATATATAATAAATGACGGTATGTATGTAAAAAAAATGAGTAAATATAACATTATTTCTTATATTAAAACTCTGTGCATGCTTGTAATGCACAAATCTAACAAAAAGAGAAAGCGTATATTTAAGTGCAGAATCAGCATTAATGATTGGATAGTAAATGATGGACACTAACCTTGGTGGCCAATTGTCAATGAGATTTCTTCTCAGTTAGGTCATCCCACAAACAAATCCTTACTTGCTCTTTCTAAGTGTTTGGTTCACTCCTTTCTACTTTTTTGTTTTTTGTGGGACGCAATGTGAGCCTTGTCTCTTGTTATCCTTATTAGAAATGTGCAGAGGCAGGCTCACCCAATTACTAATCAAAGAAACTACCTGCTCTCCAAGACTTCAAAAAGCAAATTGTAACCACAGGAAAGTGCTACCCCATTCACATATAGTTGGCTTCTGCGATAGCGAGCTGTGCTCTTGTTATCCAAAGCAGCAAATCTACGGTCATACCTGTGATATCCTGTATCATTAATTGACTTATCTACATTTAGTGCCGTGCCATCACGAGTTCTATCCGGGGTTGAAATTTCTTCTCTTCCTAATATTATAGAAGCGATGATGATATTACCCTTTTTATAATATATTATTGATTATTGATAGAATAAGTGTATTCTACTTGTTTATATAGAAAGCAAGTATATTTTATTCATAATGATCATTCATTACTTTTATTTATTTCTTTTAATAGTTTATTTAAAAAAATCTTTTAACAAATTATTACTTTATTATAAAAATATTAATATAAAAAGTATATATTAATTGAATTAGTTACATATTTTAATTTTTATAAAAGCACCTGAAAATTAAATTTCATTTTATTCAAATTTTGTAATTATTTTCTTTATATTAATTTCAAGTGTTATATTTTAAATTAAATAAATATACATTGATTAAAATTTTATCATAAAAATGTACTTTTTTCTTTCTTTTATTTACACCATTAAGTAATTTAGATATAACCAAGTATATTTTCTTTATTATAAAAATATTTTAAATAAATTAAATATTTTGTTTAATTTAATACTATACATTCTATTTTTAACCTTTATTAATCTATGATTGATGCACTATTTTTTTCTTTTTTTAATTGCTTATTGTGTATTTTTATTTTTTTATTTTTTTTAAGTTCACTTCTGTTAATTATTATAAAATTATTTTAAATAAATTAAATATTTAATTTAATTTAAATAATTAATTTTATATTGTATTTTTAACTCTTATTATTTTACAAATAACATATTGTCACTTTTTTTTGTTACTTTGCATTTTTTCATAGCTCATACATTAATAATATAAGATAGTATAGATATAATATATGATATATTTTATTTTTATTATAAAAATATTTTACATGAGTTAAAAGTTTTACTTAATTGAATTAATTAACTATATATCCTTTTTTAATTCTTATTACTTTACAGGCGATACACTATCTCTTTTTATTTTTTTGTTTGCTTCTTTGAATACGTTTTTCTTTTATGCCCATTTATATTTTTTATGGCTCATTCGTTTATATCACAAAAATAATATAAATATAATATGATATATTCTATGTCAAACAAGAAGTAAAAGTTTTTAGTTATTTATTTTTTATGTAATTTCTATCATATTTATTTTTATGTTGAAGATTTTTATATAATCATATATAGAGTCAAATTATGAAGACCTTATACTTGCTTACAAAAACTAATTGATTTTACGCACTTTTATTTAGCAAAAAATTAATATATATGTTGAAAATTTGTAATTCATGAATTTAAATATATGATTATAAAATAAGCATAATAAATTAGATTCTAAAATTTTTATATGATGAAAATCATTTAAAATTTATTTATATAAACAAAATTTCAATTTAAATGAAGGATCATTTTCAATCCATGTATCACACAAGCTTACAATTTAATTAAACACATGCACAGCACAACCTACAAGTATGAAGATTCAAGACTTGTCATAAAATTTAAAATTTTTACATGAATTATGTATAAAAGTAAATTTTATTTAAAACATTATTCTTTTAATTTCTAAAAGTTTGGGTGGTTACTCAAGTGTATAGAAGTTCTGTCTATGACTCGCTCTTGTATGTAGCATAGTTTTAAATTACGGTCTATTGTTGTTGCGGATCATCTCGTACAACTGCAAATTTTTTAGTTTTACATTACAAACACACAGATTTTTCTCATATTTATTGCAATTTTACTAATCATAGTATAATTGTAACTATGATCGCACCTTAATTAGTTTAAGATTATGATATGCAGCCTGAATTACACACATTATAGTGCTTTTATTTCCTCCTGCGTAAGTAGTTTAAAAAAAATTACTGTATAATTAAGAAGAGATAGAATGATTACTGTGGCGAATATCATGTAGCACTAAGTGGAGAATTGAAGTAGGTGGTTTTCAAGGTCTAACAATGAGCCCCCATCGTGTAATTATGAAGCATGAGAGAACACAGACAATTTGGCCAGCGATTTAGCTGCCAGTGGTAAACACAGAAGCCACAATGGTGGGTGTAGGAGTGTGCTCCAGCCATCTTTTCAATTAGGTCATCTCTATGCTAATTCACATCAACATATCTGAAACGTCTTATTCATCCTTTTTGGGGTGGCATTATTATAATTATAAAACTGTTGAAGATCTGCATTTTTAGCATTAACATGTCCTTCTTATGATTGGCCGCTGCTATGTGCCAAATGCCAATAGGATCATCATGTGTTTAATGGTTTCACTACAATCTTCTGGTCTTGAACTTTTCTTGGTTCTGGTTTTGCAATCCAATGGACTTTGACGTGTGTCTTCTGCTATGCGGATATTAAGCATTTCTTATGCCATAAGTCCTGCAGATCATGTTAATGGGGGCGTGGGAAGCAAGCAAGTGTGATAAAATCTCCTGTTTTCTTTTTTCAGCGTTTTTTCTTGACTAATTAGGAAGAGACATTTTATTTCAACTGATAAGAATTTCTTATTATTGAAAAGTATAAATGCAATTATGCAAGTATAACCGTTGGTCTGTATATTTTATCTGATTATTTATTAAAATCAGATTCATTGTGAGTTAAAAGAGAAACAGATGTGATATTTGAAAACTTACTAATATAATAAAATTCATATTTTGTTAGTGTTTAATCCTATCTCAATGTATTTCATTGAACTAGCTGGTGCATTAAATCCTACTTTTTGATGAGCAAGTGACAGGTTGTCCACAGGCAGATCAACATGAGGAGATTTCCGTTTTTATAATGTTGATTGTTGACTTCATGTCGTTTCACAAAGGGAAAAGAATAGTAAAGATTTCCATTATTCAGGATTACTACAAAATGTGAATCTATGATAATGGATCCAAATCTGATCAAAACTAGTGGAAGGTCATATGCATGCACACACACAAACCCTAATTATTAGTCAGTGCTTCTGACAAAGACGCCCAGCTAGCGGCCCCAACTAGCCCGGCCATAACTAGTACACATAGTAGCAACCTCATCTAAATCTAAATCCTCCATAACAAATGGAAAAAGCTAGCTGTGACTGATGATGACTGCCTGTATGCAGAAGGACATGTCTATATATGTCATTTGGTTCATAATGGAACATGAAAGCCATTTTAATGAAACTTTTTGAGACTTTAATTTGTTGTATCAGAGGATAGAACATAAAGGAGAAGGTGGGGGTAAATGGTAGTGTCTGAAACGTTTGAAACTCTTCCGAAACAAGCAATATGCTGCTTTTAATCATCATCTGAATCAGGAAACTATAACAAGTTTGGATAGCAAATGGTGCAATAATTAAATCCAGATATAACACCTTGTGGTCCTCCCTCTAATTTCTATAAACAAGTGTTGCATCCAGTATCAAGGTCGACACACTGGATGAAACCAACAACATAAATACAAAAAGTTACAATTTTGCTTCTTCTTACTTTTGATTGATTTAGGTATAAGCTGTCTCTCGTGCATTTGTAACTCTGGGTTTAATTATCACTGAGTAATCTATTTTTCTTTCATTTAAATTCCAAAATTTGGGTTTTTCTTAATGATGTGAGTGATAATCTATTTATATATAATATATAGCCATCACTTTAGACATTGAACATGTAAAAAATCAATATAATAATTTTATTTTTCATTTTCTAAACCAATTCTTCACTTCTTCTTAGATGTCAATTGACTTAATTCTCTAATAACAAATGTACAAAAATATTAAGATTTTACGATATCTATTTTTAATTAAAACTGACATAATATTTTTAAAAATATCATTACATTATATATATATATATATATATATATTAATTTTCACTTTAGTCAACCTCAATTGATTAAATTGGTATCATATTTTTGTTGTAGCGTTACTTTGTAATTAACATTTTGCATAAATGATGTAATTTGTTTTCAATTTTCATCAATATAAAATGTAACAAAAACAAACAAGTTTTAAACCAATTATATGTGAAAGTTGTAAATTAAGGACTGAATTCTTATCACATTTTCATTGTAGTGTTACTTTGTAATTAACTTTATGCATAAATGAATAATTTGTTTTCAATTTTCATCAATATAAAATGTACCAAAAAAAAAAAGTTTTAAACCAATTATGCGAAAGTTGTGACTTGTAAATTAAGCACTGAACTCTGCCATTAGCACTATTTGAAATTCAGCCGTAAGTAGCTATAGCAAATCAAATAAGTGATCACTGATCAGCAATATATATAATTGATTAACACAGTCAAATAAAAGACAGATGCTTCCTACCAAAAATAAAATAAAAAGTAGATACACTCCCACATGTTTAGAGACAGACGATTCTAAATGACTACAATATCATTGTAGCAACGTAGCACTTTGCGGTCATCCCTTTAATGTCTATAAACAAGTATTGCATCAAAATCAAGGTTGACGATGACACCAACAACGTAACAAATACAAAAAGGTGCAATTTTCTTCTTACTTTTAATTAATCAAGTTAGGTATAAGATGGTAACTTTCATGGGGGGAAAAAATGGATTTTGTTGAATATACTAGTCATACAGCTTGTTTTTTAACGTCATGCATAAATGATATAAGATATACCAAAAAAAAAGAAATGAGTTTTAAATCAATTTTGTTCAATTTGCAAAGATTGATATTTCAGATGTCTAAATCACAATAAACAAAAGAACAAGTGGTTTTACCTGATACATACATATATATATTCAACAGATTGAAACTCCAATAGTCATTAGAGGCACATTTATTAATTAACGGGTGAAATGTTGTTAAAAGTTATATCAGTCATCAATCATCACATAACGTCAAATAATTTTTTAATTTTATTGTCTACGTTATCAAGGTTTTTTTTTTCTTCTTTTCTTTTAGAAATTTAGCAATCAAACAAAGGGAAGCATTACATCAAATTACTATTGTATTCACGGAGGAAGCTAGGGAAAAAATATTGGAAGGGTTGCAGTATAATTTGTTAAGAATTCTTATGAAAATTTTTAAAATTTTGAGAAACTAAGCACGATTTTTTCTTAGACGGTGCAGGAAAATTTTGTAATTTTTCCTACTTTGGCCGACATACATGGATGCATTTGGTGAATAAATAAATTAGCACCGTAATATAATGGGAACTTTTGTTTGTTGCATTTTTTATATGCAAATGCAACTTACACTTATTTCTCTTAAAGCTTACTCTAATTATAAGCATATTATTCGATCTTAAAAAATATAATGATAAGATGATAATTTTTATCAATTTTTTTAATAGTAAAAGTGGTAATTTATTTAATATATTTATAGGCAAAATTTTAGAATGAAAAGTGAATTCCCTAAAAGTAATATTGAATTACAATTCATTTTTAAGGTGGATTTTATTGAATATTAAATTATACAGCTTACTTTGTAACGTTATGCATAAATATGACATAATTTGTTTTCACTTTTCACCAATATAAAATATACAAAAAAGAAATAAGTTATAAACCAATTACGTGAAAGTTGTGACTTGATTAAGGACTGAATTCTGCCATTAGCACTCTTTGAAATTTAGCTGCAAGTAGTTATAGTGGATCGAATAAGTGATGCAAGATAATTGATTAACACAGTCAGATAAAAGGCAGACGCATCCTAAAAACAAGTGGTGGTGTAGTTCCAGAAATAATATAAAAAGTATAATTTTCTGAAAAATGGTAAATTCTTAAATCCTTGGGTTAGTTATTAATTATCAAAATGAAGGAAGTACTTACACTCTCTTAATAATTTTTTTTATATCTTTTATAGATAAAAATATAAAATTATTATAATTTAATTTAATTAAACCTTATTGTTTTTATCATTTAAAAATTATGACAAATATAATTTATTAATTATAAACTATAAATATAATTATTTTCTTAATTATATAATAAATAGAATGATACTATATAAAATCATATGAAATAAATATTAAATTTTAAATTGTAAATATAATTATAATAGTGATTTAATTCTAAATAGAATTATTATATTATATTAAATTATTTTAATTTATTATATTTATTATTTATTATTTTAATATTCAATTATAAAAATAAAAAAATATATTTCTTGTCTATTTTAAATCAATTTAATAGAATCAGTTATTTAAATAATATTTTTCTTCATTTAATAATGTCCCATTTCAATTATATTAAGATAATTTAATAAATATATAAGTCATCTTAATTTTTTTATATAAGCTTATTTTACTTTTTATAATAAATTAAAAAATAAAAAATTGCTAGTTTAGAAAAATTACAATAGAAAGAGAGATTAGAAATATAGTTTAAAAAATAATTTAAGACAATTAAAACCTATTAATACTTTTTATTTTTATATTACAATTTTAAAGAGTATATTAGTCATTTTAATAATATTTTTTAAAAAATTTAAAGTTAAATTAAATAAAATATAAAAAATTAGTTTCTTGAAAATATCAATTTCTTAATGTTAATTGAATAACTTTGATCAAGTCTCAAGAAATTTATAAAAAAAGTTATTTCTTAAAAAATTTAACTTTCTACAAAAATTTACTTTTTATATGAATTAAACGACTTCTAAGTATTTTTAAGACAATAGAAATAGAGATTAGAAATATAGTTTAAAAAATAATTTAAGACAATTAAAATCTATTAATACTTTTTATTTTTATATTACAATTTTAAAGAGTCTATTAATTATTTTAATAATATTTTTTTAAAAATTTAAAGTTGAATTAAACAAAATATAAAAAATTAGTTTCTTGAAAATATTAATTTCTTAATATTAATTGAATAACTTTGATCATGTCTCAAGAAATTCATAAAAAAAATTATCTCTTAAGAAATTTAACTTTCTACAAAAACTTATTTTGTATGTGAATTAAACGACTTCTAAGTATTTTTATTATTAAATTATTTTTCTCTAATTTTAAAGAAAATAAATTAAAATTATAATTATAAAATTTTAATGAATTAAAATAAATTTAACAGTGAAAATATTCAATTTCTTGAGAGATCAAATTTCCTATAGCATTGCCCAAATAAAATAAAAATGAGATACACTTTTACGCATATTTAAAGGCAAACAAATCTGGTCTTTGATAATTATAATGGGTGATTCAGAAAACCACAATGAGATTTTATAATGGGATTCGAGAATTAATATCTTAGTTCCAGAAAATGGAAAAGATCCCCTGACTTGTGGACAAAGTTAGTGAATATGGAATGCACTAAATGCTCTCCAAATCTCATTATTCTAAGATGATTAAACTTTGGTCATGATGTTCCACTAAATCAGGTTCCCATATAAGATGCTTGTTAATTAGGCAAGGAAAATGAAAAGCACCCAAACATAAATTTTCCATTCTTTTTGTGATTTTAAAGTGTGTTGTATGATGCGATTTTAAAATTTGAGATGATGTGATAATTTTAAAAATTATTAAATTTAAATTATTTGATTATATTTATTAAATATAAATAATTATAATTAAAGAATTTAAATTTAATTATTTTAAAATTCATGATGGGATTTTAAATTTTAAATTCCGAATATTACCGTTGTTGTTTTGATGATTTTGGGGGTTAGCAAGCGCAGGTTCCTTTTAGAACTTTCGTTAGGATTCCCCCAGCAGCGACAGCATCATTAATCGAGTCGTGAAATTAATATGTGCGAATGAAACAGGACTATTATTTATTTATTTATTTTGGTTGATGGGGATCAACGGAGCACAAGATTTATACTATTGTAAATTTAATATTTTCTAAATATATAATTAAATTAGTAATTATATTATTTATTTATTTATTTTAAAATGATTCAAATTTATTTATTTAGAATAGGACTATTATTTATTTATTTATTTTGGTTGATGGGGATCAACGAAGCACAAGATTTATACTATTATTTATTTATTTATTTATTTATTTTAAAATGATTCAAATTTAATTAAATTAGTAATTATAAAATATTAAATAATTATATTTGATTGTTAATTAGTGAATATGGAATGCACTAAATGCTCTCCAAATCTCATTATTCTAAGATGATTAAACTTTGGTCATGATGTTCCACTAAATCAGATTGCCATATAAGATGCTTGTTAATTAGGCAAGGAAAATGAAAGCACCCAAACATAAATTGTCCATTCTTTTTGTGATTTTAAAGTATGTTGTATGATGCGATTTTAAAATTTGAGATGATGTGATAATTTTAAAAATTATTAAATTTAAATTATTTGATTTTATTTATTAAAAATAAATAATTATAATTAAATAATTTAAATTTAATTATTTAAAATTCATGATGTGATTTTAAATTTTAAAGTCCGAATATTACCGTTGTTGTTTTGATGATTTTGGGGGCTAGCAAGCGCAGGTTCCTTTTAGAACTTTCGTTAGGATTCCCCCAGCAGCGACAGCATCATTAATCGAGTCGTGAAATTAATATGTGCGAATGAAATGGGACTATTATTTATTTATTTATTTTGGTTGATAGGGATCAACGAAGCACAAGATTTATACTATTTTAAATTTAAAATTTTCTATCAACAGTTACATTATTTAAATTAAAATTTGAGATAGCGAAAATGGGCCACAGCTCGTCTTGGATTTCAAAGCTAGCCCAGTTTCTTTTCAAAGCCCCGATGTGAAGCCAACACTGAAAATTGAAATGATGGTCCATGCATGATTCTTCCTCATTGGTTGAAGAAAAGTGACCAAAACTTCTCGAAGATGCAATTTTTTAATTTGATCCTCGTTAAATTTTTTATTTTCAATTTAATCCTTAAAAAACTTCAACTTGATTTAGGATCTGTTTTTACAGAAAATATCGCTTATACATATATAATTATAATATTAAGTTGGTAGCAAATATTTTATTTATTTAATATTAAGGATTCATTTGGCATCAAAAAATTTTAGAAATAATTTTAATTTATTTATAAATAAATTTTATTATTTAAAAACTATAATGAATTTAATTCACTTGCAAATGAAGTTTTTTTGTTTGAAACGTATTGAAAGATACATTGAATTCAATTAAAAAGTAATTTTTTGATGCTATCATATAAATACAATGTTAGAAAGAAAGCAAATTTTTTTATATAACATGTGTTTTAAGAAAAATAAAATGAATTCTAGTGAAATTTTTGGTAAATTTGATGTATTTTAAAATGATTCAAAATTAATTAAATTAGGAATTATAAATAAAATAAAATAAAATTTATTACTTAAAATCAAACACCATTTAAAAAAATATTTATTTGAAAATAAAATAAAATCTTATTTCTAATTATACCAAATAAAGGGTAAATGTGAAGAATATAATAAAAATAATATTTTATATTTCAAAGAAAAAATAGAAAAAAATATTTTTCATGATACCATAACTCTAGATATCATAACTTTTTAATTAAGGCATACAAATGTTATATCACTCATTTATTCATAACATAGGTAAATTAGATTTTTTTTATAAAAATTATCTTTTAACAAAACAAATGGAACCTAATTAAGTTCTCCTATCTATTTAACTCTAACACTTGTCAAAAAAATTGATAACATAGAAACCTAAAACCTTGTACGACATAATTTAATAGTTGCCTTACACCTGCCATATTATGAAATTTAAAAGTAAATGCACATACTAATTACTTAAATTATGTATTTTTTTCTATTACCATATTATTTTAATGTATAAAAACACTTACCATATTATTTCTTTTCTAATTTTAACAATTTATAATTTATTTTAATAATAACCTATGCTTTTTTCCATGAAGTATATATCCTTACATGGAACTTGACATTAAAAAAAAACTTTTAGATAAAATATATAATTCATTTGAAATTTCTACATATAATATAAATTTTGATTATATAATTTATCGTTTACTAATTTTATGTGTGCCAAACAAAACCTAAATAACTTGTTGTAAAGGTCTATTTGTGTATTGTATAAAAGACACATGATAGTATAAGTAAATACTATCATATTTTATTAAGTGTTTAGGTCACGTAAAATAGTATAAAGTAATCTACTCAACTTGTTTTATACAGTCAATACATAATAAATTAATATTTTTCTTTTGGATTTGATATTACAAGATAGGATTAGGATAAATTTTGTCATTTTTAATTTATTCTTAACTTATTTTTATATCTCTCTGATCCATTAATAATTATTATTTATTTTAATTTATCCTTAAAAATATTACTAATTCAACCTTGACTTATTTATCATTCTTAATTTAGTCTTAACTTGATTTTGCTTTAGAAATATTAATATTTATTGTTTACATATAAAATTGTTAAAACATAATAAATATATCAAATATTATTAATTAAAGTGATTACAAAATATTAAAATTTATAATCATTAAATATTAGAAAATAACTATAATAGAAACTATTTTTAAAATAAAATTAATTTTGTTTGAATAAATTTTTTAATATTATCATGTTATACACATATTTGATAATAACAAACATATGGTCGTATAATTTATATTATCAAATTATTTATATGGTTATTTTCTAAACACTTAATAGTATTATATGTTATCTTTTTATTATCATATACTATACTATCATATTTATTTATTTTATCTTATCCTATACTATTATATTCTTCAAACATGTCCTAAATCTACATTATTAATTTCAATAAAATTCAATAGTTAAAATTAGTTTATTTTAGATTATTTTTACACTACATCTAACATACTCCCTTGGTATATGCATAAAAAATATTTTTTTGATGATAATAGGAATAATTAAACCATCAGACATACATACATTTAAGAATTAGGGATTGAAGTCTAGATATAATGAAAGACACAAAAATTTTAAAGGACATTGAATACTATTTGTGCTAAATGCTCTTGGCATATAAAAAAGTATTTATGTCATTATTATATAAAAACTCTATTTTAGTCAAAATTATGATAATTATATACACATATTGCTTTAATTAAAATAATAGCTTATTAAAAATTATTTAAATGATAAATATCAATTACACTACACTTAAAACTTGTTTCTTTTTAATTTAGAACATGAAACAATGTCCCTTTAGGGACATCCAATAAAACATGAAACAATATATTATACAATAAGTAAAATATTTTTAGAACTATGTTAATTATATAAAAATTAAATATATATTAATTTTAAAATAGAAATATGGGAAAAGGAAAATTGTAACAAATATAAAATGTATACAAACACGAATAATATTTAAAGTGAACATAACCTTTGGTCTCTTATTTATAAAGGTGGTGACCATTACATTTTTTAAAATTTATAACTAACATTATTAGTTTGTTATTTTTGTATTTGTTATAATTATGAGTCCTCTTTTCACTTGTAATGTTAAAATAATGAAAAATATTGAAGTGAATTGGTAAATTTTATTCTAATAATATTAAATATATGCTTACTTTTTAGTTATATTCTTTATTTTCACTATTTATTTTATTATTATTAGTGAAAAGAGGGATAAATAATTATAACAAATACACAAATAAAGAACTAATAATAGTAGTTATAAATTTCAAGAAATGTAACAGTTATCACGTCTATAAATGGAAAAAAATGTTGTGTTTACTCTTAATATTTGCTATAAAATTATATGAATAATTAAGCAAGTTGATTAATATATATATACTACTAATGGTAGGAATGTTTAAATCATTAGATTCATATATATATATATATATATAAATTGAACCCTAAATGCATTAAAAGGTATAAAATCTTTAAGATATTTCAAATACCACATAAGTTAAAGGCACTTGGTAGTATTTTATTTATATGAATAATTAAAGCAAGTGAATTGGATGCATCAGTGTCATCATGCTTATTTATTTTTAATATTTGATAAAAAATAGGAATTACATGATAGAATACAATTAGTTACATCTATATAATAAATACATTTGGTCCAAGGAAAAAGTCAATTTATTTTGATTGCTAATCTTTTTATGCAAAAGTAATTTTAATTAAACAAATAAAGAAACTATCCTTCCAAAAGGTTTGAGAATGGAATGAGATTTATAATGAATTTTTTTTTTAGTAAAAAAATGTAAGTAAAAGTAAAAGATGATAGATAAAAATAAAATAAAATAAATGTTAAATAATTTGTGAATCGTATTTACATATATGTATTTTTTTTATTTTTAGTTATCTTAACTTCTTAATTGTATAAGTTATATTGATTTATAATTTTTTAATAATATTTATTTCTAAAATATAATACACACACACACACATAGTTATATTAAGCTTATACTTAAAAAATGTCCAATGCATCACAAAAAAAGGTGAAAATCAACCAAGCCATCTACTAAAGGCTTGTGCCTAGCCTACTTTTAGCGTATCCTTTTTATTAAAATAATTTAAACCAATGTTAATAAATAAATTTATTAAGATAAATAAGTGCAATTTATTTTAAGTAGGTTCAGTTTGTTAGCTTATTAAATTAACTTATTTAATAATTAATATATTTATGTATAATACAATATAATATACCATCTTATATAATATATATTTATAAAATAATAATATTATCTTGATACATGAAATTATAAATATGGACTTAATTTAATTGTTGGTTATTATGAAAACAAAAATAGAATAACAAAAAAAAATAGAACAAGAGAATAAGTTTCACTTATTTTTTTAATTTATACTATACATCATATAACATTTGTATATATAGTCCTAAGGCATCAATTAATCAATGTCATTAATTGATACATTAATTGATAAGTATTACTGATTGATACTTATCACTAATTAATTATAATTAGATATCAAATAAATCTTAATTACAATAACTATAAATAAATCAAATATATTTATAACACTCCTCTTAAATATCCATTATGTAAAGAATTTACCTTATTAAGACATTTACTAGAAAAAAACTTAATGGAAAAAATTTAATAAAAGAAAAGGAGTACATTACTTTTTTAGTAAATAATTCACCTCTGTGAAAACCTTGTAAAAAAATTCAATGAAAAAAAAAAACTATGATCAAAGAAAAAAAGAGTACAACATGAACAAAAATTTCCTTGTTGAGAATATCATTAAAGATAGAAGTTAATGTCTTTACTAGTAATTTAACCACGGACTACTTGAATAAACTTGTTATCATTATCAACTATCACAATATTTTTGCAAGAATAAGAAAAGGTTATTTTCTTTGATATATTATCCCTCCAATTGAGCTTTTCCATATAGCATTACCTTCATATGAATTTGTTGAAATTTCTTCCTTAATATTCAAGGGAATTGACTCTTTTCTTGTTACATACATGTTGAAGAAATAACAATTATAATTTATCTTATCAAGAAGTATGATATAGAAGCATCTTCATAAACAGTAGTATGATGTCATACTTTATATGAATCAAACATCTTGCATTTATATAACTAAATAATTGTAACTTAAAATTAATACAAAGAAAATAATTTTATATCATTGTTCTCTAAAGATACTAATAATATATGTTTAGTTTTATTCCAATATCTTCTAATTGAAAAGGAATTATATTTTACTAATACACTTTCCAAAAAATAGTATCAAGACATGTGTAATTAACAAGATAAGTTAATGCATTAATTGCACTAAGATATAGTATTTCAAGACTATGAAAATTTTCATTATTTTTTATAGCTTAAAATGAATTCTTATTAGTACTGAGTGATTAAACAATCATTAGGGTATTTAATAAATATGATTTATCAATGTAAAAGGATTTTTCTATTTTGATTGATAAATAAATATTCTATTATTTAAACATTTGATTTGCAAGTTAAAATAAAACTTAAATTTTTAAAATCTTTTATTTCAAACTTTTTTTTTCAAATACTCTATCATATTTGGAAACTCTTTATGAGTTTTCCTCAATTTACATTGAAATAATAACATAAAGGATTATATAGATATATATGTTTAACAAATATTCGTTAAGATGATTGTAATTCATTTGTCTTAAATTCATATAAAAAATTTTGTAATTAAATTGAACATATTTCTTAAGTATTCGAATTACATGTTTGATACATTTAAAATCCTTCAAATATTATAATATTATTATCAATTGTCACTCGTGAAATAGAATAGAATCAAATATCAAACATTTATCACGTTTTTTTATATATTGTTAGAAAATTTGTATCTAACAAATAAATATTTCTTAGAACTAATGACAATCTTTATAAAAATCCTTATATCATAAATCATACTTCCTCTTTACAACATCCATTTGCTTTTTTTTATATATAATTTCACATTTGTTCCTTATTAACTTCACATTTTCGAGATATTTCATTAGCTTAATACTTTCTAATTATTTCTTCACTTTATGAGTAAGTTTAAATTTTGTGTTTCTATCTAAATTATATATTTTTCTCTTTTCATTTTAGCTAATAATCATTATTTTATAATTTTAAGATCCTCACTAATCACTATTTTTTAAAATTTTCAATATTATATTGTATATAAGAGTAAATATTGTTGACAATTATTTCCCTTTTGTTTCATCCTTTTCATTAGAAATATAATCAATTAAAGTCTTTTTATTTTTACAAATTTTAGGTATATAAACTTGTTCCAAAAGTTTATCATTATATTTTAAATTTCTTTAAGAGTATTTGATTCCTTAATAAGATCAATTTATTTATTTGCTAATTCCTTATTTCAAAAATATTTATATTTGGAATCAATAGGCTTATTATGCTTTGGACATGTTTAAAAATCAATTGTTATTGAGAAAAAAAAAAGATTGCTATACCTAAGCATTAATCTAAATAGGAGCATTTGCAACTAACATATAATATTTATTTATTCTTTTTTGTCAGTAATATATTTGATAATTTTTTTATACTTTATAAATTAATCATCTTCAAAACTTTTGGTTTATATTACTTGGTGTAAGAATAAAGATAACTGTATGTCATATTACTTTTACAACTGCATATTTTCTCCTTCCAACTCTAGAGTGTAATTTTACATATAAATTTTTATTCTCTATCATTTTTCAAAATAATCTATATGCATTGTAGTAAAGTAAAAATATATAGTACATTTAAAAATTTTCTATATTTAAAACTTTTTAACTTTTGACCAAAACTAATTATAAAAGGAAACTATAACTTTTTAACTTGATGCATATAAATATTGCAACATATAAAGTTGCATATCCTTCAAGATACTAAAGAAAACTTTATTCTTTTGAACAATGATATAACTAATAACTTGGGACATTAAATTGTTGTATCTAAATAAACATACTTTAGAATGTTCAACAATTATTCCTATTTGAACATAATAATCCTTAAAGATTTGGGGTATAAATCTAATAGCATTATCAAGATACATTGTCTTAATTATATAATTAAGAAATTGTGCTCAAAATCAAATTATTTAGGCAAATAATTTCATAAATACTAGGTTATGGATTGATAACAAATTCATAAGTAATCAAAATTATAAAATATTCAAATAGTCCACATAGTGGATAAATCAATATATGTTATATTGTATTAATTCTAAAAATATTAAGAATCTAATCCCAATTTTAGTTGATAATGACCTTAATGTCTTATAATTAAATTGCTTTAAGAATAAGTAACATATGAAAATTTATCAAATTGAAGAATTTTTTGCTTTTTCAATGAATACCCTTATAAATTTTCATAATTTTTCACATCATTATTGATTTTAAAAAGGCCCATCCGATCATGTCATTTAGTAATATTTTGGTCAATGAATTTTTTGTTTACATTCCTTTCAATTAGCCTTGCATATATATACTATATATCAAAAGAAATTGATAATAACTTTTCTAATATATTTTTTCTCATTTAAGACAACTATTATGATATAAAGATATTTAATATCTTATTATCTTAATGTAATAGCTTTTTTATCATATGTCTTTAAAACTAAATAAATATCTTTGAGGCTTAATTAATAACAACATATGTATAAGCATTGTATAATTCTTGATAAAATTATATTAACTCTTTAGGAGTCTTCAATTAATTTGTACTATCGGAAATTATATCTATATAATGTTCACCAAATATTAATTAGAAAAATTATTTTCTATTTTTAAGAATAGTGTGCATTGTTGTATTATCCATTGTAAACAAATATTCAATAATTTAATAGAAAATAAAATTGACCACTATCATCTCCAATCAAATTATCAAGTCTTTTTTTAAATAGTATAAAAAATTTGCCATATTGAAATGTGCTACATCATAAGAATTATAGTTAAGAGAATTATTCTCATCAACAAAATTAACTTTGTTTTATTTCTCTTTAAAGTAAGGCTTGATAAAGTTTCATAAGATGTATAGATGCATGATAGGTACGTAAATAATACCTTTTGTACCACCTTAGTAGTATATACTTTTAGACTTTTCAATGGTTTTTTATATCACACTAATAAAATATACTTTTAAACATTTTAAGTTCTTATTATATAGACTCTTCTCATTATATTCTTCAATTTTTAGTGCTAAAAAATGATTTTATAATTATCTGTACTATACTTATAACTACTATGATTGCATAACTTAATTTGTCTCTTTTCATATATATAGTTATAACTATAATCTCATCTATATTTAAACCTTTTAATCATCAATGTACTCACTTTTAAAAATGCAATAAAACTAATTAGATAGTTTTTTTTTTTCATTTTCATTAAAAACTTAAAATTTTGTTTAGCCACCAAGAAGCGTGAAATCAATCACTTCAAAGAATGTAATGAAACCAATTATATAGATTTCATATTTTTATAACAAAAAACTTTTAATTCTTGATTCATTCACTTTAGGAAATAAAATGAGGCCAACTAGATAAGTTTCATAATTTTTATTCATTATTATTTTTAGTCATAATAAAATGTAAATAGAGAAGCAATTTCATGATGATGAAAAAAAGAGAGAAAATCATATGATACAATTGATAAATAAGAAGATAGAAACAATAATAATAGATAAAATTTTATTTTATCAATTCTATCTATCTCTCTTTTCTAAATTAATTCAAAAGGAAAAGAGAATCTTTTAGCTTTTAAAATACTTTATTTTCAACTTTTTGTAAAAATAATGATAAAATAAAATAATTATTTTATAATTAGTAATTCTTACTTGAAATAATAAAAAAAGATTTTTCAATTTGTTATAGATGACCTTCATTGCCTCATAAAAACCACATTATAAATCCCTTGCATCAGAAGTAACATCTCCACTTGATGGAGAAGCTACTACTTTTTCTATAATAATCTTCATTTTCCTTGCTAAATGACATGATCATGAATATCTTCTTAGGTTATTTTTTTTCCATTTATAAAGGCATTGACTTTATCTTTGTCTTGGTTAAGCAAACCTCTGTTATAACTTATATCCAAATTTACATCCTTTACTAAACCTACATTATTACTCAAAAATAATAATAATTTTGATAATTTGAAATCCAAGCAACACAACTAAATCATAAGATACTTGACATATAATACATCTACAATAGTAAAATCAAAACACCAATTTCAAAAATTTAATAAAAAAAGGCTTTGTTACACACACACACACACACACACACACACACACATATACATTCATACAAGATCCATGCTTGAAAAAGGAATTTAAAGAAATCTATACTTATATACTATATCAAGATCTCATTTAAAACAATAAAACATAAGAAACTTTGGGAAGTAACAATTTTACCAAATAAAAACAAGTACATGAACTATTTGCAAATATATAACAAATAATCTATAAGCCAATAACTAAATGCACAAATATAAAGACTCGTACTGATAACGTATTATGAAAATAAAAATAGAATAATAAAAAAATAGATGAAGAGAATGGAACAAGAAAAGAAATTTCTCTTATTTTTGAATTGATATACTAATTAATGAGTATCACTAATTAGTATTTATCACTAATTGAATACAATTAAAAATTAGATAAATCTTAATTATAATAAGTAATAGATAAATTAATAATATTTTATTAACATTTACATAAATAAATATTTATAACATCGATTTCTTTTTGTCTCAAAAGTCTTTACCTTTTGTTTATTTGAAGATTTATTCATGCAGGTAAACTTTTAAAGAGAATAATATACTAGATCGAAATTTTTAAATAAATCAAGTTGGGTTTGAATTTGAAGTCATTTGATTTATATGGAAATCAGTTCCATGGAAAGTTAAACTTCCTATATTTTATTTGGTTTAACTTTGAATTTCTCAAAAAATATTAATAAAATAATTATTATATTATTAATGTTATTATAATTAAATTAATAAATTTTAGTTATTATTGATTAAATTTAATAAAAATAATTTTATCTTTATATTCATAAAAAATACAAGAAGTAGAATTTATCTAGAAAAAGTTGAGTAACCAACTTCTCATACTTTATGAAAGTATAAGTGTAAAACTTCTTGAAAAATCTTATTTTCTCTTATTTATTAGATAATAGTTAATTAAATAACTTATTTCTCTTTTATTTTTTAAGAAATAGAATTTTTTATACTATTATTACTAACCAACTAATTCCTTTAACTTTATAAAAGTTTAATAGGTTAAATTTAAGTCAATAATTTATAAAATAGGCATGATCTATTTAATATAAGACCTAGTTTGGTTCAAGCCATTTCTATCCTTAACACAAAAGCTAAGCTAAGTTAGTGTAGCTTAATATAACCAACTAGTATTTTGACACATGTAATACATGAGTTATTATTATTTTTTATTATTAATATAAAATAATTATTATATAATAAAAATTGTAAAAGTATAGAATATTTAACTTATTTAAGTAATTTAATTATATCAAAATTTTAATTTATTTAAAATATTTTTATAATAAAAATATTTTATATTATATCTATATTACTTAATGATATAAATATTGGAGATATAAATAATATGAGTGAACAAAATAAAATGCAATAAAATATATAAAATAATAAATATAATGCATTACATATAAAGTTTTGAAAAAAATTTCAATTGATTAATATTTAATTTGAAATATAATACTTAAAAATTAATAAAATAAAAGTATTTAATAAATCAAAATAATTAAATTTAATTTTAATTCTTAATATTTTTATTTAAAAATAGAATATGTAAATAATTAACTTAATTAATATTTTGTGTATTAAAAATTTAACTTATTTAAAATATTTTTATAAACAAAATAAAATGTATCATGTTATTATCTAAAATATTTAGTGATTTTAGTATTTGAACTATAAACAATAAGAGCAAGAATGATAAAGTAAAAAAAGAAAAACTATGAAATGGAGTAAATATAAAGGAGAGAAATAATGTATTTAAAATATTTGAATTCTCCATACCATACAGTAATATTGATATTTGAAATTAAAATAATATAAGTGAATAAAAAAGGAAAGAAAATTATGCAATGGGGTAAAAAAATATAAAAACATTGCATGAATACCGTAAAACTTTAACAAAGTCTAAACTCACGTTTATCAATTTTGAAATATAACACTTAAAAGTCGATATAAAAAATATTAACAAAATTTGAATGAAAAATTTTGACTTTAATAAAAAATTTTCAATATTTTGTTAAATTATAGAATATGCAATTAATTAATTTAATTCAGCTAATACTTTTTATATTAAAATTTTAATTTATTTAAAATATTTTCATAATAAAAATAAAATATATTGTATATATCTACATTACTTAATAACATTAGTGCCTATAAATAATAGGAATGGACCTAGAAAAAAACGTAATAAAGCAAACAAAAACAAAAAAAATTAATACAAGAACTATATAGTAAAAATAGTTAAAAATAAAAAATGTAGCTAGGCAATTTAGCTAAATTACATTTTTAACTTAGGGGCCTTAGAGGCTTTAATCCCTGTTATGTTTGAGATTTAAACCTAAGACTTTACATGTATATTAAGTAAATTATCAATCCTATCATTCTTAAAAAAATATTTTAGTTATCAAAAGAAATATTTTACATTATTTCCATATTACTCAGTAATATTAATTTGGGTTATAAATAATAAGAATGAATAAAAAAAAGAAAAAACATGCAATTGCATAAATAAAAGGAATAAAAATAGTGCATGAACTATAAAAGACCTTAACAAAATCTCAATTGATGTAGGTTTAATTTAAGAGAAAGTACTTAAAAATTGAAATCAAATAAATACTAACATAAATTTAAATAAATAAATTTGATTTTAATTTTTAATTTTTTAATTAAAAATGAAATATTTAATTATTTAATTCAATCAATACTTTCTATATTAAAGTTTTAAATTATTTAAAATATTTTTGCATTAAAAACAAAATATATCAATCATATATCTACTATTAAGTGATATTAATGTTTAAGATATAAACAATATGAGTAAACATGACAAAATTAAAAAAAGAAAAGAAACACACGTTGAAACAAATAAAAAGAAAAATAATATGAATTAGTAATAAAATTATAGTTAAGTAATTAAGTAATTTAATCAAATTAAATCTTCAATTTATTTAAAATATTTTATATTATTTATATATTACTAGTGATATTGATACCTGAATTGTAAATAATGAAAGTGAAGAAAATAAAAAATAAAATAAATAAATACGAATTAATTTATTATATATATTTATTTATACTAAGATATTTTTATATCATTTTATAATTTTTAATTATTCCAAAATTAATTTAACTAAACATTTTCAATATAATCAACTATTATAAATAAATTTATCAATTATTAATTAACTCATCAATTCCTTATTACAAATATAGCCTTTGCTGCAAACAGCTATAGTACGGATCAAATAAGTAATCACTCATCAGCAATACAATTGATTAACACAATTAAATAAAAGGCATGTGCTTCCTACAAAAAGTAAAATATAATAAAGGCAGATACACTCCACACATGTTTAGAGACGGACCCTTTGATAATTATAATGGATGGGTGACTAAGAAAACCACAATGAGGTCTTAATATTGGGATTAGGGAATTAATTTTTGGGTCCCAGAAAATGGAGAAGGCCCCCTGACTTTTGGACAAAGTTAGAGAAGAAGGAATGCACTAATTGCTCTCCAAATCTTATTATTCTAAGATGATTAAACTTCGATCACGATGTTCCACTAAATCCGGTTCCCATATGAGATGTTTGTTAATTAGGCAAGGAAAATGAAAAGTGCCCAAACTTGAACTGTCCATTCCTGGGGCTAGCAAGCGCAGCTTCTTTTTAGAACTTTTGTTTGGAGAATGTCCCCTGGCCCCCCAAGCCAGAGGAATGTAATCTAAATCACAAAATAATAGTGTAACACTTTGGATTGCCACTCCTGCGACAGCATCATTATACATTTTGAAAATCATCTGTGACCTAATTGTGAAATTAACGTGTGCAAAAGAAATGGGACTCTGTTTTTTGGGTGGGATCAACGAAGCACTAGAGTTCCACTATTGTAAAATTTTTAGAAAAAAAATTATCCACAATCATATTATTTAAATTAAAATTTGAGATAGTGTTAAGAGTCTTTGTTTTAAATGATATTATGTATTTTTTTTGAATATTTTGTATATTTCATTATATTTAAGTTTGATTTATAATTATTGCCTATATGTATTGATTTAACCATTTCCATTTTTATAAAAAAAAAAATTTAAATTTGAGATGGCAAAAATGGGCCACAGCTTCTCTTGGATTTCAAAGCTAGCCCAGTTTCTTTTCAAAGCCCGATATCAAGCCAACATTGAAAATTGAAATGATGGTCCATGCATGATTCTTTCTCTATGGTTGAAGAAATATGACCACAACTTCCGCGGAGATGCAATTTTTTTAAAACGATCCCTGTTTAATTTTTTAATTTTCAATTTAATGCTTCAAAACTTCAACTGGATTTACCCTTCATTTGTTTCCTTGTATTTTCTATAGGAAAATTCCATATATATAGATATATATATTAAAGAAAGAACAAACAAAATAATAAAAAGGTAGAAAATATTCTCTTTGTTTAATATTAAGGGTTCTTTTGGTATTGAAGTTTTCTAAAAAAAATTTAATTTATTTATAAATAAATTCTATTCTTTGAAAATAATGTTAAAAATAATAATTTTAATTCATTTACAAGTAAATTTTTTTGTTTAGAACATATTAAACAATACATGAAATTCAATTAAAAATAAATTTTAATAGTATCATGTAAATATATTGTTAAAAAAATAAATTTTTTATATAACATGAGTTTTGACTCAAATGAAATGAATTGTAATAAAATTTTTACTAAGTTTGATAAATTTCATAATAATTAAAATTCAATTAAATTGGAAAATATAAATAAAATAAAATGAAATTTCTTTTTACTTAAAGTAAATTACCATTAAAAAATATGTATTTAAAAGTGAAATAAAATATTATTTTTAATTATATCAAATAAGAGGTAAATATGAAGAGTATGATAAAAAAAATAATATTTACTACTTCAAAAAGAAAATTGTTTCCCTCGATACGGTGACTCAAGGTTTAATAATTTTTTAATTAAGGTATACAAATGTTATATCTTTCCTTTATTTATAATATAGGTGAATGAAATTTTTTTAGAAAAATATATTTTAATAAAATAAACAAAATCCTAATTAAATTCGCTTATCTATTTAACTTTGATATTTACTGATTAAATTGATAACATAGAAGCCTAAAATCTTATGTGACATCATTTAATATTAACATTGCACTTTCCATATTATGAAATTTAAAAGTAAAGGCACATACTTAGCACTTTAATTACGTACTTTTTATCTTCTATTATCATATTATATTAATGTACATAAACAAGTGCCATATTATTTTCTTTTTTTTTATTTTAATATTTTAGAATTTACCTTAATACAATTTTGTCAACCTTTATATCCTCTTCTCATGGAATTGATAGCTACATATAAAATTTAACATATAAGATAAGACTTTCGGATAAGTTATAAAATCTATTTAAAATTTCTACATATAATATAAGCATTAATTATATAATTTATTCCATATTAATCTTATACAATATATCAAATGAGACATAAATGATTTACTTTAAATCTACATCATTAATTTCCACAAAATTTAATAGCTAAAATTAATTTATTTTAGGTTATTTTTACGTTGCATGCCTATATCTAACTCTCTCTCTCTCTCTCTCTCTCTCTCTATGCATAAAATAAAAACATTTACATCATTAATATATTAAAAGTCTATTTTAGTAAAAATTATAAGAACTATGTACACATATTGCTTCATTAAAACAATTGCTATTAAAAATTATTAAATGATAAAAATCTTTTCCACTGTACTCATTGTAATGAAACGATATATTAGATAGTAAATAAAATATTTTAAAACTATATTTATGATATAAAAATTAGACATATATTTATTATAGATTATAAAATCAAAATATGAAAAATGAAAATCGTAATAAATACAAAATATATGCGGATATGAATAATATTTACCACACAATTATAAGAATAATTAAGCAAGTTGATTAATATTTGTCAGAAGCAGATATTTCATTTATATGAATAATTGAAGCAAGCGAGTTGGATGCATCAATGTCATCATGCTTATTTATTTCCAATATTTGATAAAAGTAAGAATTGTATGACAAGATGCAGTATCGATATAACTTTCCTTCCTATATGGAAAAAGTCCACTTAATAAATAAGGTACTAACCCTTGTTTGTCACACTTTAAAATTCCTTTTATTTTAAAATAAATTTTATTAAAAATTATGTTTAAATTTAAATTTTTTAGATTTTATTTCATTTTAAAATCTTATTTTATTTACATTATTATCATCTTAAGATCTTATGAAATTAGATAAAATCGATAGAAATTCATTTCATTTCAAATGTAATATTTTCATTGGACAATTTTATAATTTTTTAAATTATTAATAATTATTTCTTTTCCTTTGAATTTTTTTATTCTTAAGAATAATATTGTAAATATAAATACTTGAAATGAATTTCATAAATTTTAATAAAATTTCAAATAAAAAATTTATTTCAAAGTGAAATGAAATTATATTTTATATATTTTATTTCAAATAAAAAATTTATTTAAAAATAAAATAAAATATTTTTTAGTAAAATAAAATGAAATGAATTTTATTTTTTAGTACACTAAATAAAGGATAATATTTTTGTACAACATAGCAGATTTAAATAAACATAGAATAAAACTCACGTTAAAGAAACATTGAGAATACGGAAAAAACGACGGGTGTGAGATTCATAATGGACTCGGTTTTTTTTGTGAAAAGAAATGGTGAAGTAAAAGTAGAATATGATAAAGAAAATAATACAAATGTTAATAGTTTGTGAATCGTATTTTCATATGCATGTATCTTTTGTATTTTTAATTGTAATAAATTTTTAATTATTTATATTATATTAGTTACTAATTTTTTAATAATATTTATTTATAAAATATAATATATATTAATTTTATGCTTAGAAAAATCCAATGCATCATAAAAAATAACAGTGAAAATAGGCTTCACCATCCGTTAGTGACTTTTGTCTAATTTACTTTTAACCTAACTTTTTTATTAAAATAAGTCAAGTTAAAATTAATAAATAGATCTAATTTAATAAATAAGTTAAACTTATTTTATATAGGTCTAGTTTATCAAATCAAATTATTTAATAATTAATATGTCTTTCTATAATATAATATATCATCTTATATGGTATATATTTGTAAAATATCAATATTATTTGAATACATGTAATTATAAATATAAATTTAATTTAATTATTTATTTATTTTTATTTTAAAAATTTTTACCTATTAATTTATTTTAAAATTTATTTATGTAAGTAAGTTTTTAAATAAAATAATATATTAGTCCTAACTTTGAAACAGGTCAATTGTTTCTAAATTTTAATTTTATATGGATTAATAACTTAAATTTAAGTCAATAATTTTTAAAATAGGCTATCTAGTCGAAAACCTAATCCAATTTAAGCCATTTACAAAAGCAAAGCTAGTGTTGCTTCATATAACCAACGATGTTGAACTAAAAGAACACGCTTCGTTTGTAGTGAGTTTCATACGCGCAACATGTTTTGCTCACCTAGAAATCCCTTAAGAGGGGCGAAGGGAAGCAAGTGTATAGGAAATATTTTTATGCTAATATAAAAAAATTTAATATCATTTTCATTAATATTTTGATAAATAAAAAATTATTTTTCAAATTTTAAAAATCATTCAATTATAATATTAAAATAATTTATTTATAAAAAATATAAGTACAAATAGTATTAAAATTTTAATACTTCACAGAATTGAAAATATTCCTCAAGTGGACATCAGTCTTTTTATCTTATATTTCATTATTAAAAATAAACTATTAATATATTCTAAGTGTTATAACTAGGGACAACATTTGCCCTATTTTCATATCTTAGAGTATATTTTACTCCTATACTTCACATGTTTAGGAGTCAAGATTTGTAAATACCATTACAAGTTATCAAAATGGCCAATTGGCATATCTTAGAGTAGGCTAACTAATTTTACTCCTAGACTTCTTTACCTGAGGGGGCAAAAAAAACCCTTGACAGGGGTATGTTATAAATGTGAAGGGAGAAAAAATTTGGTTAATAACGGATCATGATTGATTTTTTTGGTTCGAATCCGACCTTAAATAAAATGTAGGGTGACAAATTATATTTACAAGTTAGATTTGAATAAAATTTTAAATTATATTGCATAAATGAAAAAAAAACTTGAATTTACATACTTAAAATCGAATTGATTTTGGCTTTGTTATATATATATATATATATATATATATATATATGTTAAATATTTTATTATATTATATATTATATATTTTACATATATTATTGGATACAAATTTTAATTATAGAGAATTAATATATATAATTATTTTTGAATGATGTAGTTTTCTTTCTATATATATATTTAATATAATATGTATATATAAATATAAATATATTTATAGATTTATAAGTTTTAATTATGTTATACAATTTAAATTCTCAAAACCGGATATAAATTGGGCCAAGTTTAAACATTTTTACTTTAAAAGGGGTCAAGTTTGAGCGCAACAAATATGACAAAAATTCGAACCACGGACCACGGTGGACTTAAACTAAATAAAAATTATTTTAATATTTATGTAACTCCGGCTCCAACCGGCGCAGCCCAATTTTTACTCCCTAATCTGCAGAATCCATAAAAATCGATTTTGTCTATTCATGAACCCCGCTCTTAAGCCTTATTTTATAGGTTCGAATCTCTCCCAAGGCTACACTGCAAAGAGGCGCAACATGGGCTGCCCCATGAAATAGAAGACATCAGGGGCTTGTTCATTGAACTTTTGGCCCATTAACAGCGATTCAGCCTTCGAAACTAATTGGGCCCACACTTTTGTGAGTGAGTTGGGCGAAGGAATACGTGGACCATTAGGTTTTGACTTTGACCATTAGACCGAAAGAAAGATTAGAAGTACGGATAGAATTGTAAAACGGCCGAAATCCTCCGGCTTTGGGGTAGTCTGCGGGTTTGGAGTGATCACGAAGAGTTCGTATTTTATGCTGGCAAATTCGTGCAGTTGCAGGATTATGCAAGTTTATACTGTCACGGCCTTGCCAATGAGTTCAAATTATTTTTTCTTAGAAATTTTCAAGTATTTGGAGGTTTTTAATTAAGTTTATTTTAATATTTAATAATTTAATATAATTTTTTTTATTTTTTTTTATTAATTTATTACATAAAATAAAAAATTTAATTGATAAATTATAATTAAAAAATTGATATATTTTTAATTCAATCTAATTCATTGAAGGCATTGTATTTTTCTCTATATTTAAAGTTTAACTTCTAATCCTTAGATACATGTTTTTAATGATAACTCTATTATTACAAAAAAAAAAAAAAATGTGAACTTCCCATAAGCCTCCGAAAGTTCAACCATTTTTAACCATTTGAATTGCAAGTTCATGCGGCGCGACCCAATGGGTTTGGTCTGTTTAGGTTTTTTTTGGCCATACTGTTTAGTTCATCCCATGCCTTTTACATCTCTAATTATACAATATTTAAGAAATTGGATTGAATAGTGAATCCAAAAAAGACATTAAATTGTGATTCAATTGATTTAACTAGATGATTTTATAAATAAAAATTTATATAAGTTTATTAAAAAAATTAAATAATAGCTAATTCACATTGAATATATAAATTCATAATTTGTATAAAAATAAAAATTTAAAATAAATAAAATAAGTTAATAAATTTTTAATTAATTAGGTATTAAATTTATTCTTTTATTACTTTTAATGAAAATATGCAAAATACACTCTTCAATTATAGGATGATAAGATTTTACCTTCTTCTACTTTTTTTTATTTTGGCCATCCCCTTCTATAAATTTGAAAATTACTTCTTTAAATTTTATAAAATTTAAAATTAACACTTATTGTCAACTTAATTAATTATTTTATTAAATTATATAAAATTTTTAAATAAGAATCGTAGCATTATAATATATTAATTTATTTGATCATTTTTCACATATAATTTCACAATTTATTTTTTATTATTTAATTAAAATGATATATTTAATTAATTTTTATTAATTATATAATATTGAAATTATTTGTAAAACAAGATAAATTAATATACTATAATATTGTGATAATTGCTAAAAAATTTATGAAAAATAAGTAATTTAGTAAATAATTAATTAAATTAATAATGAGTATTAATTTTAAATTTTATAAGATTTAAGGAAATGATTTTAAAATTAAAAAAGAAAAATTCATGAATTTAAAAATTGAAAAGGATATCTTATATATTTTTTTAATTACATGTAAATTTGTTGAACCAATCCAATAAAATAATGGATAAAAATTAGTTGGTCAATGTTTCAGTTTTTCCTGATCTATGCCGGTTTTTACCGATTTAACGGTTAAAACAATACTTCAGGCGGATACGAACCAAATAACACATTAGTTAGCAGTTAGCAATTGGACCGCCCTATCCTGTCGGTTTTTAAAACCTTGGTTACGCCTCCTTCATCTTTTCCTTTTCGCAGTCATGCTCTTCATCCATATAACTGGGTTAGTCTCAAACACCCATCTGAATTTCTGGTGGAAAGAGGAAACCTTTTTGCTCCATTATTTGTGTTTCTTAGCTTTCTTTTATTGAAGCTCTGCCATCACACGGAAATGATGAAACAATTTTGATGGTCTAATAGTAGTTTTGAAATAAAATGATATGTAGGGACCCATTATTATCTCATCCTTATCAGATTTTAAAGCATCATGATTTGTGATCTCATGGTGATGCTTCATCTTCTATACTTTTAGGTCAGTAATTATTAGGTATTTGCCCATTTTTTTCCACAGGTTGGGAGACAATGTTCTTAGAAAGGTGTTATATTTCCAAATCACTTGACTGATTTGTGGTCCTAGATTACTTTCCCATGATTATTTTATATAGCACCTCTTGATTCCTCGGTTGATTTCATTGTTCAGGAAAATTTTTTTCTTGATTATAAAGCTTATTTTTTAATTTACTTTCTTCTAGTTTTCGATTAATGAAAATATTTTTAGTTTTGCAATATTAATATTCAAACATTTTAGTTTCAAACCAAGTATAACCTCAGCCTTATTGCATTTATATTTATTTGCAATGAAATAAACAAAAATTTTTGAAAAAGGTGGAAGCTTTTTTATATTTACCCTTTTCCAAAATGTTCAAGTCACAATCGCATTCTTATGAAAATGTGGTCTGACTTTTATCAGTTGGAGTTCACACTAGAACAGTAACATCCAACTGGGCTGAAATGGACAGAACCCCTTAAAACATGGAAGCATGGATGAAGACCCATCTGCAAAACAAATGACTTCCACATTAAAACTTTAATGATTAATAGTGTTTTTCTGCTTTTATCCTTTTCTCTCTTTCTCTCTCTCTATCAAATTCATGTTTGTATGGCCCATGTCTGGTACAAGCGGCTGCTGACGTTCTATCTAATTTCTATGCACCAGCAGCAAGTGCAAGTGCTCGGTGCAGCGCCAAATGCTCCCACCTCACCTCAACCACACCACGTGGTTATCATAGACTAGTCATGTGACTTTCTTCTCTCTCTCTCTCTCTCTACCTTCAAGGCTTCAACTTTTCACAGATTTACTCACTAAACTCATCTCCTGGCCTTTTCCCTATTACTCCTCCTCCTCCTCCTCTTCTTCTCTATATCTCTCTTTGTTTGTTTCTGCCGCTGCAACAATTAGAAAAGTAAGCAGTGACTTACTTTTAATATGGAAAAACCGACGGTCTAGTTTAAGTCATCGAAACTGATACCTAAAATTTTTCTATTATTCTGCTTTAGCTTCAGCATCACAGTTCAGTTCTATGTAGGGGACAGTATACCCAGAAAGACACAAATGGGTTGCTTAAATTCCAAAACTGCTCATCTTCACTCTGCTGATGAGCCCTCCAACGCCAACAAAACCGATCCAGGTATCTCTTCTACACTAAAAACTTACTTAACTGAAACCATTTTATTTGGTGCTTTGACTTTTTTCTAGGATAATTTTTAACAAAGCTCTTACCTTTTTCTCTCTGGGATTATGACATTGTTCTGGCTCTTTGGTTTTTATGTATTGTTGAAAGATTATGTTTTTAATTTTTTTTAAAAAATGATATTTGGTTATAAAGAAAATGGGGATGAAGTTGATGAAGGATGGCAAGTTGCAGCATTCAGAGAGTATGGTCTGAGTGAACTGAGAAGAGCTACAAACGAGTTTAACAGAGATAACATAGTGTCAGAGAGTGGGGAGAAAGCTCCCAATGTGGTCTATAAAGGCAGGTTAGAGAACAATCGGTTGGTCGCTGTTAAACGCTTCTCAAAGCAATCTTGGCCTGATGCTCAACAGTTTACGGTGAGGACTGACTTGAGTAAACTATTTTTGTTTTGCCTCATTATTTTGTTGTAGAAACTGAGAGAGGAACACTAACAACAAAGGTCCAATGAAATGGTTTTGAATGGTCAGGCGGAGGCAGCTGGAGTTGGAAAAGTGAGGCACAAGAGACTGGTGAATCTGATTGGTTGTTGTGCTGAAGGAGATGAACGACTTTTGGTGGCTGAGTTTATGCCAAATGACACTCTCTCCAAGCATCTGTTTCATTGTACTATTCTATATCCCATTTGTTCACTTTCCTGTCATTGGTATTGGCAGAAAATATTATCTAGATTTCATAAAAAGCGGACTTGGTTGTCTTATAACTTCAACCCATCTTCGTATTCCATTAGTGGCAGACATCTTGGTGGAGGGTGTTAAGCTTATATGTTTGTTTTAGTTGGTGATGCAGTCCAAGGAAACAAACTATGTTCCACATTTGCTTGTTCCTTATGTCCTAACCTTGTTCCATTTGTTTCTTATCCATTTGGGACTATTTACATTTTTTTTGTTTGGCTAACCTTACCTGCCGCAACAAAATGGAGAACAGAAAGAAAGTGCAAGCTCATTAGCCTTATAGTGCCCCGTAATATGTCAATGAAATATTTCATATTCAGTTCCATTACTTTTGGTGTTTAAAAGTGAAATATTTACCTGTGGAGTTGTAGTTAATTATCTTGTACTTGATGCATCTGCAATTTTATGTCATAGGGGAGAAGCAGCCATTGCCATGGGAAATGCGTGTCAGAGTTGCATGCCATGTTGCACAGGCACTGCATCACTGCAGCATGGAAAACCGTAAAATATATCATGATCTTAATGCATACAGGATTCTTTTTGATGAGGTATCCTTATGTATCCACCAGTATCTAATCCGTCATTTGTTGGCATATTATGTCCACATACCTGCATTATTTCTAGTGAGACATAATCTGCAAAGTGCATATTTCCATTTTCACTTGGCTCTTCTTCTGCTCTAAGTTGCAGGCTTTCGGTCCCGAAAATTGACCTTATTCCTTAGCTTTCTCATTCTTCATGTTAGCCTTTATTCCTGGATCAAAATAATCTCAGTGTCTGCCAATGTTCCCCAGATATTTAAAGCTTAATGAATAGGTTTCACATTAATTATGTTCTGTAAGCTATGGTCTTGTTACTAATTTATTTCATTTTCCCCTCATATCAGGATGGTGATCCCCGTTTGTCTAGTTTTGGGCTAATGAAAAATAGCCGAGATGGAAAAAGCTACAGTACTAATTTAGCTTATACCCCTCCTGAGTTTTTAAGAACAGGTATCTACGATCTACATGCCAGCATATTGTCTTTCCAGATACTGATTTATGGTGAACATGTATCAGATACATCTAATGGAATGGCCTACTTATATGTTACTGTTAGAATCATATGATGAAGTGGATTGGGTAACCAGTGAGTCCACTTGATAACAATGTCTGCAGGCAGGATTATCCCCGAAAGTGTAATTTACAGTTATGGAACAGTTCTGTTGGATCTTTTGAGTGGCAAGCATATTCCTCCAAGCCATGTATGTTGTCCTCTTTTTCGCAAATCCTTGAAGTTGTTTCATGTGCTAATTATGAAGAATTTTACATGTTTGATAGTGAAATTCATACTGAAGCTATATCCATAAAAATGTCTGGGTTCTGCTTCATTCCGTTTTGTTAAGCTTGCTGAGATAAATTAATCCTACATTCTCTGGATGGTTCAGCATTTCATTTGCATAATATCATCTATCAACAAAGATTTAAGTATAACCACGTTCTGATATCACAAACAAGAATGTTCAGAAAATAAGCTGTTTCAGAATGGTGATCTCCTTTAGATCCCCAGCCTTGCTTCTGGATACTAACATGATTTCTTGTTTTACATTGCATAACTTGAGGAAGCTGCATTATCCCTATCATTATCATCTATACTATACAATGATATGGAGCTGCCTAATTGTGATGCATTGTTCAATGATGCTATATATGCTGTTTCCGAGGGTGTGAGATTGCCAACAAGATTTTTTTTATCCTCCAGGCTCTGGATCTGATAAGGGGGAAAAATGCTTTGCTGTTGATGGACTCATCCCTAGAAGGGCAGTATGCAAATGATGATGCCACAAAGCTGGTTGAACTTGCCTCCAAATGTCTTCAGTTTGAGGCTAGAGAACGACCAGATGTTAAGTTTCTTCTTACTGCAGTTGCACCTCTTCAAAAGCAGAAAGAGGTTCCTAGTTTTCTGTGCTGTCAATTTAGATATTTCTAAACACAGTGCTTTGGGTCCTCAAGTTCAACCTCTTTTGTTTTAAGATTTCTTTCTTTCCATTAATTTGAAGTTTTTCCACTCTTATTCCAGGTGGCATCTCATGTGCTGATGAGCCTTACTAAAAATACAGTGATTCCAACAATGCTTTCTCCGCTTGGAAAAGCTTGTGCAAGGATGGATCTTACTGCTGTCCATGATATATTGTTAAAAACAGGTTATAAAGATGAAGAAGGTGCAGAAAATGAGGTATGTTGAATGTTCACAAACAACAAAAAACACCAAGGTTTATCCCATTAAATGGTCTTGGCTACATGCATCGTTCAGCACCATTGTACTCTATCAAAAACCTGAGTGTTCTGTATGTCAAAATATCCTAATGCCTACTGGTTTAATTTTACACTTTAGGCTACCAAGTAACAAATTTGGTAAATGTGGTGATATTTTAACTTAAGAAAATTTTGGAAACATTAGCATACTTGAATTTTTAGCCTTCCTTGTCTTATGTCACACATTTCACGTCCATTTGTTTGCTATATGGTTCCTTAAGTGTATTTAAGAACCAACAAAGAATGTAAACCTGAATTATAAGTTCTGTACGTGTTGCCTGCCTTTTGAGACTGCTCTTATCTATTCTGTGTTGTAATCTTGCAGCTTTCATTCCAAGAGTGGACGCAACAAGTTCAAGATATTTTGAGCACAAAAAAATTTGGGGATATTGCATTTAGAGACAAGGACTTCAAAAATGCAATTGAGTATTATTCAAAGGTAAACAAACTTTCTTTCTAGTTTTTTTATTTTTCCTTTTTAATCAAGTTTTGGCTTGTTGACTGCATAAGCGTGATGTTTAAAAGAAGATCTCTTCGGAAATCATTGGTTGTTCTCTTGCCGTGCTTGTTCTCATGTCAAGGACAAAGTTGTTAAGGATATGTTTTCATCATACTTTAGAAATACTGAATCTGTATTATCTTAACCCGCTGGCAAATATTATCTATTCTGATGATTTTCATTTGTGCAACGTCTAAAATGTTCCCCCTTTTTCATCTTTTGGGCAGTTGGTGGTTATGATGTCTGTCCCTTCAGCTACTGTGTTTGCAAGAAGGGCTTTCTCGTACATGATGAATGACCAAGCAGAACTTGCATTAAGGGACGCAATGCAGGCTCAGGTATGCATTCCTGATTGGCCTACGGCATTCTACCTGCAAGCCCTCGCGCTCTCCAAGCTAGGAATGGAAACAGATGCACAGGACATGCTTACTGATGGAGCATCCTATGAGGCAAAGAGGTCTAACAGTTGGCGTGGTTGAATTCTGATTCTCTTATTAGTCCTTTTCTTAGTGAAAGCAGGCTACCAGAATGGCCTCATAAATTTGAGATTGTAATTGTTGGGTGCTGGCTTGGGGTCTAAGCAGAAGAATTGTGGAAGATGTTCGCAAGCAATATATTAATGCATAGATTTTGCTAAATATATAGAGATGGGTTTTGTAGAATGAATTTTCGCCCCCCCTCAAAATGCAGTTGATTGATCACATTCTACTTTGTGGCTCTTTTATTTTTGGGGCTGATTTCATTTTCAGTGAGGCTGCTTGATTACGGTTTGACAGTTTGAGGTTCAGTTTCCTGTAAGCCATGAAAAGAAAAAATGGCAATAATAAGTAGAAGCCAGTTTTGGCAAATTGGCCCTAATGTGTAGCCAAGTTTCCATATATTTAGTTGCTTTTTTAAAATTATTTTTTATATCTTTATTCACTTTTTTTTAATAATACTAGAAGTGATAATTTAGTAAAGTTGAGTTTTAACGAAAGATATAAAAAGAATAAAGTTTTCTCGATAATATTGACTGTCATTGTATCTTTAGGTTAGATTATTCACCTAAGTTTGGAATGTGAGATGATACAAGTCTTTCCGACCCCTCCTCTTCGTAGTCTCTAATGCATGCCTTCTTATTTTTATACGCTGGTGAGCTAATGTATTTAGTTATCATAAATTTTTCATTAATATTTCAGATATTACATGATATTATATATTTAAGTCATCGTTATTTCTGATTAGAAAACAGTAAAATAAATTCTCTTAAAAGAGCTATTTTTTACCATAATAATTATCATTATTTATTAATAATTTATATGTAATCACAATTTATACTTATTTTTGAAATTATAAAAAAATAGAATTCAATTTATTTAGAATTGATCATAAATAACTCTAGTGGTACATATAATTCTAAATTAAATAAATTGGATTTTTAATCTTTTTCTTGACTTGGGGTTTAGGATTTTGATATATTCAATTTTGGTTGGATTATCGTTAGATTAAGATTACGTATGTTAAATTACTTGTTCCCATCGCAGGAGCCAATAAATTGACTATATATATATAATAAGCAGGACAATTGTTTTCGAAACTTCTGGGATTGTTTGGAGTTTTGGATTTTTTTTTTTCCTGTTTTAACAAAATTTTCTCTCCTTCCTCTTAATTTTGCTCTCCCGTTCGTTTAGTTGTGTGGGGCAATACCGTCGTTTGACCAAAAAGTCCAACCTTGAAGGTGTGTCAAGGTAATACGCGTTCCTAAATCTCAGAGGATTCAAGGTATGATTTTTGGATTTCCCACAAATTTTTCTCCGAAAAAGGTGTTATTCTGATTTTCCGTGCCATATTCCGTTGATATGTTTTCACCTTACTTCCCGTCAAACGAGTATGAATTACGTTTGGTGTTTGCTCTGATTAAAATCCAATCTTCGAAATACAATGATCGTCTAGGGATTTGTCGCACGCAGAGCCGTATTTCGTAGACAATTTTTTCTCTCTCTCCTATTTTCATCATTTAACTACCATCCCCAACAGTGAAGGGAAAAGATATCTTAGGGTTCTCTTTACATTCTAGTTGATTGTTGATCATCGAATTGCAAAACCAATTAGATTGATTTGGAGAGCGAAATTGAATCATTCAATTATTATTTATTTGGGAGGCGCATAAACTGAAGCAGACGGATCAAATTGAATTGATTTTGATTCATTTATTATACGCTTGGACTGCTCAACCTGGTTTCGGTTTGATGTTATGGGTTCATCTGGGTTGTATGAGCTAATTTAAGCATAAGAAAGCTATTTATGAAGATTTTATTTGTCCTCAACCTTTTAGTCAGCTATGTTTGGGTTTGAATAAAATATTGTTATAGATAACAGTGTTGGGATAGACCTCTTTCATCTCAGATATGGTAACAAGCTGCTTTGTATTAATTGTGATTTAGAATAATATTTAAGATAATATTGATCTATTGGTATAAACCTTTTTGTTCAAGTTATAGTTATCAAATATGTATATGAAGTTTCTATCAATATGTATTTATATATCGATTCGTGTATGTGTAAAGCATGCAAATTTGCCAAAAAAGATGTATTAATCATGTTGCTTGATAATTGCTAACACATATGAAGTGAAACTATGGTGCTGTGTGTTCTACGTCTGATCTTATGGATGAATGGTATCTAAGAAAGAATTTGACTTTTGGGATTTGGATTGCAGAAAAAAGGCAGGAAGTTATATGGATAGCAGATTACCAAGCTTTGACAAGGAGGAGAGCAAGGAGGTGGCACGCGAGACTCTTATTGCTATCTCAAACGCATTGCCTGAAAAGGCTCCGGATTTAAATTGTGCGTCTGAAACCAAGAAAGTCGATGGCATTGCAGTGTTAAACAGCGATGGAAATGACAAGTATAGAACTGAACTGATTTCCATTTCATATGTTGATTCTCCTGATATCAAAATCTGATGGATTTCAACGAGAGTCTTGGCTGCTTCTATAGTTTTCTGTAATTGATGTGAAACTCCTGAATTGTCTCGTCTGAACTTGAGCATAAATATTTTGAAGAGTCGATGTATGAAATGGCTGCAGGCACTGTAAATATTAAAATAGCTACATATTTTGAAGTTTGTAATGCATCTTGATATGAACTATTGTATTAATAGTGCAAGATTGCTGTTATTGATTTTTTTCATTGCAATTTGCAAGACAGGAGACATTCACCCAGATGGTGTTTGTCTTCTGTTAGCATGTTGTGCACTGCTTATTTCAAACTTGGAATGTTTCAAGCCGTTGTTTTGTTTCAAACATTTGGAAGTCCGCAATTTTTGTGCTGTTTTGTTTCAAACATTTGCAGAGGAAGCCAGCGTTGGTTGGAAAGATGAAGTTCCTAAATTGTTGTTCGGAACTGTAAGATTGTAGCTTTGTTCATGGCTTAAAAATCTTAGGGCCTTTTGGGTTTAGTCCAATAGGCTGTGGCCCTACTCATTATTTTAAATTATGGGCTTAACCTATCAAATAGACCGAGTATCCATACATTATGGAGTAAGTCTCAGTTTGGCACAGATGAAGTCCAAAATCATTTACATTTATAAAATTTTTTAAAAAGTTTTCATTCCAATTTGAAGTTAATTGATTTCATGATTTAAAAAATATGTTTAATAATTTATTTTAAAACAGTATGTATTAAAAAAAGATTATAGCGTGTAATAACTTCAACTTATACTATAAAATAAATATTTTCATTAGCGATAGCGTTTTTCTGTGGAAGAGGATATTACCTCTTCAATCTCTGGGGAATATCTATGGCAAGCTGCCAGATATATCACTAAATAATAGAGTGGTTCTCCGGTATTCCTTTTTACTCCCTTCAAATAAGAAGTACCAATGCAGTTTTTGTAACTTTTTTTATAAATCTTGCAATTCTTTTAAAAATTTTATAAATTTTTTTCATAAAATTTAAAATTTTCTTATGAAGTTCCTAAATTTTTCGTGTCGGAAGTATGAACGTTTATATAATAAGATTTATAAAAGAAAGTTATAAAGACCTTATAAAAAAATTGTAAAATTTATATGAGAAGTTACACTCTCTATATCTCATGTCATTATAAAAAAAAATTATGAATTTTATGTAGAAAGTAGCAAATTTTGTAAAAAAAATATCATAAAATCCAGAATTTTCTGGAGGGTGTAGCAGAGCAAACCCCATATTTCAATATACTGTATCACACCCTGGATACTTGTGTGCTAGTTTTGTTGGTAACTTGTGCTTTCAGCACAACCTGCATTCTAATTAAGTTGATCAGTCCATCAGGACAACCACTGGATTCTCATTTAATTCGCATTGTTGCATAAATCTCAGCAAGCTGTAACCATAATTAGATAGATCATGATCATGGTCTTCCACATATAAAGCTTAAGCAGAATGCAAATCAAAGTAGCAAGCGACAAACTTTTCTCTGCACAGCACGCTAAAAATTGTATTATCTTGACGAGAAATTATTAGAAAAATCATAGAAATAACAAAAAGTATATATTATATTTTAGTTGCTCTTTTAATATTAACTCTCATTGAGTGGACAAAAATGTTATAAGTATAGAAAACTCAAGATTAAATTTTGAATTTTTTTTATATTAATTGAATTTTGAATTATATAAATTTACTTTATCATATTATATCTGATGATAGCCATTAATTTATATTTAAAATTCAATTCCGAATCTTATTTTTTATATGTGTAATGTTGTTGTGAAATGTACAAAAAATAAAACTAGTATCAATATTAAGCGTTTTTGTTTATTATAATTAAAATGAAAATGTTATTTTTTCCCTTTTGCTAAATAAACTAAATCACGAAATCTTTCTCTTTTTCTCCATAATCTTGTGTATTTCTTTTCTTGGGATTAGAAATGGGACTATGGGTTAGCTTTGGGCTTGGTTCACAAGCTTGGACTTAGACCCTAATCAAATCATAGACTAAGATTTTATGGGCTTAGATTCAAAGTTCATTAATTGTGTGGAAGACTGATTTGACCCACCTTATCCCATGAACAAGTCTAGTTTGCTAAACTCATAATTTTTTAAAATTTATTTCACACAAATCACATTTTTTCTATAATTTATTAACATAATTGCAACACTTGCAAATTAAAAAATAAACACCTATTTTTATCCTTATCATATGTAATTTGTATCCATTTCATTTTCATAAATCTTTTTTTTTTATCGGTCTCATCTCTCAACAAATCAAATTTGGCCGACTGCATCCTTCAAAAATTTTGTTGTCCGTGATTTCATATCTCACTTATTCAGATTTGTTTAATTTTATCCCTCATTATTAATTGAAGCATATTAATAAAAAGATGAAATTTGAATAAATCTGAATAAGTATAAGATGAGATTGAGATAAAATATTTCTGAGTAATAAAATTGAAAAAAATAAAAATAAATAAATAAGGAATAAAATTAATAAAAAAGATGACAAAAATAATATTAATACAAATTATATTTTATAGTGACAGAAATATTGTTTACTCCAAAGTTATGTTTGTTTTAGGGAAAACATTTTTCTGGAAACTGATTTCTAACTTTCTTATTTTTGGAGGCAATAGAACGATTAATTTACAGAAAGTAGATTGTAGTAAACAAAAAGTAGATTCCAGCCATCAGAATATGATAATGTATTTCTAGGAAAATCATTTCGGCCCTTAATTAAGGGAAATTATTTTCTTAAGTCATGTTATATTATATAATAAGAAAAAGATTTTTGACATTCATTGAGTTTTAATGAAATTATGTGGGCCTCCCATTTAATGTCAAAACTTATATAAATTTCCCTTTAAACACAAATAAATACTAGCCTTAAACTCAGATTTAAATCTTTCATTAAAAATGTTGACAAAAGACGATCATTGATTGAAATTAAACAATATAAAATATTCTATATATTTTGTAATAAAACACATGCTTTGATTAAATTTAAACATCTAAAATATCACTATGCTCAAATCAGAATTTATTTTTTATTAATCACATTTTAATTATCCAAACTTAATTAAAACTAGAGGTAGGCAAAAATCAAGTCAGATCAAGTTCAAGCTAGGCTTATATTGAGGTAAGTTTACTTAACCTAAACCTAGTACAATCCCAATATTTTTAATATTTTCAATGTTTAAGTTCGGGGTTTTTTGAGATAGGGATATTCAAATCCGATCTGATTTTAAAATTTTAACATATATATTCATATAATGTAATTAAATCTTATAAATATATAAATTATATTTATGTTTACATATATATATATATATATATATATATATATATATACTTAATATATATATAATAAAAAATATCATTGAAAAGACCATCATATACTTATAATAATTCTTAATGATTGAGATTTGTGTCACGTGATATAGGTTAAATATATAATATAAAAATTATTTCATATATAAATATAAAATAGGATCAAATTTGGGTTAAGTTAATTTTAAATATGCAAGTCCAAAGTCAAACCATTTATAAAATGGGATCTAAAATTTTCCAAAACCTAATTATCATACCTAATTTCTCAATCAAATCCTTGTTTATTGAAGGTTAGATCCAAACCAAAAATCAAGCTGAGTTAGGCCAAAATTTTCCACCCTAATCAAAACATATTTTTTGGCATAAAATATTTAAAATATCTCATATTATTAGACTTTAATTTTATAGTCCACCTTTCTCATTATTTCGCAATAAAATAAATTTGAGTTTAAGTATAGTATTTTCTTGTATTTCAAAAGAGTTTTGATAAATTTTAAAATTATAGAAAATGTTAGTATAATTTTATTAAAACCCAAAGGTTGTCAAGGTATTTTTCTCTCATATAATCTCACATTTCATCCATATACAATCTTTACTTTTCTTCATTTTTCTTCCTCCTCTTTACTATCTCACTCTCTTTACCTTTTTCTACTTCATTTCCTTCTCTCTTTACTCCTATCTCTCTTATTTTTCTTTATCTATTCATGCTTCAATTTTTCTCTTCACCTTTTTCTTCCTTTTCCTCTTATTTCTTTCCTACTCTATTTGATAGCTTTTTATTTATCTCTTTTTTAGTCACTTCCTCCTTCTCTCCCTTATCTTTTTTTTTGAGTAAATTTATTTTCTTTTTTTTCATTTCAAATTATGTTAAGAATGCATTTAAATAATTATGAGAGTTGACAAATATAATTATTAATTTTGAATAAAATTTAATGAATATAAATTAATTTTATGAGGAAATGGAAAAACAAAATGAAAATATTTAAACAATATTCTCTAGATGTTATTTTTAATACAAAATATATTTAATTTTTTATTTTTGCTATTGAAGATTTGTTGACTCTTATCTTGATAATATTTTAATAATAAAATGATTATTGTACAACTTAACCTTAAAGATAAAATTTATATATATAATATCATTTTTAATAAAAAAATAGTTTTTCTTTATGCAATAAACAAGAGAAAGTGTTTTATGTTATGTTGCCAATAACATAAAATCAATTCATTTTCTTTAAAAAGCACTTTCCATAATATTTCATTTTTACTTAAAGTAATTAGACCTAAATTAAAAGAAAAAAACACATTGAAGATATTGATATTATTTATAAAGAGAAATACTTGTTAAGTTCTCTAATCAAGGAATGATCTTATAAAAGATTGTGTGGTTTATAAATATGATCCCTACAGTATGTGAAGAGAGAATAAATATGAAATAAATATTAAAAAATAAAAATAACAGTACTCATTCACAAAATATCAACAATATATGTTGTTTAAAAATCATTAGGTAGGTGGTGATTGAGTCACAATAGAATTAGATTTTATACTGAAAGTGTTAACTTCAAACCTTTACATACTAATGTAAAAAAAATAAAAATAAATGTTGGCTCTAAGACTCCCATGTCTACCAGTTGCAATTGATTCAAAGTTATTTGATTCAATAAAGAAGAATGGGAAATTGGTTAAGTCAAATGAAAAGCATGCCTTCAAGCCAATTGCCTCTTCCTAAGTGGAAATCATGCAATAATATCACAAAATTTAGGATTAATTTTCTTCATATTTTTTTCACGTAAAGAAAGAACTAGTTACTTTAAAAGCCAAGCTTATCACTTTTTTCAAAAAAAAAAATTGGCTGATTGAATAATGCATTGACTAAAAAAATTATTTACCAAATATTTAAATTAATTAATGGACTTAATAATTAATTAGTTATTCAAATTAACAAAAATTTGATTATTTAATTTAGTCAATCGATTGCTCAAATCATTTGTAATGTACCCTCTCTAATTGCTTTTTTTTAATAGTAATCATAGTAGTGCCTTTATAGAATTGCAAAAAATTCAGTGTGTTGGATATATTTTTATTTTTTATATTTTAAAATTTATTTATTTATTTTAAAAATTATTTTAAAATTAAAGAACAATAAAAAATAGAGAGTAGTAAGTGTTATAAATAAATAAATATTTTATTTAATTATAAAATTAATATTTAAAATAAAAATAAGTTTAAAAAATTTAAAAATTATTTCTATTTATATTATATATTTAGAATTAAAATTTTTAAAAATAAATTTTTCAAATAGATTTTTTTTACTTTTAAAAATAAAAAAGTAAATAAATATTTTTAAAAAAATAAAAAAGGTACTTCTAAGAAAGCTCGTTCTATCAATTGTCTATTTATTAACAGAGGACAGGTTAGTAATTGTGTAAGCCCACACACTTGTATTTTCTTTAATGAATTCTACATGTGATGAATTGTGCAATAGGACCAAACTCTTACTATAGGCATAATGACATTTAAAGTAACTTAATTAGTCGCTCCTGTAATGGAGAACTATTCACTAGCACAGTATTTTCTAGCTTATTTTCTCACCTTTACACCTTTACTTGTTGCAATTTTTCATGTAATCATTTCTGGCATAATGTTTCCTAGCTGTCTTTCTTATCTTTATTCTTTGCACTTTTTCCTAGTTCGTGAAATGATTTAGAGTTGGTTACAAAGGTCTTCGAGAGTTTTTAATTACAACTTGATGCTTACATGGAGTTGAATAATGCAATTAGGGATCTTAACAACATTAAGTTGTAATGGCAAAGCTCACCTAAAATTAAAGGTTTTGTATAGTTGGTAAAATTACTACTGAAAAATCCTTAAATTGAAATGTTGTTAAAATTATCATTAGAGAAATGTAGAAAGAGTACAAACATTTGTCAATAGTAAAGTTGGGACCCTTATTATTTGCTTTTAATTTCAAAAGAGAGGAGGATTGTGTTAAGGTGCTAGAAGAAAGTCCATAATCTATTAAAAGAGCAATTTTTGGTTCAAGTGCATGATTTACCAGTAGAATGTGTGACTTATAAGAATCTGGATAGAATTGATAAAAACATAGGTAAGGTTATTAAAATTGAAGTCCCTATTGTTGACAAGGAACTTTTAAGGAAGTTTTGCAAAATAAGGGTCTTGGTTGATATTTTTAAACCTTTACTAGTGGAGTTCTCTATTCCTTATCCATTTTTACCTATGGTTTGGATTGAGTTAAAATATGAAAAGTTAAAAGATTTTTGTTGTAATTGTGGTATGGTAAGTCATGATTAAAAAAATTACAAGTCGTCTATTATGAAGTGATTCTATATTTCACAGAAGGAGAAGTATAGTTTGTCATTTAGAGTTTCACCAACTAAAGACCATCTTGAAATAAAAATTACATCATCTCAAATACTAGCTTTAATGGTGGTCTCAAATAAGAAAGGAAAAAAGACTCAAGAAGAAGGTGATAAAAGCCAATTACATATTTCTTTAGTAGAAAATCAATTTCACTCATTCAGCAGTGTGGTGTAATTATTACCTGCTACTTCTAGAAAATTCAAAGGAAGTAATAATGATAATTATGTGAAAGAGAAGTTTATTTCAAATCAAGAAATTACTTTAGTTGCTTAAACTTAGATTATAAATATAAGTACTTCAAGAATAGCTTATAGTAGTGTTGGGCCATATGATTAGACTAGGCTTAATTTAGGGAATTCATTATTAACTTTCAATTAATATCGGTCTAATATGAAGTTGGACCTTAAAAATAACCTTGAAGCTTTATCTAAGGTTTTTTATTTTTTAAAAGAGTAAAGGGCCATTTCCTTTAGATCAGAGAGGTTTCTACCAATTTTAACGAATAAAGAAAAGTTATTGGCTCATGATCTTACTCGAGGCTTGCATAGATATCTTGATTTGAAGAAAGGCCTAGAAGAATGTTCAAATGATCAAGTATAAAAGAAGCCACGTGTGCTTTTATCTAATCTCGAATTAGGTGCTCGTCATGAAGAGAAAACTCAGTTATATGCTATAGGATAACAAAAAAAAAGGTAAAAAGAAAATTCACAAGGTTAAATAAAAAATAAGAGAAGAACATGAGGTTAATTTTCTAATCTCTTATAATGAACAAGTTTCTCTTATACAAGATCAAAATGCTAGAAAGGCAAGTTTTCAATCACGCTACTAGGCGCCATGAATCTTCTATGTTGGAATTACCAAAAAGTAAGGGGACCTTAACTATTTAGCATCTTAAATCAGTTCCTTTTGTTTATTGTTTGGTTAAGACAAAGACTAAAGAAAGTAAGTTGGATGAGTTATGTAAGGAACTAAAAATGTATTACATGGAGGTTGTGGATCTTTTAGTAATCATGATACTATTGGGGGTCTTTGTATAATGTGGAAGAAAAATATACAATTAACGTTATTAAAAAAGTATCAACCATTTATCCATGTTGAAGTTTACTATGAAGAGAAGAATGAAGTTGGTTGGCTCACTTTAGTTTATGCCCCTAACAATCTAAATAAAAGGAGAGACTTATGGGATAAGTTATTATCTATAATTAGAGGTTTTAATGTAGCTTAGATATGTATAAGGGATTTTAATGAAATGTTATCTCTTGCAAATAAGGAAGGTAAATGTATTCTTAATGTAAAATGAATGAACTTATTTAGAAACTTTATGAATACAATCGGGCTTGTTGAGATAAAATAGAGGATTATTGTTGCAATTGGTAGAATAAGAGGTAAGGTGTGGAAGCTAACAAAGAAAAGCTTGATAAAGTAATAATTAATTGGAGATGGAGGTATCTTTTTCCAAATGTTATTATTTTCATTCATCTTGCCATTGGATCTGATTATAGTCCTTTAATGTTAAATGTTAATCCTGCTCATATAAAAACTGCTCTACTCTTTAATTTTGAACTTTTTAGCTTGATCACTAATCTTGTGGTCAAGCAATTCAATAAGGTTAGAGAAGTGAATATCATATGAATAGGTGGAGAAACATCTTATAAAAAATCATAATTGTAAGAATGTTTGATATAATGGAGTAAAATTACTTTCAAGAGAGTTGATTATGAAATCAAAGCTATTAAAAGTATATTATCTAATCTTCAAAATTTACTAGTGGACTAAACTCCTAAAGATGAAATGATAAATTTATCTAAATAGTCGAGGTTATTATGGTCTCAAGAAGAAAAATTTTAGGTCTTGCACTTAAGGTTCAATTGGTTGAAATAGGGAGATAGGAACTTAAATTTTTTTTTATATTGCTATAATTAAAAGAAAGGCTAGAAACAAATTGTTAAAGATTTGAGATCTTATGGGAGCTTGGATTAAAGACTCGAAGCCAATAAGAGGCTTCATTGCATATTATTTTCAAAATTTGTTCACATCAATAGGAGCTCGAGGTTATTCTCAGATATTGCATTTAGTTCCTAATTTAATTTTAGAAAAAGATAATGCTTCTCTTTTAAAAGTAATTATTAAACAGGAGGTCAAAAAGGCTATTTTTAATTAGGGAGCATTAAAATCTCTAGGCCTGGATGGATTTAATGGGATTTTTTTAAAAAAAATTAAGACCTAGTTAAATCTAATGTCATTTATATAGTGCAACAGTTTTTTCACTTAGGAATTATGGATATTAATATTGTTGAAACTCATTTTGTCTTGGTCCTTAAAATTAAATTTCCTAAAGAGGTAAATCATTTTAGAACAATTAGTTATTGTAACTTTTTTTATAAAGTGATAACTAAGATTCTTGTTAACAAAATGAAGTTGATTATCAAAGCCATAATCTCTCCTAATTAGAGTGTATTCATTCAAGACAGACTTATCTAAGATAAAATTGTTATGGCTTAAGAGGTATTTCACTTTCTTAAAAGAAGATCAGTTAATAATGTTAATACTTTAGTCATGAAACTGGACATGAATAAAACATATGATAAGGTGGAATGGGATTATTTGAAAGATATTTTGACAACCTTTGTATTTCATAATCATTAAGTTAGATTAATAATAGCTTGTGTACAAGCTGTTAATTATAGGATTAAGCTTAATGAAATGTTAGGAAATAAATTTTTTCTGCAAAGGAGTCTTAGATAATGAGATCCTTTATCTCCATATTTATTTATTTTAGTGGCTGGAAACTTTTCTTATCTCATTAACCATTTAGTCCGAGAAGGTAAATTGTAAGGAGTCTTATATTGTTTTCAAAGGTATATTGTTTTCAAAGGTTATTGTGCAAGAGGCATATGAATGGTTAAAGCTTATCAATATGTATGTAAGGCATCAAGATAATGTATAAATAGATTGAAGTCATGCCTGATGTTTAATGGATATATTGATTCTCAGTTAAAACAAATTATAATGAGAATATTTAGAATTTCTGAATGGGATACTTTAGGCAAATACTTAGGCATACTTAAGCATCTTAGCTCAATAGGGTAAATCTAAATCATAGGCTTATCTTGGATAAAAGATAGAGTTAATCAACAGCTTGATAGATGGAAAGAAAACATTCTATCTTAACTAGGTAAAGAGGTTTTGATTAAATCAATAATTCAAGTTATCCTAAATTATGTTATAACTATTGTTAAATTTCCTAAATCTTTTTACCAAAAATTATGTGCAATTATGGCAAAATTCAAATGGACTAAGTAAGGCAGAAAGAAAAGTATCCACTAGTTAAATTGAAATAATCTTTATAAAAGTAAATTATTAGGAGGAATAGGCTTTAGAAACTTTGAATGTTAAAATATTGCCCATTTAAGCAAGCAGGCATAGAGGTTAATTAACAACTCAGGTTCTTTATGGGTTACAGTATTGAAAGGATTATATCTTTCTCATTCAGAAGCATAGGATGCTAAAAGACCTAGGAATGCTTCTTGGGCTTAGTTTAGTATTTGGCAAGGCTTGTAATTTTTTCAAAAAGCATTGTAAATGTAGGATTAGAGATGGTACATCAGTTATAGTTAAGACTAATGAATGACTTCATAATCAATCATCTACTTGTATGGATAAGATGCTTGATGGAATGAAAGTAACTAATTTAAAAATAAAAGGCCTTAAACAGTGGGATAAACTCAAATTGAATTCTTTGTTTAATAAAAAGTTATTAAATAAATATTATTGATTCCCTTTAATGTTCATAGGGGTAAGACTATAAAATTTGGCCTTATTCCTCTAATGATGAATATTTAATCAAATTTGTTTATCATGTCAGTAGAAGCTAGTGTCTTTCAAATTGTAGGCCTCGAGCATCCTCTTCTATTTAAATTCCTCAAGAGATATAGAAGATTATTTGGAATTCAAAAACTATTCTAAAGTTAAAAACTTTTATATGGAAGGCTTGTAAAAATCTTATTCTAGTAAAAGCTACTTTAAAGATAAAAAGCCTTGTTATAGATTCATCATGTCCTGTTTATGGCCTATCCATAGAATTTATAGAACATATGTTATTGTTGTGTGAATAGACAATGGCTTGGATCAATTTTATAATTTTTTTTATTAATGATTATAGTGTTTCAAGGCTGCATATTTAGTTTCTAGAAAAGTATAAACTCCTTAAAGAGTCCATTAATGATTGGTAGTAATCTATTACTTTAATTTTCAATCTTTGTTAGGGTATATAGAAAGAAAGGAATAAAATCATTTTTGAAGAAGTTCCAAATCCTATCTTAGTTTTAGAAAAAGTAAGGTTGTCTCATTAAGAGTTTATTTTGGCATGTTTATTGAATGTGAGAAGGGATCTATATCTCATTAATACTAGTCTTACAACTCAGTGGTAGTCTCGTCCTCCAAGTTATTTTTAAATTAATATTAATGTAACTCTTAAGAAAAGCAGAAGCATAAAAGCCATTGCTGTAATTGTTAGGGATTATTAAGAAATCATAGTTGCTCATCAAGTAAGAAGGATCACTACTAATTCTCTTTTTGTGGAAAAAGCCAAGGATTTTTGGATGTCGTAATTTTGAGACAAATGCTAAACTTGCATAATTACATTTTTGAATATGATAATTTAGATTTAATTGTTGCTTGCATTAGAAAGAAGATAAATTGTTTCTTTCGATCTATAATGCATGATATTTCTTCTGTATCTTCAAGCTTCATAAATTTCTCTTTCTAATGGGTTTCAAGATCCTACAATGAGATTGCTTATTGGCTACTTGCAATAAATGCAAGAGGTATTTTGCCAAATTTATGGACTTCTCATCATCCTCAATAATTAGAAATTTTATTGCAAAAATATAAGGGTTGTTAAGTTTTTCTGGTCTAGAACTTCATATGTTATATTGTTATTTTTTAGGATAGATAGAAGCTTAAACCTTATTTTATTTGTTTTTTCTATTCTTAGTTGTTTTAGGTTCTATGGTGAGGACTTTTAACCCTTTAATTGTATGTTTTAGACAAAAAAAAAGGATAGATTGTAAATAGAGGAAATGTTTCACATGCATTCACAAGATAGGTTGCATCATATTCTATTTAGTATGCGAAAACAAAATTGTTTGGATCAACGAGACGATTGAAAAGTTTCTAAATTGAATTTTTTAGAAAATGATATTGTATAAATTTATTGAAAACTATTTAAAATTAGTTTATTGAAAATGAAAAGTAAGAAGCCATTTAGTTGGTAGATATGTAGCATAAAAAATACAATTTATTATAAAGTAATAAATTTTTGAATTTTTTAATTGATAACTAAGTAATAAAGTAAAAAAAGTCAAAGTTTTCAAGAAATTATATATTTCACAAATATTAAAAAATTGTTTACTCACACTTTCATTGATAAAAAAAATTTCTATATCATTTATAAATAAAAATATGAAATTATTTTCATTTAACTTAGCAAACCACTTTAATACTTTATTATCACCATTTAGAAATTATAATAACTATAATTTATTAAGTATAAAATATAAATAAATATAATAAATATAAATATTATTTATATAACATATAATAATTTTATTAATCATATAATAAATAGAATGAATATTATACAAAATTATATAAAATATATATTAACTAGTATATCATATATATAAATCATAACTTAGAATAGAAATTTAATTATAAATAAAATAATATATTTTTTATATCAATTATATTATTTTATATTTATTATTTTTATTGTTTACTATTTTAATATTCAATTATAAGAATTAAAAATTATGTATTTTTTATTTATTTTATATAAATTTAATAATATTAATTATTTCATTAATATTTTTGTTTAAATTACACTTTATTTTGATCATATTAAGATAATTTAATATATATATATATATATATATATATATATATATATATATATATATATATATGACATCTTAATTTGTAGAATAAACCTATTTTTATTTTTATAAAAAATTAAAAATAAAATGTTACTATTTAAAAAATTGAGATAATTAAAATTTATCAATATTCATTATTTTTTTATATTATGAATTTAAATAATATATTAGTTATTTTGATAATATTTTTTAAAAAATTCAAAATTTAATCATACAAAATATAAGAAGTTAATTTATAAAAAATGTTAATTCTTCAATATCAACCAAATAATTTTGTATATTTTTTAGAAAATTCTCACGAAAATTCACTTCCTAAGAGTTCAATTTTCCATGAGAATTCATTTCCTATGTAAATTAAATAATTATTATATTTTATATTATTATATTCAAATATTATAGTTAACTTTTCTCCCATCTTATAATGAAATATATAAATTTGAACTTAAGTACACTATTTTCTTTATTTCAAAAGAAATTTGTATAAATTTTGAAATTAAATAATATTAAAACTTATAAAACTTAAGCCATTTTTTTCTTATACAATCTTCCTTCCTATCCCTACTTTTCTTTCCTTTTTTTTCCCCTTTTCTTCTCTCTACTATTGTGCTCTTTTTATATTTTTCTACTTTATTTCCTTCTCTCTTTAACCTTCTGTCTCCCTATTGATGCTTTAATTTTATGATTCATTTGTTTCTTTTCCTTCCCTTCATCCATTTTCTTCTTTCCTCTCTTTATTTGATGGTTTCTTCTTTATTCCTTCCTCTATCAATACTTTCGTGTTCTCTCCCTTATCCTTTCTTTCCATTCCTACATATTTATTAAAAATCATATTAAGAAAACATTTGAATTAATTGTGAAATTTGATAATTATAATTATTGATTTTAAATAAAATTGAACAAATATGAAGTAATTTTAAATGATAAAATAAAAAAGAAATATTTAGACATCATTCTCTAGATGTTATTCTTAATGTAAAATACACTTAATTCTTTTTGTTTTTATTATTAAAGTTTTATTAATTCTTATCTTGATAAGATTTTAATAAAAAATTAATTTTTGTACAACTTAACCTTAAATATAAAATTTGTATGTATAGTATCATTTTTCAATAAAAGAAGATAATTTTCCTCCATGTATCAAACAAAAAGAAACTAATTTTTGCTATCTTGCCCAATAGCAGCAAATCAATTCAATTTCTTTGAAAAAAACTTTTCATAAAATTTCATTTTCTATTGAAACAATTAGGCCTAAATTAAAAGATAAAAGCATGACAAAGATATTAATATTATTTACAAAATGAAATGTCTGTTACACTTCTTAAAAAAGAAATAATCATTCACTTATTTCTAATAAACGATGAAATATATAAAAACTATATAAAAAAATAATGAGTAAAAAGTATATACTAGAAAGTGAAAATAATATTTTTTTATTCACAAAATGTCAACAATGTCATTTAAAAGTCATTAGATAGTTAGTAAGTAATAATAGACAATGTAAAAAAAATAAATAAATAAAAGAAAAAATATTGGCTCCCAAGCTCCTAGCAGTAATTGACTTGAAGCTATATGATTTAGTAAAAAAGAAGGGGGATTGATTGAGCCAAGAGAAAAGTATGCCTTCAAGCTAATTACATCTCTTCTAAGAAAGGATCATTCAATTCACAAATTTTTCATGATGAGAGAGAATTAGTTGTTTGAGAAATTAAGTTTCTCCCCTTTTTTTTTATTAACTAATTGAGTTGATTGAAAAAATTATTTATTAAATATTTAAATTAATTAATTAAATTAATAATTATTTCTCCATTCTTTGTTATTTATCATATTTACAAGAAATTTTTTATTTTTTTATTTACCATTTTAGAAATCCAACAAAGTATTAAATTTTGTTAATTTTTTCTTTTTTTAACTAATAAATACGTCATTATTCTATACATTCAATTTAAAATATCTCAATGAATTTATTTCATCATCATTTTCTCTTTATTTTTAACTATATTAAACTTTTATGCCTAAAATAAAAAATTAAATAAATTTTAATTTTGAACTAAAAAATAATTTTGAAAAGTTTAATAGAAACAAACATATTAATCTAATTTTTAATTTTTGTAAAAATGATTAAATGCAATAAGAAATGAAGAGAGTAATTAATTATTCAAATTAACTACAAGTTTGTTAATTGATTGAAACAATTAATTCCTTAAATCATTTGTAACGTATCCTCTATAATTGTTTTTTTATAGCCATTAGAGTGGTTGCCTTTATGGAATTGCCAAAAATTATACACCTAAAAAAATGTCATTTTTGTTAATTGTTTATTTATTAATCGATAATGTAGGCAATTTATGATTATGGAAGAGCTAAGCATCTTTATTTGAAATTAGTATTTTTTACAGACTTATACATGTAAACCTGTGTAGGTTCAAGCCCACGTGGTTGACCCTAAATGGTTGTAAGCTTGACAATAGTTTTTCTTCTTGTCATTAAGATTTTTGGTAATTCTTTTAATATTTGAAAACTTTTTAATATAATTCAATTTCCAATCTAATATCCAATAACCTATTATGAATTTTTTAACTTTATTTAACTAATTTATTACATGAAATTAAAAAATATAAAGAAAATTGAACTGCCCTCCCTTATAAGGTATTAAAATTATACAAACTTCCCGTTTAATTTTAAAATCTACACAATAATCTACTTAATAGAATTTCATACAGAATATCCTTTTAAGATTCCATTGTTATCTTAAAAAATAAATATTCTATACAATAAAAATATCAATTACTAAAATGCTTAAACAAAATCTAATCCTATTCCTATTCAATTAAATTCATTTTTTTACTGAAGCTAAACATTCCCATCTCTTTACTTTTGTCTCAATGCTCTCATTTTTCTACAAGCAATCCAAAGAACAGAGCAAGAATCGAAGATACTAAACTAAGTTATGTGAAGGTAAGTGGCCGAAAACTTAGCCTTTTAAGAAATTTAAAAGGATTATAAAATTTTATGTTCAAAATCATGTTAAGGTTTAAAGTTTCTTTTTTAGATAAATTGAAAATTATGTTTAGGGTTGAGTTTAAAGATAAAAAATAGATGACTTTTGGCCTTTGATTTTACTTGATTGACATACAAATGATGAATTATATACATATGGCTTACTGATTTTTATTCTTATAAGAGTAGCAAATGATATTTTACAAAGTTTTAATTAGGAATATTAAAACTTGATATAATATTAATTCTTGATATTGCTCATTAAAATGTGCATTGTTTGGTTGTAGTATATTTCCTAAGTCCATCCACAAAATATTTTCACAAATCCTTGTATAATAGATATCATAAAGGTTGAAAAAAGAAGGAAAATTTAAATAGAAGGTCTAGAATAAATATAATTCAAATGAGATGCAAAGGGTATTGAATGTTGGGTTAAAAATTACCAAAAAAATTATTAAGCTTAATCAATAAAGCAACTACTTGTGGTACTATTTGAATTTGACCCTATTTTTCTTTACTGGTACAAAAAAGATTGGTGAGACTACTTATTTTTAATGTTTATATTTTTTATGGTCATTTTTTAAGTAGGGTCTTACTTTATTTTTATCGAGGAGAATGACATACCCTCGTTTATCTTTGTATCTATTCTTATCTAATATGGTTTGTCTTTTTATCTAAAAATATCATACCAACTTGAAAAGGTCAATTAGCATTATGCAACTAATATAAGTTATAAAGATAAGAAACCAAATAAGATAAAAAAAAAAGTTAATATTGAAAGTGATAGTGGAACTTTTAAGAATATGGATGTATAAATTTTCTTTAAAAAATGAAAAAAAAGTTAAAGTATAAATAATTACTTCCACCATATTCTATTTCAGCTCACTTTTGTCTTATCATGGTAATCCCATACCTTTTTCTAAAGAATGCTTTTGAAATTTCATGTAGAAGAATTTATACATGTATAAAAAGCTATATACCACTAAACTCAAATAATAGAGAGAACAAAAAATGTATAAACCCAAATGATTTTAATAAATCATTAAGATGTAATTGAGGGGCATGTCTACCCTTAGTAATACACATATTAGAGTTACAGTATTAGTGTTATACTCACCTTTTTTTAAGAACTTTCAACCCAATACTTATTAGTTTTTATGAAGCTTAGTCTGCTTGCATTAATTGCAATTATTGTATTGGTGTCCTATAAAAATCAATGCTAAAGTTAGTATATCTAGAATAGAAAGATGAAAAAAATAAAGAAATGCTATGAGTTTTTCCTTTTTGTTCACAAGATTCTTATTGCATAAAGGAATCGACAAGTTGGAAGATAGGATCATGACATTCTAATCTAAAATTAACACAATATATCTTCAAGTATAATAAACAATTAAGTTTCATGGACTAAGATGAAAAGATAGTAAGATACAATAATCATGAATTTCAAGCAATTTGTTAAAATTTATAGAATATAAATCATCTAGCCTATATACTCTATTTATTTATGAATATATTTCAAAAAAATATTAAAGATTATAAAGTTAATTTTTATCTATTGCAATTTTCAAAGAGAGTAATTAGTTTAGAAGAAATTTTTACTATATTTGAAATATCATATAGGCTTGAAATTCTTGATAATTTCCTCTCTATTGACATTTGTTATATTTCTTTTAAAGTATTCTCAAAGTAAAATAGAAATGCAATAGAACTTTAGGAAATTATAAAGTAAAGAGATGAATAAGATAAAAATAAACACTATAGTAAAAGTTATCACTTACTACCATATTTGGCTAAATCATTTCTTTATCTCTCTTTGTTCAAATTTTGCCACATATATGTTATATCTAACAAATGTTAAGGAAATTCATTATTTATGGTAGGTGTTAGTAGGTTTATAATATGTGTTAATTATTTATTTCAAGGAACATGTCATATTCTTAGCACTATTTGTATGTAAAATACAAAAGGAAGCAATACATAGTTAATGGAGTGGATCCTAATAGATACCCTTACATCAAGTTCATTGGTGATTTACACTTTGTAAAATAACACAAAAGCTATAATCAAATATCATAAGATTAGGCTTCAAGAATATGACTAGTACAAATCCAACAGTTAAGAAAGAGGAAAACATATTGGCATGGCAAGATAAAATAAATATAACTATTTTAGATATATCACCTAATGCTATCCATACTACTTGTAATTACCCTAGCTATAGTGTAGTTTGTATCTCTTTTATGTATGGCCCTCCTCATACATCAGATAGGAAAATATTTTAGGAAAATATGTATAATCCTAAGTTAGAAAAGGGGACAACTTAGCTTTGCATTAAGGACTTTAATTAGATCCATTCTAACACTAATAAGTTAAGTTCATCTCTACTAACATAAAAAGTTAAATTTTTGAAAAAGTTCTTCACTAAATGGGGTATATTTGATATCTTTTCCAAAAAAAGGATGGTACACCTAGATAAATAATCGATAGGGTGATAAAACTATATGCGAAAAGCTTGATAGAGCTGTATGTAATGCTAAATATTTGAACATAATGCCAAATACTAGCTTAAATATTTTTGCATTTGTATTCATTAGACTATATCCCTATAGTATTGGATTTTGATAAAGTCAATTAGCTTAGAAATATAAGATTTCTATTTCACAACTTTTGGTTGAAACATAAAGACTATTAAAAGGTAATAGAAAGAGGATGGAATGTTAAGTTCCAAGGATCATTCACTTAAACCTATTAACAAAAAAAAATTAATAAAGAAACACCTTACTAAATGGAATAAAGTCACTTTTGAAAATATAAGAAGGAAAATTTAGGAATTGGAACACAAATTGCAAAAACTTCAAGCAAAAGCTAAACTAGAGTCAACATGTGAAAAGGAAGCTCTTAGGTTAAACCTGGAATTTATTCTCGACTATGAGGAAATCAAATGGGCACAAAAAGCTCAAATGCAGTGGTTAATTCAAGGTGACAAAAATATAAAATATTTTCTTGTATCAATTAATTATAAAAGACAAGTCAGGAAAATTGGTCCACTCAAAAATGATGAAGGATGTTGGATAGGAGAAATAGAATAAATTACATAACTGATAACTCAATTTTACAAGAACTTATATTCAAAATACAAGACTGATATCAATATAATGGCAACTTTAGACCAACATGACTTACTTGTCTTATTCGTAAAGCAATAAGAAAGATTACTTCTCAATGTCTCTCAACATGAAATTGAAAAAGCTATATTCTCCTTACATCCAGATAAGGTACCAGGTCTAGATGGTTTATCCAGGAGACTTTTTCACCATGATTGGAGAATTATAGACCTGAAAATATCTTGCATTATTCATTCTTTCTCCAAAAGGGGGTATCTCCTAAAAGAAATCAACAAACACTTATTTCCTTAATTCCAAAGGGAAAAGTCCAAGAAATAACTCGAGATTTTAGACCTATTAATTTAGCAAATGTTATTTACAAGATAATATCCAAAATCATAGTTAATAGATTGCAACCAATAATGGTTCAAATTATTTCTCCATTCCAAAATGCATTTACTAAAGGCAAAAGCATACATGATAATATACTCCTTATTATAGAAATAATGCATAAATGTAGAATAGCAAAGGCAAGTGAACATTTTAGGGAGCTTTCAAAGTAGATATTCAAAAAGCATATTATAATTTATCATGGGAATTTATTGAAGCAATTCTTTATCAAATGAAATTTTCAAAACTATATATTAGAATGATTATACAATGTATCTATATAGTAACATATAGAATCATTATTAATGGATAAATGTCAGAAACTATCCTAGCACAAAGAAGACTTTATCAAGATGACTCGCACCCCCTCTAATTTTCATTTTATGCTCTAATGTTTTATATTGCATCCTTAGAAAAAAAGAAAATAGACATCAATTACATGATATCAAAATAGTAAGACAAGCTCCAACGATTACACATTTAATGTTTGCGGATGATTTGATTCTATTTTTCAAAATTACAAATGAATCATATGAAGTTGTTCAAAAAATGCTAGATCTTTATAGAACATTATCTGGACAAAAATCAATAGAAACAAATTAAGTTTAGTATTCAACCACAACACTCCTAAGCAACTTAAAAACTTATTAGATGAAGAGCTTGGAATTAAAGTAGAGAACATAATAAAGAATTATTTAGGATCTCCATAACAATTAGAGGGCAAAATAAGAAAGCATTTTATATATAATTATTGACTAAATAAAAAAAAGACTTCAAAATTCAAAGATCTTATTGTTATCCAAAGCTAGGCATATAACTCTTTACAAATTAGTGCTTAATACCCTGCCTTTATATCGAATGATTGCTGTAAAGATCCTAGTAAAATACACACACTAAATGAATATAGCTATGGTGAATTTTTAGTAAGGACATTTAGAAAATAAAAGAGCTCTTCACTTAATGCAATGGAAGAAACTATGCACGCTAATAGAATTTGATGAATTAGCAATTAAAAGAATAAACATTATAAATAAAGCTCTATAGACTAAACAATTTAGAAGAATAATTCATTATCTTTATTCTCTTTTAAGCAAATGTATGATTACTAAATATGGAAAAGAAAATATAGAAAACTTTACCCAAGCTCTCAATAAAGTGTCTTGCTAGTGGAGAGGAATCATAAAGGTAGCATCATTCTTAATACTTGACATCAAATGGAATTATATTAGTAGACAACAAATCGATCTAAAAAGTAATGTTTAGTGTCAACCTATAACACAAATTCCACCAAACTTAAACACAGCCAGTCAATTAATAAATATAGAAGATTGGACATGGAGTTTACCCATTCTTAAACAACTATATCCATAACGAATAGTGGATATGATATAAAAATGCTTATATCTATATTTGGAGGTAAGGATAAACTAATTTGAATAAAACATGCAAGTAGAGCATATATTGTCAACCATGGATACAAATTCCTTGTTAATAGAGAATTGAGGAATGACATGTTATATATACATGAAAAGAAGGCCTAGGTGAACTTATGAAAACTAAAATTACCTAACAAGATCATTATCTTTATCTAGAGATTGGGTCACAATATCTTACCAGTAAGAGTCAAACTAAAAGATCATCATATCCAAATGGAGACATTCTGTCCCATGTGTAAGAATCATGAGGAAGACATTAATCATCTATTCCTAACTTGTAATTCATTAATCATCTATTCTTAACTTGTAATCATGCAAGAGCAATTTGGTTTGGCCTCCCTTTCTCTCTTATATCAAAATACAAACAAGGGCAAATATATTAGAATAGCTAATGGAAAATCTTGACAAAATGATACCTAATAATAAATAAGAGATGAGGCATCTACAGTAAATATGTATCACATTATGGAACATTTGGAAGATGAAAAATATTCAAATTCATGAAAAATCAATTAATACACCCAATACAAGTCATTCATAATATAAATCAACAACTCTAGATTATATTAGAAACTTTTGGAAATCTTACTGAATCATTTAGAAAAACAGATTGCAAAAAGGAAGACTCAACAAATATCCAAGACATATCAGGTGACTTCCAGATTTATGCATAGGGATCAAATTGGTTTAAGGAAAGAAGATCATGTACATATCAGAGAAATCTTAAACTACTTGTCATCTACCAAAATCAGCTAACAGAGAGTGATAAAGAATAGAAGGATACTAACCACACTTACTATGGATCTAATAAGTACAATTTATCAATGGCTTCAATGAATCAGGGGAATTAAAAGACTGGGGAATGATATATCTTTAACATTTATTTTCCATAAGTCCCCAAGCTATATATCTAGAAAAAGGAATTAGACTTGGGCACCACATTGGAGCATGGGAAGATCTATAGCAAATGAGGAAACAAAGATATCGTATCAAATTCTATGTGATAAATAGTGAAATATTTGGGCTAACTTATAATAGTTACAATAGGTTAAAAACTCATAGGCATACTAAAATACTCCCAATAAGTGTATATATTTATTCTTTATGACAAAAAGAAAAAAGAAAACTACATTAATAGAAGTCAACAATATTAATTTTTTATTAAGTAATTCAATTTTTTATAATAATAAAAATATTAATTTATTCAATGCACACACATAAAATTTAAAATTAAAATTTCAAATATAATAAAAGAATAAAGTTATTAAAATAATATCAAATATCATTGTACTACTAAAAATATTAATGTAATTCTAATTTTTCAATCAAATATAATATTTATTTCTCCCTTTCACCCATTTTAGTTAGCTTTGATATAATTTGAGTTTGAACTAGTATGTAGTATCTATATCTCCGTTTCTTGTGGAACCAAGCAAGTTGGGTACGAGTTGGACGGCAACAATTTCAGGCTTATGTCAAGCTTTTTGGGAGAGTTTGACAAGTTATATTGACTTTATATTCAATTAATATTTGACGAATGAAAAATTGGCCAAACCCAAAATGCTATAATGCATGACAAGGTAATTAGATTCAATGCCTCGTGGGTTTTTGTTCATGAATTTCCAATTCCAAATAAAAGTAAAGAGACTTCTCTTGCAAATGGCTTTTAATGTCATAGGTTCATCTTCGGTGGTCAAAAATCAAAATAATACTCCTAATTAGTCTTGGGGATAAATAAGAGGTGCAATGTACATGCACAGAGAGCGAGAGAGAATTCGCCTCCATGCACTTCTAATCGAGAAAATAAGGTAGGAATTTATTTGATTAATTGCATTATATTATTATACTATGGGAGCTTTGACAGGTGATTATGAAATAAGGAAATGATGTGAAATTTTGTGCAAGATATATAGTTTCTTGCACTCTATCCTATTTTATTGCTATTGATCATCGATATTAAAAATATTTTCCTTTATTTTATTTTTGTCTCACTAGTCGATTGTTTGAGTCCCGTCTTGTATTATGGATATTTATGTATCTCAACATTTTGTCAAATCATTAATGAATGAAGAGTGTAAATATATATATATATATATATATATATATATATATATATATATATATATATATATATATATATATATTATTGAAAATATTTTTATTAATTTTTAAATTTTACTTCACTAAAATATTAAAATACATATGTTTTTATTAATTTTCATTTCACCTCTGCGTTGCTGTATAATATTTTGACAAATGGTCGTCAAACGAACGTGAAGGAGGCAGCATGAATGCAGAGTTCAAGTAAGCTCCGAGTACTGGAAATGGCCATCTAACACGTGTCATTAATAGCGAAAGTCCAATGTCAAATGGACATTAAAAAAAAATCATTTTCTTTATATAGATGGATAAAAAGGTGAGTAGATAAAATTAAGATTTCGAATTTTTTTCGGAAGATAAATTTCAAGAGAAATTTTATTTTTATATATAAATAAAATGTATTACATATTTTTGTATGTGTGATAAAAATATTTTTAAAATTATAATAATAAAAACTACTTATTTAAAATTATTTTATATCAAATTTATTATATTTAATATTGAATATATAAATTATTTTTTATCATTTTTATAGTTTATCTACCAATGGGAGATAGTATTAGCCAAAACGAAGGGAGACTAATTGAAACGAAATAGTCCTACGTGTTTCCTATTCCTAGTCCAAATGGTCAATGAAATATGATTTTAAATCGTGATATCTAATATGCACCCGAGGTTAAAATTAACCTATCACTTCCGTTTTATCCAATTTTTACTTAAATTATTGTAATAAAAAATTTTCAAATTATATTATTATACTTATTTTCCACTTTATTTAGATACCTAAAATTATTATTTATATATATGTGTGTTTGTGAACAATGCTATTTTAATGTTGTTTATATAAAAATGTAACAGTATTTCTTTTTGTATGACAAAAAAATAAAAAAAGATTAGGATATGTTAAAATAAATTTATTTTTAGAGCGAAAATATATATCATTTGTTTTTTATTCAATAAAAAATTAATAAGTTATTATTTATGTGAATTAATTGCTAAGAAAACATAATAGATAAAATAATAAAAAATATAACAATTTAATTTAAAACTCATTAAATTATTAGGAGTTGAGTAAAATAATAGAAAAATAAAATAATTTAGCCTCTCTTTTTATTAGAAGAGTGATAAGTTACCTGATGATATAATTTCTTGAAATCAAACTAAAAAAATGAAAAACTTTAAACAATATTAAATGTCATTTTAACTGCTAAAACTACCGTGAAAACAAGAAAATATAACTTGGTGAGCACTTCAAAAAGGATAGGATGCTGATCGAGACCCAATTCCATTCGGTTATGCAATCCACAATATAGTGTCCCATCAGTAAAGCTGTTGCCACCTTGCAGCTGGCACATTCGTGCATTACGTTACTTCATGTTTTTAAATTTGAGAAAACATATATATTTATAGCAGAAAAGATGATGAAAAGTCAACGTTAATAAATTTAAGCGGTTGGAATTCGATAATTTTTTAAATAAAATTTTATATTTAAATTTTATAAATAAAAAATTTAATGGTGAAAAGAATTTCTTCCTACATTAAATTTGATTCATCTTGATTTTATAATAGTTAGGGATCAAATACTGAAAACCTTTTTAAAAAAATAAGATTAGGAGAAATTACAGCTGCAATACATTGCAATTTTAAAAGAATATAATTTAACCGGTGGCCGTATGCACAACGCTTTGCATGCTAGGTGTTAATATAATATAATAATAATTAAAATCAAATTATAAAGTTAATGTTTGATTTGCGAAAGCTTACATTTCTACAAAAGTATACATTCCTAACAATCTTATTCTTAAAAATTTAATTAATAAAAATATAATATTTCTATACTTTATTTATTATAGATTTTTTTAAAAATATTTTGTCAAATTTCTAAATGTGTTATATTACTATATTTAGTTCATATTTGATATTTTTAAAAATTTTGAGATTATTTCAAAAATATTTTTATCAAATTTTTTATTTTAAAATATAATATAATAAATTATATTTTTATTTAAAACTACATAGATAATATTTTTTTAATATCTAATAAAATAAATTTTAATATTTAACATCTAAAAATTTATTAAAATATATATTTTATACTTTATTATATTTTTAATATTTAATGTATTATATTTTTACATGTTATAATTATTAGTATTATTATAATGTATTAGAGTTTATTATTATAATTATTAGTATTATTATTAGATCAATTTTTAAAATAATGTGAGTATAATTTATTTAAGTTATTATTATAATATTAAATACACTTAGTATTTCTCTTTTTATAAAATTATAAATTTTTATGGTTAAATTATTTTTATAATTATATTTTATACTGATATTAAATTTTATATTATAATTTTTTTCTAATATAAAAATATTATTTTATATTTTTATATATAAATATGCCTTTTTTTAAAGAAACTCTAAGCCTATTATATTATTTTTTTAATGAAAAAACTCATATGTATATATAATTATATTAAAATAATCTTCAAAATATTAGGAATAACAATAAAAAATAAATTATAGTTAAAAAATTAATGTTATTGTATTTCTTAATAATAAAAAATATTTTAAAAATAAAGTGATAATTATTGCTCAATTTAAATTAAAAATTATTTAATTAAGTGATAAATAAAAAAAAGAATTAAATATGAGAATAATTTAATTCTTTTATTTTAGTACCAGCATTCTCATCTTATGGGAATCTGACATTTCCACCTTTCTTATGAAAATATTTTGAAAGAAAATTGAGTTAAAAAAGTTTTTGAGAATGTGATATTTTCAAATTTTTTTCAAACCTTCAACCAAATATGGGAATGTAATATTCCCTTAAAATATTTTCAAGAATGTTAAAAACATTCCGCAAATTAAACGTGACTCAAATGCTTTTCCCCTCCAATGTTATTTCTTTATGTGTTTCCATTTGTTTTATATTTTCATTCTTAATATAATTTGATAATTATGTATTTATGATATTAAAAAATCTAAAAATAATAAAATTTATTATTATAAAAATAATAAAAGTTAGCTTCGTGAATTAATATCTGTAATTATAATTATAATATTAGTTTTATTAGTTTCATGTATTGGATCAAACTTTTTTTTTAACAAATGTGGATAACTATGTATTTATGATATTAAAAATATCAAAACAATGAAAAATTATTATTATAATAATAACAAAGATTAATTTGATGTACTGTTTAATACTCTAATATTTAATATACGTACAAACATGACACCCATTCAATCAAATTTATTCTAATTATTTTATTTTTAAGAAAAACTTGACAAATTTTTATTTATTTTTTTATTAAATTATGAATTAGATAAATAACATTAATATAATATGCACTTGCATAAAAAGAATAAATAAACTAATTATATTTCAACCATATTAATATCACTAATTAATCCAAATTATAATAGGTGTGTATATGTGGAATAAAAATAATGTGAAAAGTGATACATAAAAATATTAGAAGGAAATATTTTATTTGAATAAAAATTTCAAAATAATTATAATAGTATGTAATGAATGGTAGAGATAGGACCTAATAGTGAATGGAATAAATGTATTTTAATATTTTGGTGGAGCAAAATTTATAAATTAGTGAAGATATTTTGAATAATACACATAATTTTATATAAAATTTTAAAAATTCATTGAAGCCACATGTCCTCATTGAAATATATGTAACTTCGCTATATAATAATATTAATGGGATAAATGTATTTTAATATTTCAGTGAAATAAAATTTATAAATTAATGAATATATTTTGAATAATATACAAATTTTATATAGGATTTTAAAAAATTCAGTGGGGCCACATGCTCCTATTGAAATATATATAACTTCACTATACAATGTCCTTACTGAAATATATGTAGATTTGCTATTGTATGTAATAATATATTTTAATGTTCCACTTGATTAAAATAGAAAAAAATTCCAATGATGAATATAATTAAAATCTTCTAATTTTTTCACTCAATAAAATTATCCCCGCCTACTTCCTATTGTTGGAGCATTAGGCTTGGTGTTGAGTTTTCTTATAATATGTAAAAAAATTTAAAGATATTTAAAATATAAAAAATTAATAAAATGCAAATAAAGGATAATTTAAAAGCGTATATATGAAGTAATTAAGTAAAATAATAGAGAGGTCACATAAAATTGTTATTGCTTTGACTAATATTGATGGATGAATTAGTTATTATATTAATTTAAGCAATTGATAACTATGGAAGATGTTTCAAATTGCATCAAAACATATATTAACAAAAATATTTTAAAATAATTCTTAAATTAAAATTTAGATATAATAGTACCTGATTAAACGATTCAAAATAGTTTAACCTATAATCAATATTTTGCATGAGTAATTTATTGAATTAGCATAAGAAGAATTCATCGATTTATATATAAAGTATCTAGATTAATTTCAATTGTGATTTATGTTTCTTTCTTCTTTCAAGTGGATCCTTGATTTGATCTCATAGATATCCTATAGTTGCCTTTCTTTTAACTCTTTGTACTATATATGGAGTTAATTGTCATTGTAATTGTGAGATACTATTCATAATGACTTCATTGTAAGTCTCATTACAATTTTCAAAACCACTTTTTCTCTTAATTTCTTACAAATCTTTCAACAATTGAGTTAAACAATTATGAACATAAACACACATACTTTCATATTCTATTGAAAAAGTTGTTAGCTTACAAAAATTATGACTAAGGTATATATAATTATCATGACCTAATCCTAATTATGATCAGTGTGAAACTCGTTACTTGATTTTCATCAACTTATCCTATGTTCTTTATTAATATATTAAGGCACACATGAACTATTAGGGAGGTTCATCAAGCATTCAAGAGAAATAAATGAGATTTCATTTATCAATCATATTTCAATTATAAAAAAAAGTTAAATTTACTTATAATTTATCTAAGTTCTAACTAGCTTCAAAAAAAAGTAAGTTTACATCCCTCTATCCTTAATCCTATACAAAATTAGGCACAAAATAGTCATCTACCTCAAACACCCATAACTACCCACTATCGTATCGAAGGATTTTTTAGAAGTTCAACTCTAAGATGGCAGTGGAGACAACTTAATTTAAGAATTTGTAAAAGTAAAATACAAAAAAGTAAGTTCAAGATTTAGTGAATAAACATTCTAATATAAACAAAGTTCAAAAAAATAAAAATTTATCTAAACCTTTACCAACAAGGTTTATCCTTTTTCATATACAACACTCAGCTTAAATAATATCAAATTCAACTATTAGTTAGCATTGACTTATAATAAAATAGGTAAGGCTCATAAGCCCTACTCAACTTTTGTTCACATCATAACATCCAAAACAATATCAATCTATAACATTTCTAATTTAAAGGGACATTTCAATAATGTGTATAAGTAATCAATGCATAAAAGTAATTAAAAATTCTTATGACTCTTAATCATCTTTATCTTTTTATAAATCCAACATTGTTCTTACAAGGCCTATCTTATCCCTTTATAAGTGATTATCAAATCTAGTTTAATACACAACTGTGATCATCATGCCCCCGATCTCTTCCTTACTCATTATCACACAACAAATTCAATCAAGATGCATTTTTCCTTTAGTTTGTATACTCCAAAGGTCTTAATCGAATTGTAATTAGTATTTCTAACTTGTCAACTTTATCTACAATAAATTTCTGAGGAGTAAAAAGTTTTCTTATGGATCTCTACATATGCTTAGTAGGTGAGAGTATAAATTGATGATTATGCTCCAAGTTCAATGAAGAAATTCTATATTTACCATTATTTTGAAGCAAATAACTCATTTGTCCTTCACATTTTACTCTTGTAATTGGACAACAATAAAAAGCATTTTCACTTTGCTTATTTTTAGCTTTTTCTCCTTACTTTAACAATAGAATATTCTTTTCTTCACCCCCTTCTAGTTTCCTTCTACAAAATGCTTTTTGATACTAAATCCAATCCTATGATCATAATTGTTACAAAATTTATATTGACTTTCTTCTGAATCAAATTCTGTACTTATTTTTTACTGTTGGAGATTCATGTCATATTCTTCACAATAGTTTGGAGGAGACTGGAGATTCAAATTTTCTTCTTGATGATTAATGATATGTTAATTGTATTTGTCATTATGCTTTTCTCTATCCATCAAACTTCAATTAATTTTATATATACAATATGTAAGTATTTAAATTTCTCTTCCTAAAATAAAAATAAAAAACATATTTATTCTCAAATTAAAAAAAAAGAAAAGAAAAGAGAGAGATACTGAAAATGACCTAACTAGTAATTCTTCCCTTTCAAAAGAAAAGAAGGAAAACTTGTTTTACATTTAAAGTTGAGCGAAGTTGAATTGTAATATTAGCATCTAATATTGTAAAACGAAACTTTCTAAAAAACTTGTCAATAACGAAATCATAAATATGGCAGATAACCACGAGTTGTAGACATATTTGTATTGAATTCTATTTGTTACTGAATTTTAGCAAGACATAACATCTAATTAAGGTTATATTCAGCCATTTCATTGAGTGAATATATCTAAAAATTTTGATTTTGTATATTATAACATTATTTAATAAAATATATTGTTACATACTCTATCAAAAAATAAAAATTGTTAACTTTCTTCTCAGAAAAATAAAGTAAATAAAAAAGTTTGATTGATTATATGAAATTAATAAAAGCTAATATTATAATTAATTACAGATGTTAATCATTGTATGAAACTAATCTTTGTTATTTTTATAACAATAGTTTTTATTGTTTTTGATTTTTTTAATATCATAGATACATAGTTATTTATTTATTAATTATATTATATTATATATATTAAGAATGAAAATATAAACAGCAAACGGCGTTTTGAATTATTATTATTATATTATAATAACCCATGCAAAGTGCATACAGCCACCGGCTATTGCCAGAGCAACAACCAAGTTTTATTTATTTTAAAATACTTTTTAAAAGCTGAAATCATATTTAGGCTAGAAATTAGCTAATTACACATCAGTGATTAATTGATTTAATTTGCTATTAGTTGAGAACTAATTGTATTAACTAATAATTTAATTAGTTGATTGCATTAATTATTTATATAAGAATATTTAAAAAAATTAATTGTTTATGATTAGTTATTTATATGTAAAAGATAAATAAAGAGTGAATATATTTTATAAATTATTTGAGTATTCTTTTATTTTAATAATATTTTAAAGTATATATTATTTAGTAAATAAATTTTTTTATAAATAATATATCAGTATAATTTATTATATATTAAATATTTTTAAAATTAAATTAATATAATTATCATTATTATTAAATTTCTTTTTAAGAAATCAATATGAGTGTTTTATTTTTTTAGCAAGGATAAAATTGAAAATATAAAAATTAATTAAAAATATTTTAATCTTCTTACATATAATTTACAAAATAGTCAATTAAAAATGTTGGTATTATTAATGTTTTCAAAATAACTTATTAAAAGTAATAGTTATTCAAATTAATTGATTACCAAATACTAAAATTAATTTTTTAATAAGTCATAATTTATTAATAGGTCAACCAATCAATTTATTAAACCATCCAAAAACCATTCCAAAAGTCATTCATCGAATGAGGATGAAAATTCGCCAGTTTCAACGATTTATGGGAAGAACTCTTAATCCGCGACAGCTTTGGATATGAATTCTTCGGTTAAATTGAAAAAGTCTTTTTAACGATTACTTGCACAAGCGTCCAATAGAAGCAAAGTGATTCGTTAAACGGCAATTAACTATTATATAATAGTTAATAGTTAATTAGAGTACCGAAACATTTTATACAGTTTAATTGAAAAGTCCGAATCATAAAACGAGTAACGACTGGAATTTATCTCTCTCACCAAATTCTCAGTTACCCAATCAACCAAGTTAAACACAAATCGTAAATTACCGTAACATTAATTAATCATCGGCGACCCAGTCATATGAAAAATGACAACGCAAAACCAGATGATTAAGAGTAGCCCATCTGTCCAACATGCAAAAAGGAAATTATAGACGATCGGCGCGCGGCAATTTTGCAATACATATGTATATAAATACCATGGACCTTCCACACTAATATACAAGTTTCAGAAAAAAGCAAGCAAGAAAATATAGAGAAAACGAGAAGGAGGGTCTTGAAGAGCCAGAGATTGTGAAAAATGAAGTTGTTGGATACCTCGTGGTATTGGGTAATCCTTCCATCTTTGTTGGGTGCTTATATTTTTGTGTTTGGGATTCTGAGGAGATTCAACGGGTGGTTCTACGTCCGAAGGCTGGGAAAGAAGAAATTCCCGGTCCCACCTGGCGATCTGGGTTGGCCCATCTTCGGCAATTTATTCATCTTCCTTAAATCCTTCAAATCTGATCCAGAATCCTTCATCACTGACCTTGTTTCCAGGTATATAGTTATCTTAGGTAGTACTTCAAAATGCATATTACTGCTTTTGATTTATGACGGACAAGAAAAATTCAAATCACGACTAAGTTAGACGTAAAATTTTCAAATAATGACCAAGTACGTAATAGTAATATCAGAATTAATTGATTAAAAAAAATACGAAATGCTTATAATATGATTAAAATTAGTGATTTGTGGTTGGACTTCCAGGTACGGAAAGACTGGCATGTACAAGAGTTATCTGTTTGGTAGCCCTAGCATCATAGTTTGCTCGCCGGAGACGTGCCGGAAAGTCTTGACGGACGACGAACAATTTAAGCTCGGATATCCAGCTTCCACAATGGCTCTCACCGGAAAGAGATCATTCCACAGTATTTCAAATGCCGAGCACAAGCGGCTTCGCCGCCTGACCACTGCTCCGATAACCGGGCACGAGGCCCTGTCCATGTACGTTGATCTCATAGAAGGAATTGCCGTGAAATCACTGGACGAACTATCCAGCATGACAGAGCCGATCGAGTTGTTGAAAGAGTTGAGGAAGTTTGCATTCGCCGTCATCACCAACATATTTGTGGGCACTGACGGTGATTTTGTGGATCTTGGATTGGTAGAAAACTTGTACGCCGACTTAAATCGAGGGATGAAGTCTCCTGCCATCAATCTTCCTGGCTTTGCTTTCCGTAAAGCACTCAAGGTTTGGTTCACCTCCTTTCCTACGTCCCAACTTTAGCATAATGTGGGTGGTTTGTTTTGCCACTCGGTGGCGGTGGCGGTGGCGGTGGCAGAGAAGGCTAAATGCCAACATCCCTTGCCACGCAAGACAATTTTATAATATTATTATTAGTTTTCGTAATAGGAAAATTGAAAAAGCATATATATACTATAAGCTAGAAAATGGAATTCCTCTTGCTAAACGTCATCATTCATTTGGTTTCACTACCGCTTTGGTGCGTCATTTTAAGAAATAAGAATATTGAGTAATTATTTTATTTGAGGAGTAATACTAATTATGTCATTCAGGTCTAATAGTTTAGTTTTCTTTTTCTTAGAGAAAACTAGTGCTTTCTAGCTTTGTTTAAACCCCAACTTCAACAGTAAATGTATTAATTATGCAGGCAAGAAAGAAGCTGATGAAGCTGCTTCAAGATCTGCTGGAGAGAAAGAGGAGGAACATTAATAATATGAAGACAAAGGCAAAGAAAGATATGATGGATTTATTGATGGAAGTCAAAGATGAAGACGGTGCGCAATTAGAGGATGAAGACATAATAGACCTACTTTTGGTGTTCTTATTAGCTGGTCACGAAAGCTCAGCACACGGCATCTTGTGGTCTCTCATCTATCTCACGGAATACCCAGATGTCTTTCTCAGAGCAATGGTACGCTTACTTGCTAGGGCTTTCATTTGTCAATTGCAATGATGATATTATGTTGGACACAAAAAATTGAAATCGACATAAATAAGTAAAGTCAATTTAAGATTCTATCAATTGCACAGTAAATTAATGTAGTGAAACTGCAAGTGAATTTTCACCCCAAAAAAGAAAAAAATATTGCATGTGAATTAAATTAAGTACATGCAACTAGTTTTCTTTTTTTTAAAAAAAAATTGTTCTGATATTTAATTGAGGTTTCTCGACTCAAACCGTGAAGATAAGTAATAAAATAATTATATTATATATATAAGTCCCTCATGCATAGTAGTCCTTTTTTTTTTCCTTTTTCTATGATTATTTATAACTACTTTCACTTATAATGATAAAATAACTGGAAAATATTGAAGTAAATTATTAAATTTTAATAATGCAAGTGAACTAATACTACAAATGAAGTATCGTAAGAGATGAATAATTATAATAAAAACAAAAACATATACTATTGCTAATAATAAAATTTGAGGATATGATGATTACAATAATTAGTCCTTTAATTATAAATATACTGACAATTATATCCTTCAAATCTATACGTGCTATCATAGGTGAGAATATAGGCTAATTTTTGGTTAGAAAGTTAATAGCCACTTTTCAAAATCTAACTTGCAGAATGAACAAGAAGAGGTCCTGAAGAGAAGACCTTCCACACAGAAAGGGTTGAATCTTAAGGAAATTAAGCAAATGCAATACCTTCCAAAGGTAAATTAGTTGTACATATGTGCTTTTGTTAATTAAATAGCTCAGGCCAGTTGGGAACTGATTAGTTTACAAATTTATCTTCGTAAATTATGACGTTTGAGTTGGCATGAAATCCACGTGAGAATATGAATCTGCTTCTTCTTATAAAAAGACGGGAAACGACAAGAATGCCGTAGTATTAAAATATTTCTTATATTTTTGGTTTTAACTTATCTGCTTAATCATGATTTAGGTTATTGATGAGATGCTGCGCAGAACTACTATCTCATTTGCAAATTTTAGACAGGCAAAAGTTGATGTCCACATAAATGGTTGGTTGGTTATTCCCTCTATTTGTAATTATGATATATTAAATCTCCCAATTAACTATCAAAAAAGAAAAAATTAAAAAAAATGCAGGCTGCACCATTCCCAAAGGATGGAAAGTTCTGGTTTGGAACAGAGGCGTTCACATGGATCCTGAGACTTACCCCAACCCGAGGGACTTCGATCCTTCCAGATGGGAAGTACGTAACTAAAATTAATGTTTCTATTCTGGGGTTTCAGGGGATATATATATATACTGATTAAACTATATGTTGCAGAATAAGAAAGGCAAAGCAGGATCTTTCCTTCCATTTGGATTGGGAAGTAGACTCTGTCCCGGAAGTGACTTGGCCAAGCTTGAGATCACTATTTTCCTTCATCATTTTCTTCTCAACTACAGGTCAGATCCTTATTGCAACTTAAGTTACGTTTATTTCCTCAGAGAATATTTTTCATAAAGAAAAATTATTTGCATATATATTAATAAGAGGATGATATGTTATTTTTATTGATAAGTAAAAAATGATACCTAAAAATCTAAAAATGAAGAAAAGTAAAAAAAAAAAATTTAAATAGAGGAAGTTATTTTTTTCAAATTCTTCATATTTAACATTAAACAAATAAAATATTTTCTCTTTATTTTTATATTTTTTTCTATATTTTATAAAAAATACTTTCCAATAAAACAAATAACTCGGATTGTTTTTTGAAAAATGTTTTTATATGAAAATCTAATTTTACTTTTTTTATAAATAAAGAAATATAATGTTAGTTTATAATTATAAAATATGATACTTAAAATTATAATAGTAGAGGAAAATAACTTTTTCATCAAAGAAAAAATTATCTTTTATTAATATTCTTATATTTAATATTAAATACTTAAGTTTCATTTATTTTAATAGAAAATATTTTTCATACAGTATAGTTATAAATTATTAAAATAAAAAATATTTTAATTATTTAATATTAAATAGGAAGAGTCTTAAAAAAGGTAACTTTTCATTTTTTTAAAGAAAAAATTACTTTTCTTCATTATTATAATTTTAAGTATCAATTTTTTAACCACAAATATAGGTAATATAGTATTCATTCATTAATATATATACAAATTACATTAACACTACAAAAATGCTTTTTGTGACAAAACAAATAAAACCTTAAGTCATTTTTTACCAACTTAATAGTTTATAACTATATTCATATAAAAAGTATTTTTTATTTTTTTATCAAAATATACAGAGACTTAAAATATTAAAGTGTAAGGCTCCTACCAGCAACTTAATTTGTTGAGAGAGCATGTCTTTTAGTTAAGTTGCTAATATTCTTCGCACTCACTAATCAAACCCGATTATGCATGGTTACCAACCAAATCAAGAAGACAAAAAAAGGAAGTGTCTAACCAAAATTTGATGATTGGTTAGAAAAATGTTAATTTTTTCAGGTTGGAGAGGATGAATCCAGAATGTGCAGTGAGCTACTTGCCAGTGCCAAGGCCTTCGGACAACTGCCTTGCAAGAATAATACGAGACCCATGATTATGGCATTAAATAACATGTTTAGCGGCGTCAAGAACCACGAGGTTTAGCTGCCCTTTGTTTTATCTGTCTCGTGATTAGCGCGTTCGAATGAGGTTCAATGGGCTCCGTGGAATTTTATATATTTGTTGCAAGTAAAATAGAAAAAGCATATTGAGTTGCTTCGTAGTTATGGAACCTCTTCATTTCTAAATGTGTAAATTAATTGTTTCAGTCTTGATTCTCGATCAACTCATTTAGGTTCTATTTGTTTGTTAAAAAGTATTTTTTATAAAATATTAAAATAAAAAATATTTTATTTATATAATGTTAAATATGAAAAATTTGAAGAAAAAATTTAAAAAAAATTACTTTTCTTCATTTTCAAATATTTAGGTATCAATTTTTTAATTATTAATTAATTTTTTTAGTCTCGATTCTCAATCAACTTATTTATGATCCATGTATTTGATTAGAAAGTATTTTTTATAAAATATAACTATAAAACATTAAAGTAAAGAAAAAAATATTTTACTTATATAAGGTTGAATATGAAAAATCTGAAAAAAAATATTAAAAAAATTACTTTCTATCATTTTCAAGTATTTAAGTATCAATTTTTTAATTATCAATATAAATGATATATCACCCTATTTTCTAATATATATATATATATATATATCTTCTTATAAAAAATATTTTTCAACGAAATAAATAGAATTATTTATTTCTAAACTTTGCTTAGCTAGGTAAGAGTTAGCCCGCACTCGTAGATTAGTCAAATTTAAACTTCCAAGAAACCACAGCAGCTATCAAAATTCCAAGATATATTTTTCATCTATGACCTACATTCGTTTTTCTCTCAACATTACCACTATTTTATGCTGCATAGACTCGGAATCGTTGAAAAGCTTAAACACTATGAAAATGAGGAAGGATCATACATTCTCTTGTAAATAATGGGTTCATAAAAATTAGGGATCTCACAACAATCTATATGTATATAGCTGAACTCATTCTTTATATTTATTGGCTGTGAAGATGTGCATAAGGAGAATGACCCCTCATTCACAAAACCACAGCCCTTTTTGTATTACTTAAAATCTATGAGTATATTTGTTTACTAATTTTAAAAATAGTTTTTTATTTTTTAAAAAAAAAGAATTTGAGAATTTGTTTTTTGGATCTATTTTTAAAAAATTATAATTTTAAATATATAACTTGAAAATAAACGTAGAAATAATTTTAAATATTTTTTAAAATTATTTTCTTATTCATGATATCAAATTTATAATTAAATAAAATATTTTTTTATTTATAACACCGACTACTTTTTATTTTTTATTCAAAAATAATTTTTAAAAATAATTTCTTCAAACAATTTTTAGATACAGAAAAATAAAAACATACTAAACACATCCTATAATGTACTTGATGATATTGCAAGAATAATTTTTAAAAATATAAAAAAATATATTTAAACACATCTTGATGATGTTGCAAATTAAAATACACATTCTTACCTTCTTTTTCCAAGTCTTTGCTTTGAACCAAATCAGCAAGAGGTGGGTAGGTCGAGACCCAATTTGCCAAGATACAGCCCAAAACGACTTATTTGGTTTTCACTTGACTAAATAGCCAAGGTAGCTGAATGATACGTTCTATGGTTCATTGATAATTCCTTGTGCTTATAAGAAAGAATTAATATCAAACAAATATTTCATACTTCATATAACAAACTTCCTAATTCTGAAAATCATGTTTGTTAACTGATAAAATCATTTTTTAATCTTCTTCTAACGACTTAAATTTTTTTAGAAAAATTGTCATTTGATAAAATATTGAAGTCTCTTCAGTTAAATGGTACTAATTCTATTCCTCCAATTCATAAAGTATTCTGATAGTTCTTGGAATATGTTTGTGTTTTGCTCATCATAAGGGCTTACATTTAAAAAAAATGTGTTGAAGTAACAAAATCAATCTTAATCACACAAAAAAAAGAAGAAGAGGAAAAGAAATCCATCTTACAAGTTTTTTCTTACAGCAACGGGCACCACGGAGTTCCACAGTTAGGCAGCAGTGTACTAAGCCTCAAGGCCCGGCAACCTCATTCTTTGCATTCACCATAATTCAGTAACAAAGAATTACTATCCAAATAGCCACACACACATATATATTTCCAAAGATTATATAGAAAGACTAATTGTCCATTTGACGCAAGCGTAACGTAAGGAAAAGAAATAGAGGTGGTGAAAATGTGTTTAGTTACACGAGGCTGACACACTGAAGTGGCATGGCTGACATTTGCAGTGAAAATGAAAATGAAGAGAAGCAGTTTTATTGGAATTTAATAACAAAAACTGTCCAAATGATAATAATATTTAGGCATAAACATCTCAAAAACAGTTAGTCCCATGAAACTGCAGGCAGTTGAAAGTTCAATGGGCAGCATCTTCCTCCTCGCAGAATTTTGTGTATTGCTTTGGATCCATCAAAGAACCTAGTTCAGATGGATCGCTTGGCTTTACTTTGATCATCCATCCGTTCTCATACGGACTTGAGTTGATCTTAATTAAATAATAAATAAAAGGAAAGGGAAAAAAAAGGAAAAGAAAGGAAAAGAAAAATTAGTATGATCATGAAGATTCTATTGATGTTATGTAGGCTTATTGTGTTTTACAAATTTTGCTGTACGGCACACATGACAATCTGATTTTAACTCATGCATCATGCATGCAAAATGCAAGCGTAACTAGCATTTTCTTAAAATCATGTAAGCAGAAAAGGCTACCTTAGCACCTGAACAACAAAGAACGAGTGACATGAATTTAAATCCATTATTGTGGACTGGCAGAGGAAACTGTAACAGAATGTGCTAAGTGAACTATTATACTGGAAAACAGAGAGAAGAAGGATGAGAAGTACCAGGCCAGGGGATTCGGTGAGCTTTGTGTTAACTTCAACAATCTCTCCTGAAATCGGAGAATTCACATCACTCGTAGCTTTAACACTTTCAACTGCTCCGAAACTGCCTCCCTGAGAGACTGAGCCACCGGGTTCTGGCAGCTCCACAAACACAACCTCTCCAAGATGGTCCTGCAACCTCCGAGTTTTAGAATTTTTGCAAATCCTATAGGCAAATGACACATGATATTTGAACATCCAATCCTACCAACCCCATCTCAAGACTGCTGTTATCCCTTGAATTACTCGATGGATAACATAGTTTCAAAGTTTTGTAGCCTTAACTATTTCGTTTCCAAGTCCCAGACTCCCACTGACTTCAAATTCATCATCCCCATGATTTCCAGAAAAAATGAAATTTAGGACAGAACTTCAGTGTGACATAGATTCAAATAATTAGCAGGCACGCTGATCGGCAAGCTGTCACTTCGGGCCTCGAAATTGAATGACTAATGGAGGAGAAGAGGGTCCAATGAACAAACCTGAGCATGATCAGTGATGCCGATAGTAGTCACAGAGCCTTCATGCTTGACCCATTCATGTGAAGAGGCGTACTTGAGTCCATCCAATACTGCAAAACAACTCCAATTTTAAATTAGCCTATGGTTTTCCCCATTAAAAAATGCACGGAAGAAAAGAATAGAAGTAAGAATAAAAATACCAGAGGAGAAACATCTGGAGAGAGAAAAAGGAGGGGAGAGAGGAATTCTGGAGGTAGAAGAAGAGATTTTGAGTGCCTTAGCAGTAGAAGAAGCCCACATTCTGAGTGCCATTGTGGATCTATCTATCTCTGTTTGGTTGGCTTTAAAAGAGCAAAAGCCAATAATAATATCTCCCAGACAGAAGAAGGCGTTGATACATATAGTTGGTGGTAGAGTTCTATCCTGTATGAATGGTGCGCAGCGATTGCCTCATCCATCTGCTCTGCGCTCCCTCCGTTCCCACTAATTATTCCACAAATCCCAATAAACTTTTGTTTTCCGGCTAACCTTAACTATTCTGTCATTGGCCACAAGCCCACCATTCCAAATCCCCATATTTTACGTTTTTTTCCTTATTTTTATTTGTCGCTTTTTAAAATAATTTTTTATTTTTTATTCATTATTTTAAAATTTTAACAAAATACTAAATATTCTTTTTTAAATTTTTTTGTTTTTATTAATAAATATTTCATTATTTTACATTCTCAACTCATTTATATTTATTTTATGATTTTTTATTTTAAATTTTATACAGAAAATAATTTTTAAAATTTTATTAAAAATAAATAAATAAAATTAGTTTTTAATATATATATAATCAGTTAACTAAGTAATAAGTGAGTATTTTCCTTTCAAGCGGTAATTGAAAAACAATTTGACAAGACAAAATGACGTGGGCCTAGTAAATCATCAGGGCCCTATTATTCTTGGGCCTTTTAATGCATGATGTTCTTTGCCTTGCCGTAGTTTGTATGTTTTTCTTCGTTTCTCCTCTCCCTTTGTTTCTATGTTTTTATTTTTTTATTTTTTTTCATGAAAAATCTCGGTGCTTGCAAATAAAGATTAAGAATTTGTATTCCGTTTGTCTCTTACATCGCATTTTTAACGTAGAAAGCTTAGAGCTGGCTAAAAAAATATAACTGGGGGAATACTATACTCTTTGTGTTGGAAATTCAAACTTGCATCAATCTCTTTAACTGTGGTTAGAACCAGAAACACACACCCCCCCCCCCCTTTTTTAGTGCAAAGGACATGCGGACGAAAGAGAATTACAAGAAGGGACAAGGGAAAAAGAGGAAGCAGCATTCAAAAGCAGAATTTGATGCCCTCCAATTTTTTTAGTGATCGACTGTGCAAATTATATAATTTTTAATAAAAATATTATAAAATCTAAGTTAAGAAAAGAATCTGTCTTTTATATTTTTAAATTAAAATAATTGAAAAAAAATGTAGAACATTTTTACCTCAATCTAACCACATCATATCATGGTGATCATGTCATTCTGCTATTTCCATGCACTCTCTAATTCTATTTATTATGATGAAATAGATTGAAATAAACTTAAAAAAGTTGCCTAGTTTGTATCATAAAATAAAAATATTCCTTCTTTCTTTAGGAAATGATTATTCTATCAAATTATGGAATTTTATTTTATAGCAAAAATAATGGAATGATTGCATATATTCCAACATTACATTTTATTAGTAAAAAATAAAATAATATCTATTTTTTAATATTATATTATTAAAATAATTTAATAATTATATTTTTATTAATAAAAATTAAATTAAAATATTTTTATATTATTATAAAATTTATTTAATATAAAAAATTGAAAAGAAAATTTTTTATACTTTTAATGTATAAAATCATTTTTTAATTATAATATTGATGATTATAATTTTTATATTCATTTAAAAAATTATAAATAGATAAAAAAATAACAATAAGACAATTTTAATTTTTTTAATTTTTAAATATTATTATTTTTATTTTATTTTTATTTTATTTATTATGTCAAATATAATTATAAAATAAAATACTCATCCTATTTCTAAATTTATCAAAATTAATTACGAAATAATCACTCAATTTCATTTCGTTTCGTCCCATAACAGCATTTCAACTTTGACTTTGTCCTTAGCATGTACTGTGGAGAGTACCGTGTGCCCGTATTTCCACTCTGGACGATTATTGGCAAATGAGGTCATGCGCCTATTTATTAATTGCGAAAAAAGAAACAACGTTTGGTGAAAAAATTGAAAAATGAGAGTTGGAGTACCAAACCTTGACGGCAGGTGACATGGGTTACAAAGTCAACCATGTGATTTTGAAGGAAGCAAGCCGTATGCTGTTTTCTTCTCCAACTCAATTCCCGACGCTATTAACTTTGCAGCCTTTTTTCGTTTTCTGCTGCAACTACTCGCCCTCAAATTTCAAGTGCTTTTCCCTCTCTTTGCTTGACTTTTGTTGAAAATTTCCTGATTCCTTCATGGATACTGCTAATAAAAATTTATCATATTTTTATGATTAAAATTTTATTTTAATTTTTATATCTTAAAATTTTATCAATTTTATTTTTAAATGAGATTTATATCAATTTAATTTATAAAAATTTAAATTTAATTCAAATTTTAGTTTTTATTCTATTAATATTTAGGAGAAGGATTAAATTTCACTTGAATTTAAATCTTTAAGAAAAAATTGATATAAATATTATTTCATGAATAAAATTGATAGCAACCTAATTTTTTGAGGATTAAAATAGAATTTTAATTTAAAATATAAATTTAATTGTAATAGAAATTTAATTCCTAAAACTCTATTTGTATCAATTTAATCCCTCTAACAAATATTAACCGCCTGGAATAAGGATTAAAATTTTACTTAAACTTAAAACTTTAAGGATTAAATTATTACAAATCTTACTTTAGAAATAAAATTAATGTAAATTAAATATTTTTGTCACGATTCGACTTGCCATAACTAGCGTGAAACCTATTTTCAATTTCCACTAACCTACCTAATTCTACTTTGATATCATCACATAATTATTAATAAATTAATTAATGATTTAATGGGTTTTATATTCATATACTTCAAAATATTTACAATTTATAGTATATAGTTAACACGCCTACATAATTTACACTATCCTACTTTAATTCTCAACACTTCCTATAATAATTATGGTTACATATAATGAGATTCTAAGAGCTTTCACTTCAATGCTACTGTTGGTGATTGTGGAGCTTTAGCATACATATTTGAAAGACACTTTAAAGTAAAATTAGTAAGTTATATATAGTAAGCAAATCACCTACTTAACAAATATATTATGTATATACCACTATACAACCATTTTTAACTATAAATGTATGCATAGTTACTAATATCTAATTGCAATCAAGTTTCCGATCTATATACTACATAGCATTCCTATTCGCTTACAATAACAAGCAATGTAGAATACCAAGAATTAAACAATATTAAATACTTACTCCAAACATCGTTCATGTCCAATAATAGCACAATAATAAATATAAACATAAATATACTAATAGATTTTACAAGTAAAATATGTCAATATCATTCACATTCATAAAGTGACATTATATCTTTCTTTCCTTTCTATTAAGATACTGGCAATCGGTAGTCATATTTTCCCATATCAATCGTGGCTTATCAATAACTTCTCCACTTATACATAGAATAACATCACAAGCACTCAACTATTTATACATACTATATTATTCATATCACATCACAAATGATAAAGTGTGAATGTAATTTCATATATTATTCATTACTTTATTATTCAAGAAATCAACACAAATCTTAACATATTCAATCATTAAATCAAGATGTTAGTTTACATGGAACAACTAATTTTATTCTTTATAATTATTAACTTTAGAACATAGTGAAACGAATCATATTCCCTTTATACGCTCTGTCCTAGTTACTACTTATTTGTGGCTTATTAACCACTTATGAACATTACTAAACTTTGCTTGACTAGTCATACTAACCTAGCCCAACTAAGGTATTAAAACTCAAACCTAATCATAACTAGTAAGAATCTTGTTATCCAATTTTCACCAAGCTTAGCACTAATTACACTCATTTTACCTAATGGAAATCTCTCTGTTTCTGTAATGAGTTAAATTATTTTAAATTTTAAAAAAAATGAATAATTTTTTTTATTTTTAAATACTTTCCAAAAGTCATACGCCCTTAATTATTTTTGCACCTATTTTAGATGTAAGTTAACATTAACCTAAAAACACATATATAGATAAATATTTCAATACATCAGATACATAATTAACAAAATCTCTATCTTTAATTTTTAAATTTAATCCTAATAGAATTCTAACTATCAATTTCTCCTTGGATTACTTAAGAGTCCCACATGACCTACATAACTCAATATTCTTAAGTTAAATCTTGAAAATATTAAAAGGAAAGATAGAGTTTTAAAAGTCAGTAAATCTATATCTATAAAAGAAAAGCATTATTAGTAACTAAAATTGATTAATTTTAATAGTATTGTGAAATAACTATTAAATGGTTTACTCGTATTCATACCTGACAACTTCACCTTGTCTAATAATCTAATCATCATACTTTTGTACTCGAGCCTATATCAATAGTTACACATACAAAGGTAATAGAATTTTAAAAAGAAGTTCTTCACAATTTTATCATCACTCAATTCAATTATAATATCAAAGAAAAATTAATTCAATACTACAAATGAAGCAAAGCTGCCTTTCGATTACATTATTTTACATATAGCTATCCACACTCCACCTTTTTCATATCAATCAATCTTGAGAACTCAATCATGACTAATCAAATAATCACTATAACATTAAAAAAGAACATTCAAGGATAAATAAATTACAATCCTATAATATATTGCATAATAATTTATAATAAATTACTAGAAATGGGGAACGGACAAGCCTGACTCGTCCAATTTTTTTCGCTAACCTCTAATATGAAAGTCTTAATCTGGTTTTTATGGACTCGAGTTAACTTGTAGGCTTCTTTTTTAATTTAAATTTTTAAATAACAAAAAAATATTTAAAAGTATCATATATTTATTCATAAATTAGTCATAATATATTTTAAATTTATATATAACTATAAAAAATATTATATATAAAATACCTATAAAATAAAAAATTATTTATAAATTTTTTATAACATAATCCTATATAATTGAAAATAAAAAGTAGGAGTATAATTTTATATTGATTAAAAACATATATCTACATAAAACTTAGAAATTTAAAAAAAAGAATTTGTGGGCCAACTTGTCCATAGGCTAGCTTATGTGGACTGGACTGGTTGTGGCATGTAATTTTTAAGACTTCCCTTTCCTTCAAAGCCCGTAAGCTTTAGCTTATTTCAATGGCTCTATAAATTATCCACTTTGTAACCCTTAAATTAATCTTATACCCTACCTACCTTTTTATCTTATTCTTTTCAAGTTAATCTTATGCTCTATCCGTTTTTTTATAAAGAGTTTTCCATCAAATTTTCACATCATCCCTTTTCACAATTTTCATACCAATCTATAGGCCACTTTTATCAATTTAGTACTTTTTACATAATAATAGCACAATTTAAATTACATTATCATATACACTACATAAATTTCACATCTTATAGTACCATAATCTCAATTCATGTATAGTATAAAGCAATTAATTTGTCATCACAATCATTCTCATTCATAATATCATAATTTTAAACACATTCACATTTCAATATAAGCATCCATTAAACAATAGCTTCACATTTCTTATGTGTAGTTACAAGCCAAGAATAATCATAAAGTATACATTCATCACAATCAAGTAATAACTTATATGATGTCCTCATCATATCATTCATTAATAGGAAAAAAATTAATCAATAGTAGTTAATAAAAGACTAATGGTGCTTTGAAAGCACCATTACATACCGCAATATTTAGTATAATAAAAAGCAATTAAGATTGTAAATTCTCCATACTTATTCATCTTAAGATGCACAATTACATACATCTAGTTTCATAATTACATAACATATTATTTTGGTATATAGAATAAATAAAGAATATGAAAATTTAGTCAAATAATGTTTAAAATAGATGTACAATCACCTAAAAATGCCCATTCACTCTAATAATCTCTAAGTATTCCACTTTTATCTTTCTTTTTACTTTATGATTTACAATAATAAATTATAAATACATGATTATTACTTATTTTCTCTCCAAATATAATAATTCTAAATCCAAATCATAATATACTAACACTCTAGATCATTAGTTTCTTATATTTTCAAATTTCAACTCATAAAAATGAAAATGTATAGTTTTATAGTTATTCTTAAGATTAAAATTAAATAAGCAAAAATATTTAAGCTTAAAGCTTAAAAAAGACTTATTTCATGTTACTTCATCACCTTAAATCATCATATTTTTATATTTTTAAAATTATCATAAAGAAATTAGAGATTTTCATAATTGAGAATTTTTTCTGACTTAAGTATAAAACAAGCAAAATATTGGAACTTGATGCTTTAAGTATACTTTAATCACCATTATATAAAATTGTATTTTTATTTTCTAATGTTTTAACTCTAACTTAATATAATCCAAAAAGACTACATTTTACATAATTAGGATTTTCTTAACTCAAGTTCAAATCATCAAAAATATTAAATATTTTTACTATAAATGGGTTTTAATCATTTCTCTTAAACAAACTATACATTTATTTCTAATTTATATAAAGTTATCATTAAGTATTTAAAATATGTATAAAATGGGTTTTCATTAAACTAACTTATTCGATCATGAATAAAGGGGTTTTAAGCTTCTAAGAGCTTACCTCATTCTATAAAGGTTTTCATCAAAATCAACACAATAGAAGTTTGATAGTTTGCTAATAAGAGGAAGAGCTAGGAGCTAAACTTTGGTGCATGATCCAACCAATCCTTCCATCGTTCACAAGCTACAATAAGCCAAAACGTAGCTTAAAGGAAGAGTGACGGCGATGATGACACTCCAATGAAAAAAGAGTAGCCAAGTGAAAAAAGGTACATTGGAGAATAAAAAAGATATCATGCCATATTATCCTCAAATTGGGGCTTCCTCCATGGGGCTAATAAGAAGTCATTTGGTGCAAAGTAGCACATAACGAGGGCAAAACATAACCAATGAAGGAACAAAATATAGAGGGAGAAAAAGGAGAGAAAGGAAAAGAGAAAAAGATAGACAGTACTATTCAGGGGATAGAGAGAGAAATAAATAAAAAATATATAAAATGAGCTTTAAACTTTTATTCAATATATTACAATGCATCATAGGCTTAGATTTCATTAATATTTACCTTTTATTTCCTACATTAAACAATCTTAATCTTCAATTCATTTAAAGTAAAAATCCATTTTCATAAAACTTCATTTTTCTCCTCTTATTTAAAATCTCCATCCCAATCTAAATATTTAAACATTATATAAATCGCAAGCATATATATACACATATGTCATGATCCATCACATTATGAATTTTGAAAATATTTTCATAAGTTTACAAATTTATAAAAGTCATCTATTAAAATATTTATATTTTTTCAAGATTTTTCATCCTTAACTTTAAAATATTCCAATAAAAAAATTGGATAACATCTACTTCAAATGAAATTATAATAATATCATTTAGTCAAGATTTAAAATATCCATTTTTTTCACCTCGACAAGAATAAATACAATTTTAGTTAATTAAAATAAATGCACCAGCATTTTAAAGTAATATAATTTCAAATATTAATTTAAGGCATTATATAAGGGTCATTATAAAGCAAATAGGGTACAAATGGAAGTTCATTCCAGGATAATAAAATAATTGATTGTTTGTCTCTAGACTAGCATTATAGAGATTAGCAATGAAATGGACAGTTATTTTTATTAAATAGCTAGTAATTTCTTTACATTTTTACAAATTTTAGTCATGAATTCCATTACTTAAGAGGGTATCTAATCCTTCACAATCACTTCCCTAACTTAAAATAGCTTACTATAACATGAATGTAAAACATATGAATCAAATCCAACCTTTCATCATTATTCTTTCCTAGCTATTCATCCATTTCTCAAGCATTAAAAATATTTGTCTATTTTGGTAACATTACTTATCCATTTTTTCGCTTCATCATAAATTTAGGAATTTAAGCTAAGAATCTATTCACTTGGGTTAAGGAAGGATGGGACATGTATCATCCATTACTCAGGTGCTTAAATCCTTTAAGATTTCAAGATAAAATCGATAATCATGTTTCTATTTTTCTTTTAAGTTCAAAAATGTTTTAATAGAGTTTTGAAATGAAGAGTTGCTAGATGTTTATATGATTTTGTAACCTTACCTTGCCTAAATAGCCACTCAACCTCCATCTTCTCATTTACTTTATTAGTTCTATAGGTTGATGTAAGATTTGAGGTGGATGAGAAAGAGGAAGAAGGTTTTCGATTTTATTAGAAAGAAAAAGAATTGGGAGGAATGTCGGGTGCTTGGGGAATATAAAAGGCATAAAGATAATTTTGACTTTAGCTCCATAAATTTCTAACTTCTACTTTATTGTTCATTTAAGCTTATACCACTTCCAATTATGGAGTTTCAAATATTAATTGATAAAAATTAAATTTCTCTTAAGAAAATATAATAGTATCACTTTTTAAAATGAATTTTTTTAATTTAACTAAAATATTGATTATGGTTAACCTCCATATTGTTATGTGAATGGTAGTAATCCTTTTAATTAAGGGTGAAAATGACTCAAGTCAAGTCAAATTTTAATATAGATATGTAAGATCTGTTTCAAAATCTTTAAGCTTACATCTAATTTGTGACTTGCTTGTACATTAAAATTTCAGCCTGACTTAATTCATTTATAAAATTTAAGAAACTTAGATTAATTTGTTGACATATTTAGGCTTAATTATTGAAATCTAAATAAATTATCGATAAGTTTATAAGCTTGAGCATGTAGGCCATAAATCAATTCTTTTGTAAAAAGAATGAGAAATTTGTTAAATAATAAAGCATCATTTGAAGTTATGTCTCTAATTTATAGAATAGTTAATGATTCAACATAAAAAATTATAATCATATTTATTTGAAATAAAAAAATTAAATGATACAATAATGTAAATTTATTATACTTGAGAACTTCAAATTAAGTAAATTAATGGTTGGGTTGAAGAAAGATAGCAATTAAAATATAATTATATTAACCAATTTATAAGTACAAAATTAGAATAATATATTAATTAAATAAGTCAATAATAAATCAGCAAGTTAAACCTAAGATTAAATAAGTCTATCTATTTAATAATAAATAGATCAATATATAAACTTGATCTTAATTTATTTAATTAAATAAATAAAGCAAATCAAACTTTTTAACAAATCAAATTATAAGCTGCATAAGGAGGATAAGGTTTATTTTGTCCCCACCCTTAATCTCCATCTATTTTTTAAAAAATATTTTTGGTATAAAAATTTTATTTTCTTATATATAAATAAATAAGTAACATATGTCTCTATAATTTATGATTAAAAATGTGATATCAAAAGTATGATGGTGAAAAAAAAATCTTCTTTATAAAAGAAAAAATTATTTTTATCAATTTTTTATATTTAATTTTAAAGATTTAAATAATTTCTTATTATTTTAATATTTTATAATTATATTTCTCCAAAAAATATATTTTCTCCCAAAAGAATTTTGGCTTTTTGCTAAATGGAGTGTTAGATTAAAAGCAAATTCCCAAAGTGATGCTGTTTTGAAACAATTTCCCGAAATGATGTCAATGTTTTCTTTTAAGAAAAAAAGAATTAAAGTTGGAAAGCGTTTCTTTGGGCAACTTCTTCCAAGTGGAAGAATTTTGCTATGTGTAGCATTATTTAATTTATTTGGTATGAATGATGAATTTTTCTTTTGAGTTTAATATTTAATTTTTCTGTAATTAGAATCTGTTGCATAATTTTATTCTATTTGTTTAATTAAAATTATGATATATATTTCACAGGCATTGTATTATTTAATTTCTTAAATACGTATGATAAACTTTTTTCTCCTGATTTTAGTTGTTAACTTTTTTGTAATTAGAATTTATTGTATAATCTTATTTTATTTGTTTGATTAAAATTGTGATATTTAAATTTCAAATGTATAGTATTATTTTATTTAATTATTATGTATGTTGAAATTTTATGATTTAATATTATATAAAAATATTAAATATATAAAAAATTTAACTATTAAATTATTAAACAAAATTTATTATTATTGTTATTATTGTTAGAAACGTTGATTCTGGCATGAAGATTCTTCCTCTTGGAAGAGGTAACACAAAGCACCGTTTTCAACTTTAATTTTTTTTTTTTTTTTGGAAGAAAAACTTGACATTATTTCGGAAAAACAGCATCATTTTGGAAATTTATTTTTAATGTATCACTCCACCGGGCAAAAGGCCAAGAATTGGGGTCTAACGATGGATGCGTAACTGTCATAACATGTAACTCTAGCTCGAAATGTTGGACCTACGATTCAGGGAGTCTGTCAAAGGTCGTTGACCACTGAGGTTTGTCGTAGAACCCACTTCCCGCCATATTTATTCTCTGTTTGGAATCATAAATTATTATTTCGACAAGTTCTCCTCGGAAATTCTTTTCTTTGGTCGATTTAACCGCGTCTCGTAGTTGATTGGGCTGCCGCTTTGATGATGATGATGATGATTACTACTTCTTTTAATTTTGAATAGACATATTTAGTATTTATAATGTTAATTTTTATAATTATTTTTAAAATTTATTTATAAATAAATGATAAATTATACCTATATAATATATTTTTTATAATTTTGAAAAGAATCTAAAATCATATTGTATAAATACAAAAATAAAAATATAAGGACTATAATTGCATGCTTTTGTATTCGCATCAAAGAAGCAAAATCTTATCAAAATGATCAAATGCCCTTAAATAAGAAAAAAATCCAAAAATTAGTATACAAGTTAGATCGTTTTCAAATTTGAGTTGCAAAATATCCGCACTACACTTGATTTTTTCACAAAGTTGTGTCAAATTAAATGCATCTACCCACTAAAATCATTCACAAAGTAAATGTTAAGTGTAATTTGCTGTTTATACAACAATGAAATTAGAGGGTGCAAGTGGTTTACAATTTACAATCCCTTAAAATTTTGAAGACTAAAAACCTTATTTTATTCTTTCAAATTTTCAGCTTCTATTAATTAAATTTTTAAAATAAGATTTATATTAATTTAATTTTTAAAATTTTAAGTTAAAGTAAAATTTTCGTCCCTATGAAAACTAAAATCTGTATTAACTTGGTCTCTATGATGTATCAAAATTTTACTTGAACTTAAAACATGAACCAAATTAATATAAATTTTATTTCAAGGACTAAATTGATAGAACTAAAAATATGGAGGACTAAAATAGAATTTTACTTAATTTTAAAATTTTTACAATTATAATAGAAAATTACATACTAATGTAATAAGAATAAAGTTTTTGAAAGAGATATAAATATAAATATAAAGTATAAGATCATAATTTTTATAATTAAAAATTAAAAAATTTTATGTTTTATTTTTTTATGTTTTTGTATACTTCTTAAATATGAGCTTTTTTATTATATTATACTTTAAAAATAGTTTATAGGCATAAATATTTAGTTGAAACAAAATGTTTATATGACTTATAATTTATAAAATATTTTTTCTAACTTTCTTCTAACTCTAATTTTATTCTTAGAAAAATATTATTTCCACTTAAATTTACTTGCACTTATTTACATTACACATATAATATAATTATACCACAAAGTTACTACTTATTATCCAGTGTTACATCCCTAGCAATCCTAACCCACAATTTCTTATTATTTGATGTTTAGAGATATAACTTATCTCATTCTATATTCTAAACCTTTTTCCTAAACTTTGTAAGTAGTATTCCACCTATCCATCTTAAATTTGTGATTTTGTTTAGGATTTAGTATTTATAATGTTTTTGATAATTTTGTATGAAATATTTTGCAATAAGATAGTTGACAATGTCCAACAGAATTACTTTTAAAGCTAGTGTAATTGACTATGTAATTAACTATGACATTAATGTTCTTTAGCTTATCATAGTTAATCACTAACAAGTAAAGTTGCTATTAGGCTTAAGATAGTTGATTACTAACAAGCAGAATTGCCTTTTAAACCTTTGTAATTAACTACATAGTCAATTATGGATGCCATAATTCCTCTCTGGACACCTGTAATTAAGTATATAGTTGATTACTACTTGTTATTTTGCAATATCGTATGATATGTGGATCTAAATAGTATTATAGGTATATATGTATGTAAGTTAAGTATAGATGACTTCAAATACAAACAACGGTGACAAAAACAAACAAATAAACTATGTTTATATGAAGAAAGTAGATGAAGTTGCATAATTTGGTCTTAATATATTAAGAGCTTTAAAAAAAAGATTCAATGTATTTGAAGAGGATAATCCATTTATAGCTATACTTGTGTGCATATGTATGAACTTGAATGTTTGAATTATATATATAGAAGTTGAATTATTGATTATGATGTCTTTATTGTATTGTGATTTGATAAGAATGATGATGTGAGGGTGTTTATATTCATGTTACTACTTATGTATCGGATCATATACCCATTTCTGAGAGGATAAGGTTGATCACAGAAGGATAAGATTAGGATTATAAGCAATAAAGATGAAGTGAGTCAAAATGAGGGTATTTGCTTATATGTACTTTAATTGTATTAAAATCTTCTTATGTTAGAAACTATTTTTTTTTTCATATAGAGCAAGTATCACTTTTAAAAGGGTTATTGGTCATATAAATACTTTGAACGGAAATTGTAAAAGTACATAAGTATGTATATCCCATAATCATTAATTATAAAGACTTAAATACAATCTTAAGTGTTTATCTTGCTTTACTTATTTAGTTTTTCACAAAGTTATACCTATTTTAGATAGAATACTTCTTATTAAGTCTCCATACTTATTCTTCTTATGAATCCACATTTTAGATACCCAACAAAATGCATTATTTTCACCTCCACCATAACAAGTAAGGTATCTTGCTATAAGGATCTTGCTTTCACCTTTTATAGATTTAGCAATGAATGGGATGATATTTTTTATAAATTTTAAACAAATGTAATTATGAAAATTAGTGGGCTAAGTCACTTTTGCTTGAGATAAAAATTAAGTTCTAGAATGTGCATTGCTTAGTTAGGTTAATTTATGTCTTCTTTTCAAAAAGGTTTATAAGTTAGCTTAACTATTCTTTTGAAATATAATTCAAACTATAATGAATTTCTTTAAAATGAATATGGATTTAGCTTCTTTAATGATTAAGCATGTATTGTGAATAATTCCTTTGTTGTGATCGCTAATTAATATGGATAAGACTAATAGGATTATTTAAAGAATAACCCTATATTAGTCATGGTCGTAGGAGGTTATGACATCTAATAATTTTAATATTTTTAGAAATATAATTCTTTAGAAATTTAATTATAAAAAATATCATATAATTATATTTAGTTTAATTAGAAATATTTTTCAAAATTACTATAATATTATGTTTTGATTAATTTGTATATTTTTAAAATTTTCTTTAGATTATTGAAAATTTCTTCACCAAAAATTGAGTGATTAAATGTAACAAGGGTGGTGGAAAATGGTAAATGGCAGTGAATAGTGATTAACAGTGATCTAGTGCAATAACTAGTGATGGTGTTAGTTAATGATAATAAGTGACATTTGATAATGGTTCATAGTAGTTGCCCACAGTTAATAGTAACAAGTAGTGATAAACATTAGATAGTGATGACAAATAGTGGTGAATAGGCAATGGACATTAATAATGATTGATAGTTACTGATAGTAAGTATTAATTATTGCTAATCAAGAATGGTTAATAATTATGAATGTTAGTAAAATGAAATATTAATGTTAGCAAAGTTGATATAAAAAGATAAACAAAATAATCTATTTATATTATAAAAATGTAGAATATCTATTTTTTCCAATAATATTTTAGAAAATATTAAGTTAAAAATATTTCCATGAATATGATATAAATTTTTAACTAATTATGAGAATCAACATTCCTTTAAAATATTTTTAGAAATATGAAAAAGATTTTGCTAATCTAATGTCACAATAAATTCTTAAAGTATAACTTTAATCATGTATATATCATATACTTATTGCCTTAAAACTAACAATCAAATATTTTTTTAATTTTAAAAAGTAACTTGTAATTTGTTTAAAATTTAACAAAATAATTAATAGGTTTTTTAATATAAAAAATAATATATTAATCAATTAAACTTTAAAAGCATAAATAACATATTTTTGCCATAGTTATTAAACTTACTTCAAATCGATTGGTTCAACTGATAAGTCAATGAATTGTTGGTTAATTTAATATGGGTCACATCATCTAATTTTACATGTGAATTGATAAAAAAAATTGAATCAATGGTTTTAATTAACCTTAAAAATATTAATTTATTTAATTATTAGATTTTTTGTGACTTAGCTATTTTTTCTTTATTATCATTTTTTGATAAATTATAATATAGATTTATTGAATGTGCATTTTTTTAATATTTTTATATACATTTATATTTTTATAATATAAGTAATTGAATCGATAACTCATTGGTTAAATTAATAACCTAACAAATCAAGACTTTATCCATCTAGGTGTCCAATTTAGTTTTAATAAATATAAATTTTACCTTATAATTTTACGTTAGTAACATTATTTTGAAATTAATTATGTGTCACCTAAATAAAGGGGGATTGTTATATATTAAATAATATTAAAAATATATTTTAATAAAGTACCTTGAGATTTTTATTCAAAAATTGATGAGGGTGGTTAAATTATATTTATCTATGTCAACGTAAAATAAGGTATTTAAATTTTGACCAAATAAATATTATTATATTTTTTATACACGTGTTATTTATTGGATGATATAGAAGTTAAGAGCGCATAATTTATAAAATATGAGCATTAGTTTTTGTAGGTAACTTTTACCTATAAGTTTGTAAATTTACAGGAATATCTTTAAATTTTTGGGTGTGAAGGATCATGATATATGTATATATATATAAATATATATAATGTGATAAATTATTCTTTATAGTAATTTTAAAGTAGTCAAATATTTAAAGGGAGTTCTAGGGAAATAAAACTTCTTTAAGTGAAGGTCAAAATTAATTAAAATAAGAAATGGAAGGTTAAGATTTAAAGAAGTGTGAGTTTATGATACATCGAGAAACATTGAAAAGAAACCCTTAGCTTAACTCCTTATTTCTTTTCCCTTTCTCCTTTTTATTTTTAGTTTTTTTGTACTCCTTCTCTCTTTCTCTTTCTTATCCTCCCTTTTTGTTATCATCTTTCATTTTCTTAATTATCAAGATCTCCGCATGCATCTCCTCATTGGACAACAACTTATGGTCCAATGATGAGAGCTCCAATCTATAGTGGGTGAGTAACATTTTAGGTGCAGTGCAGGGTTCTCTATTTGCGGCCACCCCACCTCCGTTTTATCCTAGTAGAGCCATAACTAAATGTTAGAGCTTTTCCTTTGACTAACCACTGCTCCGCCATAACCTGTTCCACTAGTAATGGCATTAGGATGCTTCCTCTAGATTGTTTTTAGAAATGATCATTATATAGGGTTAATTGAGCTTTTCCTTTAACCGATGTTCTAATATAGGTTCATTGTCAGTGGAGCTTCAAAAAAGCTCCCTAAGTAGAGGTAAGATGATTTACATCATGATATCTTAATATTTCAGCTTGTGTAGTTATAGCTAAAAAAAATTCATTTTTACGTGTTTTGAGAAATATGAGGATAACTTTGAAAAATGGAATTTTTATACTATAGAATGATAAAATATCATGCTTGTAGTATTTTTAAGATATTAAGCTTTAAGATTTCAGATGATTTGAAATTGATCTAGAAAATCCATTTACAAGTATTTTGACATACATGATAATACTTATGAAAAATATGATATCTATGATGTAGAATGTTGGGATATTATGGTTAAAGGAATTGTGGAGGGCTACGTCCTATATTATGAAAGACTCATGTGTGATCCAAGAAATCTTAAATGGGCGAAATAAGAATTGGTGATGGTATTGAAATAAAGCTAAAGATACTAGAAATTAAATGTATAATTTTATGAAATGATATGAATATAGCATTCTTATAACATAAGGTTTTAATATTTTGATTGCTTTATGCTTGGTTAAAAAAATTCCATTTTTTTTTATCATTATCATTTTATTTAGGTACTTGATATAAAATTGATAAAATAAAGATATGAGGTTCTAGAATGTTAGATTAACATGCTTTGAGCACTTTTATATCATAAAAAAATCTAATATTTTTAGTGTCCAAAGTTAATTTAAATAAATCCTTAAAATGTGATAATTTGATCTCATAAGTTTATATTAGAAAATATAATAAGTTAATAATATTAAATGTTGATGTAGTTCCAAAATAAATCTAGAATGGCAATGTTCAAAAAAAGAGTGAGTGGTTAGATTAACATGCTTTAAGCATTTTTGTATTATAAAAAAAATCTAATATTTTTAGCTTCCAAAGTTAATTTAAATAAATCCTTAAAATGTGATAATTTGATCTCATCAGTTTACATTAGAAAATATAAGAAGTTGATGATATTAAATGTTGATGTAGTTCCAAAATAAATTTAGAATGGCAATGTTCAACAGAAGAGTGAGTAGTTACTCTATATTTATGAAACTATCATTATAAAATTATCATTATAATTGAGTATATATCTTATTTTAAAATTTATATAATTCTAATATTGATTGAATGTTGTATTTAAAATTCATAAATTCCTTATCAATTATACGAATGTTAAATACATGTATACATGAAATGAAATCCATTTACAATTAGCGAACTTAAATCTCAGCAATTATGATTATTTATTTGATTTATATGTTATCAAGATGATTGATTCATTACATGCATATATTTATATAGATATTTAATAGAATGTGGCTATTTCCTAATTTGAAATCTTGAGATAAAAGTAAAATATCATTGTTACCTAGTAATGCTTGATGACATTTATGCTTAATTGAAGAATAGACTGTGAAAGTATATGTGAACTAAGTGAATATGAATTGATCATGATTAGTAAGCATGGTGGTGTTACTGTTAATTGCTGATTGATTTAAATTGAGTTTATTTTGTTACTTATGTGTTGGAAGAATGTAATATAAGTTGTATTAGAATGTAAATAAATGTTGTGATCATGTAAAAGGGTATGATAATTTTGCTATATAGATATTGTTATGTGCTTAATATTTACCTCATGATGATGAAATAGCTATTCATGATGAATTTGCATTGAAATTGTAATATATAAAGCTGAGTTCTAATGTGCATATTATAACATGAATTATATTATGAGTAACATTGAAAATTGTGAAATGTAATAGGGGTGACAATATGAATATTGGATGAAAAATTCCTAGTAAAAAGCTTGTAGAGGGTATAAAACAAATCATGAAAGTTATAAAACAAACCTTAGAGGGATAAGGATAAAAAGTTTGTAGAGGGTAAAAGGTTGACTTAGGTGTTAAAATGTAGATGCATGTGTATTTATTTTAAGTTCTTATACATTATGATGTGATATTGAAATCTTCTTGTGATATAATACTAGCGTTGTTGTAACTATGAAAACCTGATTAAGATTGAGCCTTACTGGTTGTTCGAAAGTTGATAACTATCCAGAATGGGCTGCACTGTGATATAGTAATAATATTGTATAAAATAGAATGGTTGATACTATTATTATTTGTGATTTGGAATAGGAAATTTAAGTTGTGTGCAGGTAAACATGTCAACTTGGGATTGGTTTTATGTGCTTAAAAAATCCAAGAAATGGATTTGTTGTTGTTATCTACTTTAATACTTAATTGGCATATAATAATTTCATATATAATTATTTCAAAGCATATTTATGGTAGATATATACTCATTAATTTTTTGTAATTTATTTTATTTTCAATATTTTCAAATTAAATTGAATGCTTTCAAGCTTTGCTGTATTTATGAAGAATGAAGACCGCTTTGTTAGAAAATTTTGACAATTAAATTAAGATCAGAATAAGAATAAAGATTATGTTAATTTAGTATTTGATATGTTCAATCATTTATTTGTGCATGAATTTTAAGATTCTATAGTATTATATATATATATATATATATATATTAAGTTGCTATTATATTTGTAAAAAATATAGATTTTATAATTTAGGATATATAACTTTTGAAAAATGCCTAAAAACAAAAAAATTTATCCATTTTTGACAAAAGTTTAAAATAAATTTTAAGTCCTTATAAAAAAAATTAATTGTAAATTAGTAAAAACTAAATAACAAAATTTATATCGAGAACGATTGAATTTGGGCCAGACGTACACCATGAGAAGGGGAAAATGTGATTAGAAAGAGAGATGAAAAAATCATAAAGTGGAACACAGCGGTCGCGTGACCTTACCGGTGTTCGTCGTTTAGCTACAAGCGTTTTGCAGAACCAACAAACTCATTGACTTGCTGCAGCACATGAGAGAGAATTACGGACTCCATCCATTTCCCGCCTCCCCATACATCTCTCTCTCTCCACTCTCCTTCCTTAATTCCAATATATTTTTAATTATTAAAGTTGCTTATGTTTTTTTTTTACTAGATTTAGATGGCAGAAGCTCCCACTACGAGTTGCGACTTTCAAAATTGTTAACAACTATAACATTTTTTTATTTTTAAGGCAACGTTCTAACCAATTTAATCTCAAAAAATTGAATATTTTATTATTAAATTATATTTAATACATTAAAATCTATATTTTAAATTTTAATTTATTTATTTTGAAATTTAAAAAAAATTAATAATAAAATATTTAACTTCTTAAAAATCGAAACTCTTGCAACATTACTTTTATTTTTATTAATAAATTAACGTATCTCAAGATTAGTTTCTAATTCTTACGAACCCTTTTGACTAATCGGTTGCGGTCCCCTGGAGAGACAAAGGATATCATTAGGCGTAATTCAATCATGGCCGTTGAATTGTGTCTGTTTCTAATCTGACTGACGTGTCCAAGTGGCAGCTGACGCAGATTTATGTGGATCTAGCCTTTTGCTAAAAAACTTAGAATTTGTTCCTTATAATTTAAAAAGATATAAATATAATATAACATAACATTTGTAAAATATATTGATACATATGAAGTTTCAATTTATTGTATTATTTTTTCTTAAATTAGTGATGAATAAGATTGATTTAAAAAATTTTAAACCCCAATCATATTATTGACAAATCACTAATAATTTAGAATCATATTGCATCTGATTTACATATATGTAAAACTCTTTTACTTACAATGAGCCTATCAAGTTGAAATGCTTTCAATTTCTCCTAAAGTTCAAAAATTTCACAAGCCTTTTATAAAAATAAGTTAAACTAAATGTGGTTACAATTTTTAATGTTTTAAAAATTTTAGAGTATAATTTTAAATGTATATAGGTTCTATAAAATTGTCCTTATTCTTATTTAACAAAAAGGAGATATTTAATGCATTGAAAATTTTAAAAATATAAAATTTAAAGTATATTTATCTCATAAAATTAATATTTCAATAATAAAATTCATCATTAGTTTTCATTTTTTAATAATTGGAGTAGTTAAAACATTCGTGCAAAATTCAGAAATTAAGCCCTAAATAAAAAGAAAGCATAAAATTCTTAAAAGAATACCATTTAAACCGAAAATGGTTGATAATCATGATTTTCCTTTCCATTAAATGAGAGTAGATACACATTGTGACAAGATAATATGAGTATTTCTCTTTTGACTGTGTGCATACAAGGAAGGCAACTTGCCATTTTTTTTTTTTATGGTATAAACAACCTGCCAAATTCTGAATCAAGTTGTAGTTTAGCAAATTGAAAAACAAGTTTAGTCTATTATTGGACAAGCAATAAATGGGTACCGTGAATCCGGCAGACAATAAAAAGGCATTTTAAATTGAAGCATGTATCTTTGGCCACTAGCAATTGTCAATGACTTTATACAAATATAATTAATGATTTATTAATCTTTTTATTAATGAGTCAATGTGAATCTCATAGCAACATGTATCTTATCGTATAATATCTCTTGTTGAATTTAAAGATCAGCGCAGCTTTTATTTCATTACAAATTAAAAATTGCAAACTTGATTTTCCAATTCCATTCAGGATAGCTCCAACTTGTGCTTTCATTACAATTTTTTCTTTTTCTTTTTTTCTTTTTAAGTCATGAAAGGAAAAATGCTTATCCCCACGCACCCAAAATTGTCAAAGCTCTAAAGCGATATTTATAATAGCCTAAAAATGTCACTTCATGAACTTCCAAGCTGGACCTGCAGATTGCTGACCTGGAATCCAACATGGCACGCCCTATGCAGCATTTGCAAGATGCCGTGTTTCTTTGATTACAAAACCTCTCTCATTTGAGTAATTCGCCTTTTTTTAAAGAATAATTGGTATTTTCTTTCTTAAACTTCATTTCATTTAATATAACAACATTCAATAATACAACTGTAATTATATATAAAATCTGTATTCCAATTGACAAAATCATAATTCAAGTATAGACAATTAAACTTGGACATAGTCAACTGTTATATACGAAGGATGAGGACAATAAAAAGGATGTCAAGTGACGATATTATAGTTCAGCTATAATGGACCGATTTCGATACACAATCTCGAGAAAATTGTATTTTCTTTTATAAAATTATATAAGTATTTACTATATTATCTGTAATGTTTTATAAAAATTTGTATAATTTTCAGAGAATTATACTGTTTAACATGATTTTATCCGATTTAAATTCGAATTAGTTCATGTTTAGTATGGTGTTTAGATATAGGAGAATTATATATGAAAAAAAATAAAAAGCTTGTAAAATAAATAATCATATTTTTAATATAAAAACACTTAAAATATTTATGAAAAAATTATAAATTTTATAAAAAAGTTATAAGAAACCATATAACTATTTTTATTTTGTTTCGGAAGTATTCAGGAAGAACCACTCTCATATCCAACCTTTGAAGAATGCCTCAATTTGGGAGAGAAGAACAATGACTTTTTTAACTTGATAAAAGAATTAAAAGGAAAAGTTAAATGCATATAAAAATAAGTTGCTTGCTACGGGTACGGGGGTTTCAAATCCGGGGTGACGTTTCAAATTCGGGGTGATGTGGTACAATGCAAGTCATTGGATGAAATTATTAAGAATTTTGATAATCTTATCCAATGGTCCACAATGCACTACGTCACCTCGGGTTTGAAACCCCCGGAGTACCGTAGAATTGGCCTAAAAATAAAAAAGTCCCATATTTACCTAATAAAAATATAATTTTAAAAAATATTTATAAGCAGACAACCGCCCACACACTCTCTCTCCAGGGGGCAGGTCAACCTTCCGAACCAAAACAATTGAAAATTAAAAAATGTAAAAATAACTCTCGCAGTCCTTTCTTTTTCTTCTGTTTTCTTTCGTTTTGCTCTCACAGCTCTTTCTTTTTTGGTGAATTTTTATTTTGGGGGTCCTTCTTCCCTCCCTTTCTTGGTTCCTCAAACTTTGCCGGAAAATCTTCTCAAGTTTCTTTCATGCTAAACGGTGGCCCAAGTCAAATGTGATGGGAAGTGGAGTTTCGAGCCTCTGTTCTTGCTTCAAACCGGTTAATCGGGCGACCGCCACACAACCCGACCAACCGGACGTGATCTTTGCCGCCACTGAACCCTTGGACGAAACCCTAGGCCATTCCTTCTGCTACGTCAGATCTTCTGCTCGCTTTCTTTCTCCCACCCATTCGGATCGCTTCGCCTCTCCCTCTAACTCGCTTCGATTTTCTCCCACCCACGAGTCCATTTCGAGAGCCCGACCTGATTTGCCCGAAACCGGGTTCAAAGCCATTTCCGGAGCTTCAGTCAGTGCCAACAGCTCCACTCCTAGAACCATTCTTCGGCTGGATGATGCCACTGATACCACTGTTATTGGGGGCAGTGTGAAGGGCAGTATTGTGAATGGGTTTGAAAGTACGTCGTCATTTAGTGCTCTCCCACTCCAACCAGTACCAAGAGGTGGCGACCCATCGGGTCCAGTGGAACGGGGCGGTTTCTTTCTCTCGGGTCCAATTGAGCGTGGTGCCCTTTCTGGGCCTCTTGATGCCAACGCCACCACGGACTCTGGAGCTGGGGTTCCTTTCTCGGCGCCTCTTGGGGGGCCTTATGTAAGAAGGAAGCGGAAGAAGGGTATGGCGGGGATTCGGAAGGCATTCCATCGGAATCTTTCGGAGAAGAAGCGGCCGTGGGTTGTACCGGTGTTGAATTTTGTCGGAAGAAAGGAGCTTCCGGTGAATGAAGAGAAGCTAGAGGTGAAGAGTGAGAGTAATGTACATTGGGCGCTAGGTAAAGCAGGGGAGGATCGGGTCCACGTGGTTGTATCGGAAGAGCATGGGTGGTTATTTGTTGGAATTTACGATGGCTTTAATGGCCCTGACGCGCCGGAATTTCTTATGGGTAATCTTTACCGCCAACTTTACAATGAGCTTCGGGGTTTATTTTGGGAAGTTGAAGACGCAGAGGGAACCAACCAACCGAGTGTATCTGCGGAAAATAATGCAGTACTTGGAGAGGAAACCGAGCCTTCAATGGGAAAATCCCGTGAAGATTTTAAAAATAATGTGGATATTTCAACCAGTGAAGATTCGAATGTTCATTCTGTCGATCGAGGATCGGTAAAGAGAGTAACTTTTCAAGCAGAGGGAACTGAAAGTAGGAGGCGTAGATTATGGGAATTCCTTGCCGAAGATGATCCTGAAGATGGGCTTGATCTTTCAGGGTCTGATAGATTTGCATTTTCAGTAGATGATGCGCTTAGCGTGAACAATGCGGGGTCAGCAGTTAGTAGAAGATGGCTGTTGTTATCGAAATTTAAGCATGGGTTATCGAAACACAAGGAGGATCATGGTAGGAAATTGTTACCTTGGAACATTGGCACGGAGAATAAAGAGAAAGTTGAAGTAGAAAATCCAGCAGAAGAGAAGCTTGCTGTTGGTGGTAGGAAGAGGAAAGTTGGTCCTGTGGATCATGATTTGGTTTTAAGGGCAATGTCTCGGGCTCTTGAAACGACAGAACTTGCATATTTGGATATGACAGATAAGGTTATTAATACAAACCCGGAGCTGGCTTTGATGGGTTCATGTCTGTTAGTTGTTTTAATGAGGGATGAGGATGTGTACGTCATGAATGTAGGAGATAGCCGAGCCATTGTTGCACAGTATGAACCAAAAGAGGTTAATTCTAGTATGGAATTGGGGAGGAAGGGAGATAATGGGTCAAGCGCTGAGAACATAGTTGAGGAGTCCTCGGCCTTGGGTGAAAGGACGGTGAAGTTGGAGAACGAAGGTCCTGCTCAAGAAATGAGGTTGGTAGCATTGCAGCTGTCTACCGACCACAGCACTAGCATTGAAGAAGTAAGTTTAGTTTTGAATTCTTTTTGCCTTGTGGGCTTTTTTTCTCTCCACTCCACAAGACACTATTATTCCCCTGCACAATTATTTGTATCAGCGCTTTGGATTTCTACACTGTGCCAGGATGAAAGACCCCACTCTATTTAATGCAAACTCTTATGCGATTTTTAATTCAGAAAATTCGAGTTCGTTTACGGGATACTTTTTTTTTTTTGGTGTTCATAGGATGAGGCTTTTGTTGATTAGTTCCTTACTTTCCTTTTGCAGTTATTAGTTGCTTTTGGATTTTTACATCAGTCAAGTTATGAAGCATCTTATCGCAGTTGTTGAAAAATTGGAATCATTGTTATGCAGGAAATCATTAGAATTAAGAATGAACATCCTGATGATAGCCAATGTATTGTCAATGATCGGGTGAAAGGGCGTCTAAAGGTCACTAGGGCATTTGGAGCCGGATTTTTGAAACAGGTAATTGGAAACAATTGATCCAGTAATTTAATGCACTTGTTAAGAATCTTTGTAGTGTGCGTCAGAAATTACTTATATTTCCATGTTGATTTTTTGTTTTTTGTGAATGAAGAGTAGATTTTCATCCTGTTCAATGTGATCCTTAGTTATGCATATGTATATATTACTGTCTGAACTGACAGAGATCTGGGTAAACAGATGGGCGAACATATCCATATGCATACATTCCCTGGTGTTACAAGTGAATGGACATTCTATTGGTCATATCCTTTTGTTTTATTATCCTCCAATTTCAAGTATCTAGTCAATTAAATAAAAAATTTGAGGTGTAAAATGTCAAAGTTATGAACATGTTAATAGGTCAAATTCAGATTGAAGTAGAATCATCTGTCGCAATGTAAAACTCTTCATCTCTGCCCAAAGAAAGAGCTTTGAAACTCTCTGCATGAATTCATACTTTATTAGAAGCTCTGGTTTCTTAAATACTATGACACTCCAGAAGTAACCTTATAGATGTGAACTGTATAGTATCCCATCCTTTGGACCTCATTCTTGCTGTATGCTGCAAATTGATGCAAAAGAGACACTATAATTGTTTGATAGTACAGTTACAAAGTTTCCCATTCTTTCTGTACACATGGAATTAATGCAAAGAGAAGATCAAAACAGGTGTATGAGATTCTAATATGCTCTGAGTAAATGAAGCTTCTTAGAGAGAGAGAGAGAGAGAGACTCAAAGGCATGTAGGAGACTCTACTTATGGGAGTCTCACATGTCCCATCATTTTAATTGTGTGTCTATCTATCTTCATTGGAGTAAGAATCGTTATATGCCCATGGTGTATATTAGAATTTTTCTATTTCTATATTGCGGTACTTTTTTTTTTAAGATAATCAGTGGTATATTATAGTCCTGCTAAAGTTGCATGCAGACAAATTGAACAACTCCTATGTGTCTCATTGTCCTATTCCGTGTGTTTGCTGATTCAAAGTGATATACAGGTTTTAGGTGGGGCAAATTTCAGGTCTGGCCATTGAAGTGGGCTGTGCTTATTATCAACATTATCATTTTTCTGGTTATACTGCATTGATCTATTCTCATTCACACATACTGCTAAACACGTTTTTGCATGTTTGTAATCCCTCTCTTTTTTGGCTGCATTCAATTTTTAAATATTTTGCACAAATTTACACTTACATAATTGTATGATTTGCATGGTGCTGCAGCCGAAATGGAATGATGCTTTACTAGAGATGTTTCGTAATCATTATATTGGCACTGCTCCGTACATATCATGTTGTCCTTCCTTACGTCATCATAGATTATGCCAAAGAGATCAGTTTTTGATCCTCTCATCCGATGGGTTATATCAATATCTAAGCAATCAAGAAGTGGTTTCTCAAGTTGAGGGCTTTATGGATAAGTTTCCAGAGGGAGATCCTGCCCAACATTTGATAGAGGAGCTTCTCCTTCGTGCAGCCAAGAAAGCTGGTAAAGAAGTCTTCTGACCTTGTGTATATTTCTTTTCATTTCGCAGTCATGGCAGGCATCTAGATTATATTGAAATGCTTCCCTTTATCTTTTGGTTGGGCTTTGGGTGATGCTGTTCTATAAGCTTATCTGAACGAAGTGAATGAAATGAGACGAGTCCATTTGCCAATTACCTGTTTGCATTTAGTCATTTACTTAAACAGCTAAACATAGGTGCATACAGACAAACTTGATCTCTAAATGTGATGAGAATTCTAAATGCAGTGTTGTCAATTACAGTAATATGGCTTGCATTTATTGAGTACTGATTTTGCATTCAACTGTTGCAGGAATGGATTTCCATGAGTTGCTGGATATCCCGCAAGGCGATAGGAGGAAATATCATGATGATGTTACTGTGATGGTGATATCGCTTGAAGGAAGAATCTGGAAATCATCCGGGTAGTATATGTCAGACCTTCATATACCAGCTTGTTAACTCTGGGAAAATGGGATTAAAGAAATTTTCACTTGCACTTGCCTCCTTAACAGCACCAAAGTTTCACTGCTGGTCCACTTTTCGTGGGTCTCTGGTGATTTTTCTGGCCTGGCAACATAAAGGTATAGATAGATAGAGAATTCTCTGATAGAATGTCAGTAAGCCACAGTTAGATTCATCCACAATTAGGAGATGCAAAAGGCAGTTGGATGTCATCAAAGACCTGGAATATTGCAGACGGCTTTTTGGGATATCTCCCTTGGGAAGCAAAGCTAAGTCTCGTTAACTGCTTTTTTGTTCCGTAGTCTTTTTCTTAAACCTCGATTTATAGAGATGAAAAATGGTAGAAATTTTGCACAGCGGAGGCTCTTTAGTTGCATTCATTTCCTTTTCTTATTTTCATTCTCTGATGGAATCAGAAGAATGAGGGTGTACATTGGTGGGATACAAATGTTCTTAATTGAACTTGGAACATTTCCTAGTCAGAAGCAGGCATCTGTAATTGAGGGTGGGTTGCCACCATTGCGGATTAACGTCATTCTGAATTTGAGATCTCTGTCAATTCAGTTATTGCATTCAAGTTGTACTTCATTTATTTCTTATCTGCTGCATTAGATTTTTTTATTTGTTACATCAGAATATCAATAATGCATTTTTTTTTGGGTGTAATTTTATCCCTAATATTTCTTTTAAATATTCGACTACAAAACAAACTAAATGATTTTTAATAAAGGATAATATAGTAAAAACACAACTGTTTGCTCTCATGATTGGGTAGCCGCGAGCAGATTGAAGTTTAACAGAAAAGCTCTCGGCTTGTGTGCTGTGGAGCTGTTGCCGGTCCTTGACAGAGGAGATGCCAATCGTATCTTCGGTCTGAGACGGCTACTTTGCTTGCTCAAGCCTGCCTAACTTGACACTATCACTTTTTTCGGTGTTTTCTTAATCATCCTACGGCATGTATCTGGAGTTCAAGTTGAGACTGTTTTGCAAAGTTTTAGGTGGTGTTTAGATTGCAAAATTTTACATTTGAATTTTTATATAATTAGTTATAATAAATGAGTAATTTTTCTATTATTGATAAGAAACTTTTGTTTTCTTTAAAAAGAAAATAAGAGAGAAAGAAGAAAAATAATATTTTTTAAATTTAAATTGAAAAGAAAATGAAAATTTTAAATTTTTAAATAATTAAAATATGATAATATATTATCTTTAAATCTTTCTTCATTCAAATAAGAAAAGAAATTAAGTATTTATTTATTTTATCAATAAATATTTTTTTATAAAAAATACTATTTATATATATTTATAAAAGGATGATATATTATTTATATTGATTAAAAAAATATAAAAATTTGAAAATAGAAAAAATTAAATTTTAATTTAATTCTTAAATAAGTTAGCAAATTAATATTTTGAATCAATCCTAATCTATTAATTATTCAAATTATATGAATTAATTTGTTTATAATCTAAATTCGTATAATCTCAATTAAAATTTATATAAAATATTTCATATTTATATTAGATTATTATTAGTTTTCAATGTTATATTTCAAATTAAAATATATATGTAGATATTTTAAATATGTTATCATTTTAATATAAAATTTTAATTAAATTAATTATATGTTATATTTTTATAAAATTATTTAAAAATTAAAATTAAAATTTATTTATTTAAAATTTATTAATATTTTTATATTAAAATTTAAGAATTATATTTCAAATTAAATACATATAAATCAGAATCTAGTTAATGTTTTATAACTTATTTCTAATATCTAGAATGTTAAAAATTATTATTTATAAAATTAAATGAATAATTTTAAAATAAATATAAAAAATCATATTTCAACACCTTATAACTTTTTTTTATTATATATAAATTATTTTTATGTTAACAATAAAAAATTAATAAATATCTATATTAGGCACGAGTTAAAATATTAATTAAATTAATTAAAATAACAAGTCTAGATTACCGTCTAACATAATTTTAGATGAGTTATATCATATTTTCAAGCGAACTCAAGAATTGTGACTTAGGGTTAGAAGTTAATTAATATTAAATTACATTTTAATTTTATATATAGTAAAAAATTATTTAGAGAATTATAATTTTTTAATAATTTTGATTTAAAATATTATAATATTTTATAAATTAAAAATAAAAATTATGAAACTTTAAATAAAATTATAAAAATTTATTTTTAAAAATTGTAACACAAATTATTGATACTTTTAAAGTTAGAATTTATAAATTATTTATTTATTTTTTAATTATTTAATATAATTATTTTTATTATCATGAAAAAATTTAAAATGAAAAAATTTCAAACTAAATTAGAATGGGAATATAAAAATGATCATTTTTTACTTATTTAATGTAATTATACTTATTATCATAAAAAAATTAAAAATGAGAATATAAGTTAAAATTAAAAAATAAAAATAAAAAACTTTTAGAAAAAATAAGGGCATAAAAAATGGAAGTTAAATTATTTTTTTACTTTAGTATAAACATTCCCATAAAATGAGAATTTAAAATACTCACTTCTCTTTATGGAAATATTTAGGGAAAAAAATTAAATTCTAAAATATTACTGGAAATATTACATTCTTGAATAAATTTTTTAAAATTTTGAATCAAATATGAAAATATAATATTTTTATAAAATATTTCTAAAAATATACAAAATATTTCGCAGATCAAATGTCCTCTTAGAGTCAATTGTGCTCATGTTCAGTAATTCATATTACATGCCATTTGAATGTTTTGCAACTTTTCTGAGAATGAAGGAACTTCGAATCAATTGTGACTAAAATTATTTGAAAACTATTTGTTATGTTCTTTAAACAGCTCATAAGAAATACAATTGCAAGACAAATGTGTTATAGAATATTCATTAAAATAGAAGGAGGCACATATAATAATACTATACTTATGTAGCAGGATGACTATGGAAAACAAAAAGATAGCCTTCCATCTCACTATTGAGGAGCTGGATCCAGTAACTCTTTAATCTGACTTCGTACTCTGTCCCTAATGGAAGAATAAGGCAACCTATTTATCACCTCTTCTCCAAAGGCAAAAACTAAAACCCTTCTAGCTGTATTTATGTCAATTCCCCGCGCTCTGAAGTACATGAGTTGCGATTCTTCTAGGTCACTTATGGCAGCTCCATGCGAGCACCTGACATCATCAGCCACAATCTGAAGATTTGGCTTCACATTTACAGTGGCACGAGGTTCCAAGAGAAGGCTTCTTGTTAATTGCCCGGCATCTGTCTGCTGAGCATACCTACGCGTCAAAGGTGTGCGTATTTTCATATTACTAGTTTCAATCTGATATATACATATACATATATATATATATATATATGCGTTCTTTCCTTATTCAATCACTAATGTGTTCATGTGCAAGCGTCCATATAGTTCGCAGAATTCAAGAAATCAGATCAATTGCCATCACATCACAGCGTAGGTATAGAGCTGAATTACCTATTGACCTTTATATTGCCATCAAATACAGCTTGTCCCTGTGAGTGAGTCACAATGCACTTGTGAAGTTGGCGGGAATAGCCTCGGGGGTGGTCCAATACAAGTTTACTATGCAGATCTTGTGTTTGATCAGCAACAGACAAGTGTAAAGTTGATAAATCTGTCACAGTGTCTGGGCCTGACTGTTGAATATGTAGATTGTGCCTCCCCAATTTTCCTCCTGTGCTGATCTCTGTCAACTCATAAGTACTGGATGATTCCTGCAAAGAATCTAAGTCAATGAGAATTCCTGTCATCAAATTATTTCTCTATTCTATAACTTCTCACCAAGACCAAAGAAGAAATTCCTCTATTTGGAAGTGCTCGGTTCCAGATTTCTCGCTCTCCCTCACCCACTTTTCTTTTTATTTATGAGAAGTGTCTAGTATCTTGAACCACATACAGGTGAGTACAGCAAATTATCAGAATTTCATACGTAGTAGCATTAGCATTTAGCACCTATAAATTTTGATTAAATGTGACATAAATATATACTGCACTACAGCTTATATCATTCTTCCACAACAAGTCTCGAATAAAAGGTTTACATTTTCCTTTGATACTTAGCATACAAGCTAGAGTCACTGGTCTAGGCTTCTCATTTTTTTTTCTTTTAAAAAACTTATAGCAAGATCTAGGTGCATGTTTTTAAATCCAGAACTTTGGCTAGTGTTCCATTATCTTATAAATTCATTTTCATTTTCTTCAGCCTATGGTCCAAAAATGACATTAAAGCCTAATCAATTCCATAGACTAAACCAACTAAATCCTGCTCAACAAGTAGGAGACATCAAAGAAGGAACGATCTCGCACAAAATAATGATAAAACAAAACGACAAGAGTGATTGTTTACCTGCTGAACTGAGGTCCATTTTATATGGGCTGCACTCGAGGACTGACTCTGAACATAAGAATGTCTAACTTTTCCACCTTCTTTAATCACAGCCTCCAAAGCTGAATTTGTCCAATAACACTTGTTCCCATCTGTTGTCGAAAATTCCTCAATTACATCAACCTCTCCACCCTTCTCCACCAACAAAAGCACCCTCGGATTCGAGACATGCATTGCATTTGAACCCTCTTTGTCCCCTTCAATTGAAAAGTACGCTAAATGGATCGGATTTTCGACCCGGCAACCCTCCGGCACATAGATCACTGTCACGTCAGGAGCTCCCACGCCATTGATTGACCAAAACAAGTCTCCACCATCCAAATTATAAACAAATCCCGACACTTTTTCCATTATACTCGTCGAATTGAGCTCCATCAAGCTACCAACGTAAACCCCCTTTGGCAGCTCTGACAAATTCGACATAGATTGCACTAAGTGGCCATCGACGATTAGAAGATACGGGAACTGGGTATTAACAGAAATTCCCAACATGCGAGAAGGGTCTGGAAGTTTCGAAGCGGGGCGAATTTCTGAGTGCCTGATGAAGGAGATGTCGGTGAAGCGAAAAGGCTCGTCTTTGCGAGAAGGCCATGGGGTTGAGAGAAGGGATTCAGAGGATGAATCTCTGAGCTTTTGGAGAGGAAAGGGCGGTGCAGAAGATGAGGCGAGAGAATCTTCAAGGGTTTCAGCGAGTTCAAGTACAAAGGGATCTGAAGTGATGGCTTGTGATCCTAAGGAGGACTTGACTAAGACTCTGTTTTTGGCATTGGTTTTGCGATGGCCCAGGAATTTGTAAGTTCTGGAATTGGATGCTGAGAATGAATGCAGAGGGCATTTGTAAACTGGGGATGTAAAGACTAGAGCACTCATTGATGCTGCTCTTTGCTCTGCTGAATTTGGCTTAGCTCAACTCTTCCAAGTTTCCAATCCAACTGATTCTCTTCCCTCTCCGTCTCCGTCTCCCTCCTGTCAGTTTCATCTCTCCCTCTCTCTCTCTCTCTGGTCTACATTGGCGGCCCAGCCCCTCAGCACGAGTTTGGCTCCTTCTATTGTGAAGCTTTTCGGTGAAATTGGGCTTTTTGCAATGGGTTTGCCAAGTGCAAGTGAGCCCAGTGGTTGGCCTTCATTATTGGGCTCTCTCCGGAGAAGGGTCTGGAAGTTTCGAAGCGGGGCGAATTTCTGAGTGCCTGATGAAGGAGATGTCGGTGAAGCGAAAAGGCTCGTCTTTGCGAGAAGGCCATGGGGTTGAGAGAAGGGATTCAGAGGATGAATCTCTGAGCTTTTGGAGAGGAAAGGGCGGTGCAGAAGATGAGGCGAGAGAATCTTCAAGGGTTTCAGCGAGTTCAAGTACAAAGGGATCTGAAGTGATGGCTTGTGATCCTAAGGAGGACTTGACTAAGACTCTGTTTTTGGCATTGGTTTTGCGATGGCCCAGGAATTTGTAAGTTCTGGAATTGGATGCTGAGAATGAATGCAGAGGGCATTTGTAAACTGGGGATGTAAAGACTAGAGCACTCATTGATGCTGCTCTTTGCTCTGCTGAATTTGGCTTAGCTCAACTCTTCCAAGTTTCCAATCCAACTGATTCTCTTCCCTCTCCGTCTCCGTCTCCCTCCTGTCAGTTTCATCTCTCCCTCTCTCTCTCTCTCTGGTCTACATTGGCGGCCCAGCCCCTCAGCACGAGTTTGGCTCCTTCTATTGTGAAGCTTTTCGGTGAAATTGGGCTTTTTGCAATGGGTTTGCCAAGTGCAAGTGAGCCCAGTGGTTGGCCTTCATTATTGGGCTCTCTCCGGAGACACAAGTATTGAAGGTAGCCCAGGAATGAACTTCTCCAAAATTTGACCCTTCTTTAATCCTGTTAAGCCTATTATGTTTTTTGGTATCAATTTTTGCATCAACGTGATTGTAGTTCATATATTTATGGGTCACCAACTAGTATGATTTTAGCTGGGCTAATGTTTACATGAAGCCAAAACCTTGTTTCCTTTCTCTTGTGTGTATTGGAAATTAAGAAATAAGAAATATGAGATCGAAGTGACGGCTGCTGCTGAGGATTAATGAAACAGGGTTATTCAAGGAAATAAATACAAAAAGCAAAAGATAATGTATTGATAAAAAATGAAAAAAAATTGTGAAGCACGAGGAGAATTTTCAACGCGTATGATGAGAGCCGTCATGTATGACGAATGCGTATTAGTTTGTTGGGGTATGATGTGTTGACCCACATGCTTATGGCTTAATTATGTTTAGAAAAATAATCACATTGATTGCATTGGATCCATGTCCACCAAATCAACATAATCTGATCCGAATCTGCCGCTTTTGTCTTCTCAATATACCCCATTACTGCGCTTAGCGTATCTTAATACCTTAGTTTTACTGCTTTTAAGCTAAGCTTTTGTACCAAAAAGCAAAACGCATTCCGACAACTTGTCTGCGCATCAAGATCATCCATCGTCGGGTTGCTGACGTCCCATGGATCTGTCCCAAAATTGTCGGTTCTGATCGGAACCCTTCTGATAATGTGTTTCATGCAGGCACGCGCTCCATAATTTTATATCGATGGAGTCCGTCCATGCCCTTCGATTCAAGTTTGAACTCAGCAACAACTAATGAAGTAGGCATTCGGTAATGTTGTAAAAAAATTTCTTTTTATTATGACTTGATTTTAAATTAAAATTTAATATTTACTATTAAAAATAATTAATAATGCATAATTTTATTTCTTATTGAATTGGATTGATCACATTGACTTCTATCATTGTACTCGGAGTCCATGTCTATCGAGTAAAAACAGTTAAAAAACAATTACCAAAGGATTATTAAACTAAGTCACAGCTAGCTGACAAACAAATTGACCTTTTTCCATATTCCAAGTCATATCAGATATCAAAATAATTACGCCAAAACGAATGGTATGGTGATTGAGTGGTGGTTAATGTAGCCGAATTATGACAAACTTTTTCTTTCACTAGCTATCTCCCGAACCTCCCATAGTTTCTCACTCACCCACTCACTATTGTGCGAATTAAAGCAACCTGTCACATCTCTCTCCCACGGGTGCTCGACCTCCACTGTATACATAATAGTGGAAAATAATTGATAACTTTTATTTCGAAAAATAGAATACTACATTGAAAAACTCTGTTAATAATTGTGATGTCCTGATGCTGATTGTTCAATTCACGAGGTCTAAAAGAAAAACTGCATACACGCGTGTAAAATCTTTTAAATGAAAGAGTATACATCGTTAACTTCTATATAAAAATATGGAGGTTAGGGATTTTTGCATGTATATATAACTGGAATTTATATTTGCAGTTTTTTTTTTTTTTTGGAGAATAATAGAAATAAGATTATCGATGGGATTAGGTTTTGAACAAAACAAAAGCAAGTACAAGACTAGAATTAGGGTTACCTATTGGTGAGTTGAAAATGTAGCCGAAATAACCAATTAGCATGGAAATGACCAAATGATGCTTGAAGAGAGGAATTACATTAATTGTCAAATTGGCAACAGGAGATAATGGGACCGAAAGCAGTTGACAAAGATAAGGTTCATGCATGTTCTTCCTAATCCGATATATTCACCACTCCCATCCAAATAAATTAGATATTACTAATAATTTCGTTTTATCATTTTTCCCAATTAGAGCACACCTTTGTCTTCCCATCTTTTTCTTTGGCATTACAATTCACACTTCAAATTTAACACTGTCATGCAAATATATATATCATTAATAACTATGCCTCCACAGCCTTTAAAAAAAGATTATCGAAAATTACCGTCAATGATTAGTTTTGAGAATTTTCATTTCCATCATAAATTAAACCCAAAAAAGAAGAAGTCATTCTGTACTTACTACGAATTTCAGCTGAGAGAAGAGTAATTTCGCCTTTTTAAGAGTTCCGTAAATAAAAGGAAGTTCCCTTGACTAAATAGTAAAACCATCTAAGTTCTTCATTTTCGCTAGCTGTATCTGGCTGTTTCTGCCTTCTGCTTTTCATCGAAATTAATTATTTCATTCTTTTTTTCCGACTCATATAGGTATAATGATAATGAGATAGGACTGGAATAAATCACTCTCCTCCTCCTCCTCCTTACAAGACAATAGAACTTTGCAGAGAGTTCGAAGGATTGAAAAAAATACAAGTTTTAAAGTAAATATTATAAATTCACGCATAATCATTAAATAACTTAAAAATAAGGGAATAAAGTTTTAAATTTATATATAATCAAAGATTATTTTAAATTTTTTATCTCTAATTGAGATACTTCTCCATTATGTATGTATATATATATATATATTCACAAGCATGTAACAATTTTAGAATAAAGATGTACTATCTTAAGTATCTTAGTTATACTGTATGTGTGTAACAGACTAAGAAGATAAGGACAGGATTTTGCATGGTGAGTATTAAAGTTGTGGCAAATGGAGAATGACATACTTAAAGCAAAAGCTTGGCCAAAGCAATCGTTTACGGTATGAGTCTGCCTTCAACATGACCAATCTCAGGAACTTTACGCATTTTTTTATGTTTTTAATTTCCTCATTCACAATGTGTAACAAACAAAAATAGGCCAAATTTTAAGAATTACATGAGGAAGCCCATATGTATCTCAACTGAATTCTATAATATTCTAAAAATTTTAAAATTTAAAATAATGCAATAATACTAAAAATTATTAATTAAATTATTAATTATTTATTAAAAAATAGATAATTACAATTAAATAATTAATTTCAAATAATATCACTTCAAATTTAAATTTTAACAAGTACCTGTTTCTTATTCTTGTATACTAAAACCATCAAACTCAAGATAGGAAGGGAAAGGGCTCCTTAGGGCAAAAGGAACACTTAATTATTTGGCTCCTTTTTGTCCTTTTCATATCTGAAAAGGTGGCAAGAGGGCCTTCCATGCTCCCTTACGGTGGCTTTGCCAAAAATTTAAATTGTAAGCGACATTTGGAAGGAAAACAGAATAATCTTTTTTTGATTAACTAAAACAGAACAGTCTTTACCTGGAAATCAAGAACTGATTAGTACGAATCCAATCAATGATGAGATGGTACCTGTATTATTTTCCCCGGTCGTTTCTCTTTCTCCCTTGTGCAGAGGTCTTGTGCCTTTACTTTCTTTTGCTAAAAGTAGATTTAAAATTATAGTTGAGAGTAATTCTCCAATAACGCACTTCAAGTTTAAGTTATTGAGAGATTTCTATGAATTTATTATTTTAAAAATTTAAACTATATGAGTGAAATGTAAAACAACATATATAAGGTAAGCAATCTAAAGACCTTTTAAAAGCTTGATTTTTTCTTGTTAGTGTAATTAGCCATATTTTCGAATACGTGTTTGATATTCAAAACACTAAAGTTGGAATCGCAGAAATCCCACCTCCATGTCATTGGAATCCGATACAAAGCTGTAAATTGCTGCTAATGTTTCACTCTTGTCATGAGCTTGGGAGTCCAGAGGGATAGAGAAAATAACGAAAAAGAATGAAGGGTAAAAGGGGGAAGAAAGATGATAATTAAAAGAGAATTTTCTTTCTCCTTATTTCAATGCTAAGAAAATTCTCCAAATTGAGAAAACTGAAGATGTTTGGAGGACTTTAAAAGATTTATTAAACATGCCTCCCTCTCTTTCTTGTTTTACTCAATTTCCAAATAATATCTTTTATTTTCCCTTCATTTTACCCCATCCAACGTAACATTAATTTCTTCTATAATTTAGGAAGTTCTTATTATGGTACTTTTAGGATTCTAAAAATTAGGTAATATGATAAGTTTTGAAATTGTTAAATTAAAACTATTTAATTATAACTATCAATTTTATAACAAATGTAATTAAATAATTTTAACTTAACGATTTATAGGATTGTGACATCAACTTAAGTTTTAAAATCTCTTGGAGTATTATAATATTCACCAATTTGAGATTTATGATAGTTCTTTTTTTCGTACTAGTTTTTCTAAGATATAGAGTCATTTAGTTGGGAAAAAAGTCACATGAAAGTCACATGTGACTTTTTGAAAAATAGAAGATAGGCATTAATCAAGCATATAAACTAAAGGGATTCACGAGATATTGTAAAATATTCGACTTCTAATCAGATTGTATGGGTCTAGGAGGATGTATTAATTAAACATATAACATTAGGTAGGAACGTACCGCCATCCCAGAATCTCTCCCTTCAACCATTTTAGAATTTAAACTGGCGGTTAGAAATAATGGCTCTAATCAGTTTCAATCACATCCACTGATATCCTTGCATAGCAAAAGAAGCCTTAAAGTAAATCATAAAAGCATGGAGTGCCTCCCAATTGCCCATGACATCTTTTGCGAAATCCCACAAATGGGAATTCGATAAGATTAGATTTATAATTAAGAGGTAAGTATATCAAATAAAGCTAAAAGTAAGCTAGCTCGACCAAAGCTTAAAGCAAAGGCTTTATTTTAACCTATTGCCTTTTTGCTAAGACAGACAGTACCGCGATGTTCCACTAATTACACAAGATTTTCCTTAAGCAAATAGATTTTAGTTGTTTCGATTCCTGGTTTTATGTTAATTATGCAAACACAATGTTTTGTCACGTTAGGATTCATAATCTTTCATTTTTGTACAAAAATATTATATGCTCTAAAATTAAATTCTAAATTTTTTATATTAATTAAATTAAATTTTATAAATTTACTCTATTATTATGTATTTAATTGATGACTTTGGATTTATATTCGAAGTTTTACTTTTAATACATATAATATTATTTTTTATATTTTCTTTCGTATCAACTCTGTCCCTTTTTTTATATTAATTTGTAACTTTACCGGTAAATAGTAACAAGCAACTATGATTGTAATTTAAATTTGAAATTATGAAATAAGAATGGGGAGGTAGCTTTTATTCCTTTAATATTTACATGTGAATTGAGGCCATGGAAAGCTCAAAACTGATTAAGCACTTTCAAGGAGACTGAACTTTTTTGTAAGGGTACGTCCCGCTCGATGACAGAAGCGCTTTAATGAAAAGAAGAAAGCTTTTGTTTTTGTCCGATTCAGAATGATGAGGCCGAAACTTGACGGTAATGGCAGCGCCAAGAAAGCTCAAATTCCCCAATCATAGCTAGTGCCATACTTTGACCACTGTATGGTGACTTATGCATGTCATTCTCCATCTCACTGTAAAGGGTTTAACTTTCTAATCCTCAGATTTATCTTCAGATGGTAGTTTCCTTGGTAATTTTATCACAGATTCATCTTTCATGGCATAAATCATCGGCTTAATTTCATTTTGATGCTCCTAATATTTATTTTATTCGCATTTGATCCCCCTAAAATATAAAGATTTATTTTGATCTTTTTAAAATTAAAATTTGAACACTTTTAGTTTTTCTATTAATTACTAAAGTTAACAAAAAAAAGAAAAAAAAAGGAAGAAAAATAAAAAATTAAATATATAATTTATTTATTCATTAAAATAAGAAAAATAAAAATAAAATATAAAATATAAAAAATACTCAAAATATTTAATTATTAATTGTAGTAAATGATACATCAAAATATTTAAAAAATAATAAGCTATTTATTTTTTTAAAAAATTAATAAAATTAATAATTATATTAAAATTATATATAACTAAAAATTTAAATTTATCACAATATATTTAGAGTTCTCTTTTATCACACTAGATAGAATAATTGATTATTAATGAATTTGAGTGTATAGTTTATTTTATGTTTAAATGATAAGTTATTTTTTTATAATTTATTTATATAATTATGAATTTTCTTTTACTAAAAATTTTTACATCAAATATTTTTCAAGAAAATTAGTTATTATTAAAATTCATCCCAAATATGAAATTAGTTTGAATACTTTAATAAATAATCAATTGCATATTTTCATTACTATACCAAATAAGTATTCTTTTTAATTTTAATTTATTATTTATTAAATACACTCAAATTATTTGAACAATATATTCTTTTTTCCCGCTTTATTTATCATTATTTTTTTGGTATGTCTAGACCCTCTTAATTAAACTATATTTAATTTATAATAAATTAAATTTAAAAAATATACTTATTTAATATAAAAATAAAAATAAGTGATTAATAATTTATTAGTGTATAAATTAATTTTATATTTAGCATGCTTTTTAATAATGATTGATTTTCTTGAAAGATATTTGATGTAAAGATTTGATAATGAAAGAAAATTTATAATTGAATGAATAAATTATAAAAATAATTTATTATTTAAACATAAAATAAGTTACATACTTAAATATATTAATAGTAAATTATTTTATCTGTTGTGATGAAAAATAGATTTAAATATATCCTTGAAGATTTAAAATTTTTAATTAAATATGATTTTAAAAGAATTAGTAATTTTACTAATTACATTGAAATATAAATAAATTACTTATTATCATTTCAAATGTTTTGAAATATTATTTGATATAATTGGTGATTAAATATTTTGAGTGTTTCCATTTTTTGCTTTTATTTTTTTCTCATTTTAATAAATAAATAAATAAATTATTAGAAAGCACCCCAAATATGAAATTAATTTACAAACTAATAAATTATTAATCACTTATTTTTATTTTTATATTAAATAAATAAATTTTTTAAAATTTAATTTATTATAAATTAAATATATTTAAATTAAGAGAGTCTAGGCACACCAAAAGAGAAAGAAAATAGTGATAAATAAAAAAAATAAAAAAGAATACATGGTTGAAATAATTTAAGTACACTTAATAAATAATAAATTAAAATTAAAAAATTATATTTATTTAGTATAATAATGAAAATATGTAATTAATTATTTATTAGAGTGTGTAAACTAATTTCATATTTAGGATGACTTTTAATAATAATAATAATTAATTTTCTTAAAGGATATTTGATATAAATATTTTTAGTAAAAGAAATTTATAATTGGATGAATAAATTATAAAAAATATTTTATTATTTAAATATAAAATAAATTATAAACTTAAATTTATTAATAATTAATTATTTATCCAGTGTGATTTAATCTCTAAATATATTGTGATAAATTTTAAATTCTTAATTAAATATAATTTTAACATGATTATTAATTTTATAGATTTCTTTGACAAATAAATAAATTGCTAATTGTTTTTTAAATGTTTTGATATATTATTTTCTACGATTAGTAATTAAATATTTTGAGTGCTTTCCTATTTTACATTTATTTTTATTTTTTTATTTTAATGAATAAATAAATTATATATTTAATTTTTTATTATTCTTTTTTTCTTTTTTCCTTTTCCTTCTTTTTCTTTTTACTCTTTTTCCCTTAACTTTAATGGAAAGTTAATAGAAGAATAAAAAATGTTTAAATTTTAATTTTAGGGACCAAATTTGAATCAAATATATATTAGGGGACAAAAATGAAATTAAACCTAAATCATATCTGTAATGGCATAAATCATAACTCAGCTGAAGTAAGAAAAAAAACCTAAATATTAATTTTTTTTTGGTTGTAATTTAAATGTTAATTGAACAGAAAAGGGAGCACTTTGCCTTTAATGTAGAAGAACATTTTAAAACCCCAATCTTGCTTATCGAACAGGAGAAGTGATTTGATGATTATTAAATTTCGAGTGATTTTTATAATATCAATAAATTTTAAAATTTAGGATAACGTAATAAATTTAAAAATTATTAAATTCAAATTATTTAATTTTTGATGAAAAATATAATTAAATAATTTTAATACAATGATTCTAGCATGGTTATCCCTAGACTAATTGCTTCATGTTTGATTGCATCTTAAGATTAAAGAGAGTGAAAGAAAATCAATGCAATTACAACGCTTGAAGGCTTAATATCTTCTTGAAGAACGCACTAGCACTTGTGAACGCGCTTGAGAGACACAAAAACATATATCAAAATCAAACCCAACAAACAACGATCAGGAATTGTTCGTATGACGCGAAGTTAACTTAGTAATGTGAACTGGTTTCAATGGTGGGGTCGTTCGCTTTGGAATTTTGGGTTCACTTTGAGACAAGTATTCTCAAACTTTCGGTGTTTGTGTGAATTTTTGAACTGTTTGCTCCTTTCCCAAATGCTATATATACCGCACCATTTACCTCTGCTTCTACTCTACCACTTCTTCCCTCCCTCCTTTCTATAAACTACTGATCTCCTCATCACTTTGCCTTTCTAAAAGTCCCCACAAATCCAGTCACACCAAACAAAGCAACAAATTTTTTCCCCAGAAATTTTGAATTTGCAACCAATTCATCTGAGATTCTCCTCGTTTCTGTTTTCCAAACTTCTAAAATCAGAATATCATAGTTGAATTCCAGTGAATTCAACATCTGGGTATCTCTTACCTTTGTTCATTCGTTCTGTATCAGGGATTTGAGTATTTGAATACAGGGGGAGGGGAGGGGGGTTAGATAGCAGCCATAAGACACATCGGGTTTCTTTAAGACAATGATTTTTCAGTTCAACGGATGTACTCAAAAGAATTTTTACTTGATTTTTGACAAAAAATCTGTCGTTAACAAAAGCTTCTATTTTTGGATCTTCCAGATCTTTAATATGTATACCCTCGGCACTTAACAACACATCCCATTATATTCCAAGAGAGTTCCATTTCTCTGCAAAGCTTCACGCTTTTTTACAAGAACAAATACGAGCTACCACTAGAGTTGTTTTCCTTGTGGGATTTATTAGTAAGAAACAGTAAAATCTATAATGGGAGGGGCATCATTACCACCAGGTTTTCGTTTCCACCCAACTGATGAAGAATTAGTAGGATATTACCTGAAAAGAAAAATCGATGGGCTCGAAATTGAGCTTGAAATCGTACCCGTGATCGATTTGTACAAGTTCGATCCGTGGGAGTTGCCGGGTAATCTTTAGTTGCATACTTTAATCATTTGCAGCACAGAACAGTAGGAAAATTACGATCTTCTGGGTTTTATGGCAGTGTGAACGCAGAGCTTTCTAAATGCTTTAAAAGCAGTGTTTTGTTTGTTTTCTTCACTTTTTTTGGGGTCATTATCATATTGTACTCTTATTCCATGGGGCATATAACTTTTTCATCACAAAAGCCGGTTCAACGGGATTTCCTTAGTCAAGCTTAGAAAAGCAAAGAAAAGCAAAAACACCACCTTTTAATTTTTTTCTGGTGATAAAATTTGAGAATCTGATTTCTGATCTCTGAAAATGCAGAAAAATCGTTCCTGCCGAATCGAGATTTGGAATGGTTTTTCTTCTGTCCTCGTGATCGGAAGTACCCGAATGGATTAAGGACAAATAGAGCTACCAAAGCTGGTTACTGGAAAGCGACAGGAAAAGACAGGAAAGTTGTGTGCAAGTCCACACCATCCCCTGTCACAGGATACCGAAAGACACTGGTTTTCTATCGTGGGAGAGCCCCTTTAGGGGATCGAACTGACTGGGTCATGCATGAGTATCGTCTCTGTGATGATCTTGGCCAAAAACCGCCAAGTTTTCAGGTAAAGTTTAAGTTTTGGATTGGAGTAATTGGTATTGGAGCTTTTGGAATCCATTTAATAAGCAACTTAAATAAGAGGTTACAATATATACAACTCTTTTATAAACTAGTTAAATGGTAGTCATATTAGTGCTTTAAGCTGTCATCCATTGAGGATTAAGTACAGCTTCTGCTGAAGCTGTTTTCAGATTTTGTAATTTCTTTTAGTCATGTTTCGTGACTTAACTTGTAAGAATCAGTATAGATAAGCTTATAATAATGTGTATCATGTTGTACTTATCAAAACAGATCAGCTATAGTAATTCTAATGCGTATCAAAACGGGTTGTCAGATACTTGTGAAATCAGAATGACTGAAACTCGTGTATGATTGTTTTAGGGGGCTTTTGCTTTGTGCCGAGTGATTAAGAAGACTGAGATGGCAAACGATATCCAGGTAGAACCGAAGGGCAAAATGGCAGCTAGCAGTTCCACGAATCGGAATGACACCTCAATGAGAAGCTGCAATGAGCCCTTCAGCTTCTCTAGTGATGTTTCGTCTCAGGCAAGCCCCCTGCAAAATCAGAGTCATTATTCTAGCCCTCTGACTTCTCCACACAATGTGGCTCAAATGGCAGAGTTTGAGCAACCTTCTATGGAGACAAATCTTTCAGACTTCTGGATATCACCTGATTTTATTCTTGATTCTTCGAAGGTATTGTATTTCCTGGTTGAACTTGGAGAAACATTGGGGCTGAGCACCTTGATTTGAGAGTTATTGCTGACATTGTCTTTTCACATCTGACTGCAGGATTATCCTCAAGTACAAGAGACCGTGTCTGGAAACTTTCCACAGTATGAATTTTCAAGCTCGATGACACCATGGCAGTCATTTGAACACAGTGAAATCTCTCCCAGTTCATCGTACTCAAATTTCAATGGGGAAACCGAATTTGCTGATGATCTCAGTGGAATTGGCTGCATATCTCCTTACTCTGGACAGGGAAACTTCATGGGCTTCCATGGAAATCAGGATGTTACTTATGAAGGTTATGATCAAATCAATTCAATCAGATATCCAAAACCTTTCTGAGAATGAAAGCAATGAACGGGGCCAAAGTTGGGATCCGGCTCCAATTTTCAAACGAGAAAGTTCAGATGGGAATTTGGAGAGAGATTGGTGATCTATGGTGTCTGGAAAACAATTTAATGGTTGTGATGTCACAATGTAATCCCTAATAGAAGGGAACTCCAAGACAATGCCTTTTATCATGTGTCTTGGAGTGATAAATAATGTGTCAACAGCCTCCTTCTTACATTCTGAGCTGAAACTATATTCTGGTTGAATTGCACTTTATGTGTTTTTCTAAATGATGTTGTCATGTAGTAAGCCCTAGCGATAATGATAATCACCTCTATTAATTAAAAGTGAAGTTGGTATACATTCTATCATATGTATGTTTGGCTTTATAGAATAAACTTCTACAGAGTAAGTCCATTTGCTAATTGCACAGATGGTTTCCTTACTGTGTCACTTTATCTATGTTGGATAGCATGTCCTTTTTCATACATCTATTCTGCACAGTATCAGATCCTATCTTTTCTTGATTTGCTGCCACTCCAATCAAGTGTTGGATGCTGAAACATTATTTTGTAACATTCTTGCTGGCAATTAGATTATAAAAATGAAGCCTAAAGACAAAATCAGAAAACTAATGGGAACAAAAAGGGACTCCAGTTTCTACTTTCAGTCACCAGAGCCGTCATATATCTTTATCAAATTCATTTTCTTTTCATAAAGCTAAGATGAACATTGCTTTTTTGGAGTTGATAAGATATTCCACCAAGCAGTTCGCTTTGAGAAGCATCCAATAAACTTTCTGGTTTCTTTCATTTTGTCGTCAGTAGGGATGATTTGGTTTTTATGAAATTCAGTAGGTCAAGTCTCGAATAATTAGCAGTTTCGAGGAAATTTCCTCTCAATTATATTAGTGCAGGCTCCACACATCTAGACTCATTGGTGTGAATTCCCCTGCCTTTTAGTACTGCTTCCTGTGATTGAAAAGGACCCATCTTGTCTGGATTTGTAATTCTGGTTACCAACGACATTGACAACAGTTCTTTGTTATTCCCTTTTTAGCCATGAATTCTCAAGTTTTAATGGGGTTTCGTATGGTAACAATTTTAAAGGAATTTTCCTTTTTAAATCATGATTCATAAACAGAGTTAGGAATGCCAGAGTACACTACATGTACGTAAATCTAAAATGTAGAAGTTTTGTTGTTGGCAGTAGATTGTTGCCTATGCAGGATTTCCAAGCAAGCAAAGAACCAGAGGACTTCAAAGATTAGACCATAAAGATTATGATAATTACTATATTTCACGTATGATTATGATTTACAGTGATTGTTTGCATTTGACTTTGTTCAAGTGCTTTCCTAATCTCAAATTAAAAGTCAACTAATTACCATTAGGTGTTGGGCCTTCATAATTAAGTACGCATATTCCCCACTAAAACCAATGAAATAACCCCTTCCCTTTGTCTTCAAGGTCATCCGCTAAAGCCAAATAACAGTAGAGAGGAAGTCTACATAATTATGGGGTTCCTACCACGTTTCTTAACAGAAGGAACTTAAGAAGAAAGAAAGGAAATTAAAAATCTGATGAGTGCCATATGAAGATGCACATTGACTTCCAGGAAACAATGATAGAAGTTTGCGTTTTTCTGCCAAAGTTTGCTGAGCTCTTTCTTAGAAAACTTCAATAGTACTTCACTTTTTTAAGAATGTTTTGTCTTTGGCTAAAGGAATAACAGTTCCTGAACTCGTTATGTAGTTCAAATTTGATAATATCAAGAGATTCTGCCGCCTCCTACTTCACCCTCCGCATCTATTGTCCATTCCAAAAGTAGATGTATGGCTTTTTCCTCACGAAGCAAAGTTTTCATGCAGTCGTCAAAAGTAAAATTCCTTCAAATATTAAATCATGCTCCACTTGAGCACTTGAAAATTAAACGAGTAGAAAAGAATGTACGATGGACCTAATCTATACAAATTGGCATTTTATATTTCTGGGTGAATCTTTCCAAGTGGATGTCTAATAAAACAGGAAGGCACCAAATGTTGAATGTACATGATAGTAATCATGTGTGCTTCTTCGGTCTTCTATAGCTTTTCTGGGTGAAGTACACTAAACTTGAATGGCTTGTTTGTGTAGCCTTAACAAATAACCCATGCACTCATGTAAATTATTTGGACTAAATCCATCACTCGTGGCCCACCGGATCAAAGTTTGATAACGCATGTCGTTATGAACCCTGCTAGTATGTGTTTTGAAATAATCCCGGACGTTGCAAGTATGAAAAAAACTCGAAGTTCAGAAATGTTTTTTGGACCCCAGAAGCTGGGAGTTACTGATTATTTGTCTCCTACCTATCAGCCCAATGAGAACGATGATTCATCATCCTGAAGAAAATTTAGATTTAACAAATAGCCCCATAACAGGGGTCCATAGCTCAGTGGCAGAGCATTTGACTGCAGATCAAGAGGTCATCGGTTCGAACCCGGTTGGGCCCTTTGAATTTCTTTTCTTTTTCCACAGGAAATTATGGTCTTTTCGAAGCAATATTTTCTCAGCAGTAGATTAAAACAAACCCAACTCAAATTAATCATCCACAGATAATAATAATAATAATAATAATTTGTTATAATAAATCATCCATATTCATGAAAAAATACAGCAGTAATTAAGGACATTCTTAACTAATCTGCTCCATGACAAGGCAGATGGTTCTCAGTGACATCAACACGGGGTTTCTCACGAGTCACAACAATCTCGTCATCGGGTCTGAACTCCTTGAATCCTGCCATTCTCCCCAGTTCTTCAACTTCCTCTATAACAAGGTCCAGTTTGGCCACTGTCTCCACAAGCAGAGAAGCAAAAGCAGCTACTGGAAGCGCTTCTGAGAACTCAAGGCTAGTGATCGCGATTTTGCTCAGCTGCGGTCTCAGAACCTTCCTCTCTGATTGTTCAGCCGTTGCTCTTTTTCTTTTCCATTCTAACAAAGCGGAAGAGTCGGTCTTAACGCTTGAAAGTGACACTCCAGAGTTCTTCTGCTTCCTCTGACCTGCTTGTGCTGCGGCCATAGCCAGCACGTTGCTGACTTGGCTATCGTCGGAGCCTAAGAAGAGCTTTGGCTGGGATTTTATGGCGGTGTTGAGGTCTTGTAGGGCTTCATCCAGATGATCAGAGAGTATTTCCGGCGAGCAGTGGCGGCGGTTCTTTATGCTGTTGGCAAGTTCTATTAGTACTTTTGATACCTCTCCTGCTAACCTTATACAGGGATCCTTGAACAGGGTTCGAACAGATCTTGGTGTCTGAAAAAGAAAAATAAATAAATAACACAGTTTAAGAAGCTCATATATTGTTGTATTTCATCGTAGCAGCAGGAGATCATATTTATTTATTTTGTTTTTGGCAATGATAGAAGTGTTCAAGGTCACTAGATGTACACATGCAAAATTTTGAGATTAAACCTTCAAGTAATATCATATATCACTTGATTTAAAGGCTATCGGCATGAGATCATATTTATGTTAAAACATAAATGTTACCTGAATCTCTGTTCTCAAACAACCATGTAGGGCCACCACTGTGTATCCAAACTGACGAAGAACAGCTCCAACTTTAACATACTGCTGACATGGAAACCTGTGACAATACCTAGAATGCCTGGGCTCCCAACTTGCATGCAGTGCCTGCTCAATTCAACATTAATAAATCTATTTTCATTTTCCAAATGAATTAAACTGAAGCAGAAGGAAATGACTGAATTACCAATGTTTCATCAGTGGATTTTGAGTCCAAAACTGCCTTATATCCTTTGTATATGGGATCCTCACATGATTTTATATCTTCATGTCCTTCGGTTTCACCCTCACAAAAGTACTCATTCACACAGGCTGCATCATTTTACCTTGCACGTGATCAGTGAAAAATAGAAACTTCGGGAAATTCGACGGCATGCATATGAAGTAGGAGGTTGCATATACCTACCTTCTATAGATTTGGCAAGGCCTTCAAGCTTGAAGACAGTGGAGTTATGGAGGTCCTCTCCTGACCAATTTGGAAATACCAATAGACTCATGAGAAGGCAAATGCCACAGCCAATGGCAATGGTGTAGAAGCGATCATGTGCAATCTTCAAGACATTGCTATCGCGGTAGCTTGACACAGTTATCAAATTAAAGGTCAGGAGAAATATAACCACACCATAGTCGTAGTTTTTCCTTATAGAAGGAAAGAACCTCATATAGGTTGCTGCAGCTCCTGCCAAAACAAAATTACATCCACAGCCCACCACATATTTAGCTAAAATAAGAGGGTTTCCAATCACTTTGAGTTCTTATCATAACACTTTTCTCGTTCACCAAATTCAGCTATCTTTTAATGTATAAAATGGGTGGATCCAAATGCAATCATTGATATTAATTATAAGTAGTTCAAAATTTAATTTAATTTTTAATTTTTATAAATCAAATTTGTGAAATATAATTAAATAAGTGATACACGATATAAATAATTTATATTGTTTATTCAATGAATCATCCTCAAATAAATTTGAAATTAAATTTTAAAAAAATTAAGAGAATATATCACATCATTGATATAATAGAATCGTAAAGAATTTTAAATTATTTCAAAACAAGAACAATCAATAATCCTTCTAAATTTGAAAATAACAATTGAGGAGTCTTCTATTTGTGATTTGTAATGTACACAAAAGCTCACCTACAAGAAAAACTGCAGCTCCTATGCAAATAGCCCGAAAAACCCGACCGGATGCATGTGCAATAAACTCAATAAGAAGGGCCAATAATCCTGCTAAAAGCGTCCCCAATCCTCTGTTCAGCCCTTTGCATAATGTTGCCCCTTGAAAAACAAAACTCAAGTTTAGAAATATGAAGAAATCAAAACATAAAATCAATAAATATAGTATTGATCATTTCTGATGGGAAAAAAAAAAAAACAAAAAGAAGGAAAAGAAAACTGACCTGCAGTGAACTCAAGCACAACCACAACGGTCATGACAGCCCAAATAGCACTTTGTCCAATCCTTTGGTAAAGTGGCTCCAACACATACAACAAAGAAACCAGAGTTAAAGACAAACCCACTTTGAAAGCATGAATAACCCTTCTGGGGTCTTCACGTCCCACTTTCCACATAGTCCTCCATGCCAACCCTAAATATCCCTTCATTTTCTCACCAAAACTAGTCATACGTTCCTTCAAATTCCATGCGAGACCCTCATCATAATTCCCAGCCATTGCCATTTCAAAGCCTGCATGAACTTTAGGAACCATTTCTTTATAGAATAAAATCTTACTGTAAGAAAGTTGCAAGAGGATTCTCAGATGGTGTTTGATATATATTTAGCGTTAAAGCATGCAACCTTATAACAGATGAAATATTACAAAATATATTGGGAAGACACTGATATTTTCTAAATGTTGGGGAGCCTAGATTTATGGTGAGAACCCCAAGTCTGTCCAAGAGGCTAGAGTGAACTTTATATGGGTGTTTTCGAAAGAGAGCAAGAAGATAGTCATGCCATTCCCACATTCACGTGCATTCCATTAAAGTAGGGAGAGGTAGCTTTCCAAAGACTTGGAAGACAACTTGGAGTAGAAATATTTGCCATTACATTTTTTTTTGCTTTATTTGGGTATAAGAGTGATTTGAACCTTCTCGATCTGCTAGTAAATAAAATAGCAATCTAGGAATATGTTTTCCTTACCAAAAACTGTTTTTGAAAACTTTACTCGCTTTTATTGCATCTAGCTATGTATTAAAATACATACCGATTTCTTCTTTATTTATCTCTGCATCATTGATATGCACTCTTCAACTTATGACCCTAAATTGTGATTGGTTATGTACTATCATATATAATCCTACATCTTATATATCTAGAAAAATTGGTTAGTTTATTCGTGTTTTCAGGTTTTTGTTTTTTAAAATAGTTTTATAAAATAGAATTTGAAAACAATAAAAGTGTTTGGCAAATTATTTTTAAAACAATCTTGAATTATAATAATATTATTAATGAAGTGTGTTTTGAAAATAGAAAAAAAAATTTCTTATTTTTAAAACACATATTTCAAAAATATTTTTAAAAATAAAAAGAGAAAATATTTAGGCAAACAAATTCATTTGTTATTTTGTTCTTAAAAATTGACAACCGTTTTTAAAAATACAAACCAAACAAACTCTCATCCATCTGTTTATACCCGATTTGTTGATTATTGATTCCATACAAGGTTGTTTATATTATGAATAACTTAATTAGTTCCAGGTATCTTTAAGAGAAGAAACTATAGATTTAACTTTTAATACTCTAACAATGCAAAGACATTTCTCGTTAGTTGTTGAATATCCCGACAGCCGGTTTGTCACAGACTTTCACCAACCAATATAACACGTACCAGCAAGGTACGATACAACTACTTCTTTTAAACAGGTTCAACAAACAAGGTGTATAAACACCCAAATATTATTACTAATTCAACCTTAACTAAAAACTTAATCACAAGATTTCGTCTCTATTTCTCTGTAAATCTTTTTAAGGATTTTCTGAGTTTTGACGTGTAAGTTTGTGGACAGCTGGGTCGGTGCCAATATTGTTGACCTAACAAGAGTTGCAAGTACAAGTACTCGAGAGTTGTGGGTTAAAATTTCCAATTGACAATAAAAAGAAGTGGAGAAACAAGGCGCATGTGGGAGAGGTAGCCTTCACAATTCACGGGAACTACAACGAATAATGGCCGTAATATCAAGCAAGAGAAGCGTGAACCTAACTTTATGGACGAAGAATCTGTAAAAGGGCTTCTTTTTTGTTACAAGCTGTTGTTCTCAAAACAGCTGGTTTATTTCTTTTTTATATATATATTTTTTTTCTGTGAGCGATTCTCTTGTGCATTCTCAACTTCTTCATTTGAAGCTCAGTTTTCTCCATGTGGCACTATTTTTATGGCCCCATCAGTATTCTTCTACATATGTTAGATTTTTGCCATTTCTTTTTATTATGGGGAATGAAACTTGATAATCGAGAGGCTCTTATGATAAATCAAAGATTGTACAGTCTTTGCAGATATTTTTAATCAGGAATTAAAAATAATAAGGAAACAATAACAGATTTTTAATATTATTTATTTATTTTACAAATACTAAAATAAATTTTTACAAATGAATGCATCACAAATATCCGTTGTCAAATGAAGATTAATTTGTAAGTAGAATAACTAAAATATGTCGATTCTCACAGGAAGGGGGGGGGGAATAAGATGAATTAATAGTAAGGAAGCCCATTAAACTTGAAAGTAATGTTGAACAAAACTGGCATGTCTCTTTTAAATAGATAAAATAAATTTAAGTCATAATGTATATATGTGCAAGTATAAAAATATGGGTAAAAATTTTTGGGTTGCACTCATAACATAATATAATTTATAACATTTTTCAGTCAGACTTACAAGCAATCAATGTTGAATTCAATAGTTACTACCATATCCCAATAAAACCCCTTGTCAAAGAGGAATAAATCATCTACCATCATTTTCCAAGCGAAGGTATGTAATAAGTAATTTTGACATCACATTCAACATAAAGTAATAACTAAGCAGAAAATTCATATATAGCACAAAAGAGGTTCTCATTTTCCATTCCAAACAAATGGTTGCCACACAGACCACCAAAAGTTTTGAAAAATTCAAAAGTTGAACTATCGCCATGACCTAGATGACATTTAATTTGCAAACCTAAGTATGTTGATACACACTTATAACATGGTTTGAAATTTAAAAATAAAAATGACATAAATTTAAATGAGACATAAAGAAACAAACTCCAAATCATCACTATTTAACGAGAACTTTCCCCAAAGACATGAATGCTACGTTGGATTGGAGCCGAGCAGATGGGGCAACCACTTGACCGTATAAATTTGAACATATCACAACAAGCGGCACACAAAACTTTGTGAGCACAAGGAAGGAAAAGAACAGAGACTTCATCTATGTTGCATACGATGCATTTCCCACTATTCAGCTCTTCTTCTGGCTCACCTAATGGCGATCGAATAACTAATTTTGATTGTTGTTTAGTAGCTTGAGTAGCTGCTTTAGCATTGAAAATCTCTTGTTTAAGTTGACAGACATTGTCCTTGTGGCACTGAAAATTACTCTCTACCTCCATTGTTGCTTTCTCCATCTTCTTATTAATATTAGCTTCAGTTTCTTCTTTAAGGACTCTTTCTGTGTTAACTAGAGCTTTGGCTACATCTTTAGCTTTCAACTCCTCCTTCAACTTGACCTATCATAAAATATTATGTAACATTATTGAATTAAAACGGGCATATGCTTTCATGGCATATATTTTTAGAAAAAAATTTAATATGAAAATCATTTTTCAAAACATACAATTTACATGGGATACAAAAATTGTAATGAATTAGTAAAAGTCATATTAGGCTGAATGTTCAAGAAATTGTAAGATACTAATTAAAGCAACTTGATTGAAATTGACAAAGAGAAAATTTAGGTATAAGCACTTAGTTGGGGAAATCATAATAAGAATATAATAAATCTAATAATTTCATTTTTGAAATTATAATTGCAAAACAATTTTGTATATTTTATAACATCAAGTACATATATGACTTACTACAAAAAGCTCACATCAATATTGCATGCGTGGTACTAAGACATAATTATATAGAAACAAACGAAGCGTACCTATTTATTTGCAAATATTATAAGTATAGAATAATAAATTCATCTCATTTTGTTTACATATAAAAAATTAAAAAAAAAAGAAAATATTTTAAAAAAAATCCCTCTAAATGGGATGTCAATAGAATGTTGTATACAGCGAGAATTTTAAAATGATGATATGTACTCTAAATAAAAAGCCTACACCCACTCATAGATACAGGTACATCTAAATCAGAATTTTGGATTTAGTTTTATATGATAAACATATTTAAGTTGCCATAAAAAAAATCTTAGATTTCCAAAGGGATTCAAAATAAAAAACAATGTGGGGGAGCAACATATTTAATTAGACACAATGTAATTGAAAAAGACTAGTTAAATTTGCTGAGGGTAGAGAGAAAACACAAGTAGAAATTGTAAAAGGAAATGAGGAAAAAAAATCGAAAGAGAGAGATTGAAGCGAAAAAAGTTGGCATCGAACAATTAGTAAGAGATTCAATTGTATAAAAACAAGAATTCTCTCTTTCAAATAATTAATCTTGTCTTTAATTAAAGATTCAATAATCTTTAATTAATAACAAGAAAAAAATATATGTATATACACACTCAACAAATTAAAGGAGAAAATAATAATTTATTTTAAAACAAAGAAAGCTAACCTCAACTTCTTCACGATATCTTTTAAACTCGGCCAGCGCTTCTTCCAATTTTGATGAATTCTTTCGCTCCTCAAAAATCTTTGACTGCAACTTTGCTAGCTGTTTTTCCAAAGCTTGAGTCTTCTCCAATGCCTTCTTCTTGCTTTTTGCAATTTGTAAGCTAGTTATATTTAACTCCGAAGCACTCAGTTTCCAAGCCTTTATCTCTGCTTTGATTTCAGCATTCTGAACTTCAAGCCTTCTCAAATAATCGCACTCTTGTTTTAATTCAAGGGTAGTGCTTGTCAAAATATTCTCTACATATGACATTTTCTTGGATGTTGCATCATCAAGCACCGATTTCCCATTCATTACCTTTTCCATTTTATCTTTTTCCATTCTCAACCTTCTCATCTCAGTCATATGATTGGTCATCGTTTTTTCTCCCTCCACAGCTATACGATCAGCCCACTCTTGGCTCTTCTTCACCTGTTTCTCAACCTCTTCAATTTGATTAATTAAACATGCTATCTTAGCTTGCTCTTCTTCGCATGCAATAGGCTCTACTTTCTCATGCAGACTCAAATCAGAAACTTTACTCAGATCATCTGAGTTCATAACAGTTTTGTTTTTCAAATTCTGAGAATCCTCAGAAATATAAGCAGCAGGTATTTGAGTCTCCGTCGCGTTTGCCTCAAATGCAGCAGGTTTCTCATCCAGACTCAAATCAGAAATTTTACTCAGATCATCTGAGTTCATAGCAGTTTTGTTTTTCAAATTCTGAGAATCCTCAGAAATATAAGCAGCAGGTATTTGAGCCTCCGTTGCGTTTGCTTTAAATGCAGCAGGTTCTACTTTCTCATCCAGACTCAAATCAGAAACTTTATTCAGATCATCTGAGTTCATAACAGTTTTGTTTTTCAAATTCTGAGAATCCTCAGAAATATAAGCAGCAGGTATTTGAGTCTCCATTGCGTTTGCCTTAAATGCAGCAGGTTCTACTTTCTCATCCAGACTCAAACCAGAAACTTTGCTCAGATCATCTGAGTTCATAACAGTTTTGTTTTTCAAATTCTGAGAATCCTCAGAAATATAAGCAGCAGGTATTTGAGTTTCGATTGTGTTTGCTTTAAATGCAGCAGGTTCTACTTTCTCATCCGGACTCAAATCAGAAACTTTACTCAGATCATCTGAGTTCATAACACTTTTGTTTTTCAAATTCTGAGAATCCTCAGAAATATAAGCAGCAGGTGTTTGAGTCTCCGTTGTGTTTGCCTTAAATGCGGCAGCAGCTATTGCAACATTTTTTTTCATTGAAGACTTCATTGCACGAGTCAAATTAAACCCCTTAGTGGATTCAAAATAAGTTTGGTCAATCAATTCGATAGCAGCCTCGGTATGAAGCCTGCACTGTTCAAACAAAGGCATATCATCTGTAGGATTGCTACTGCTCGAACCTGCCGTTGAACCAGAAGATTCATCATATTTTTTAATTAAAGTTTCAGGACTTGACAACTTGCATGCCTCTCCTATATGAAATTTTCCAATGATTATACGCCACAAGGCCTCGCGTTTGCTTACATCGGAAGGCATCATCTGTTGTTGCAGCAGGCAAACCATTCTCCCCATAGAATATTCCACCAATTGTTCCATGCTTACGAAAGCCTTGTCAAACACAATAACATTATGATGCCACCATTTTTTGCAAAAACAAGCTAGTACGTTGTAAAATAGATTAGTTTGCATGTCCACTGCACCATAGCAATGCCCATTTTTCATTACCGCAGTGAAAACGGCATCCTTAGGGTACCCCATAGAAACAATCTTGTAATAGACACCCTTGTATATGCATTCCAAATTATGCAGTGCGATATCTTCTAGTTCTTCGTCATCAGGAACTTTCCACAATTTTATAGCAAGTTTAGCAATACACTCAGTGAGAGGTTTTGGGTTTGGTGTGAACGTGAAAGGGCTAACGATGTTATCGCTACAATCCATCTTGGACTTTGTTGATTGAGGATTCGAAATGGTCTTGGGTTTTGTTGATTGAGGTTTCGAAGTGGCTCGTTTGCATTTTCTGTTATGCATTGTGACGTGAAGAGTAAAAAGAAAACGGAGGGATTCAAAAATAAAAGCAAAAGATCAAATTGTGATGGCAAGAGAAGGGATAAAAAAGGGGGGCTCACAGATATTAGAATGAGTGGATTTGAGTATTGCGAAAGAAAAAGAAGAGAATCATGCAAAAGCTGATATCAAGGAGGCTACGTGAAGTGATGAAGTTTACCTCAATTCCTCCTTTTCTCTATATCATATATTGTGTGAGAGTCTGATTGCTGAGAGGTTTGTCTGGAAGTGAGATCAGAATGCTAGGATTCATTGTTGAGAGTTATGCTTCATGGTACGTATTATATAGGTATTGCATTGGGGATTTAAGATATTGACCGGGCCATTTCAAGCAGTGGCTTATCCATCATCTTTGTCAAAGTATTAAATATTTCAATTTAAATTGATAATAAAAGGAAAAAAAGAGATAACTTTATTGATTTAGTATATATGAATTTAAATCTAATTTACCCGTTGGTCAATATAAATTAATTTTATACTATAATTTATTCATATATTATCATATTATTAAAAATTATTAAAAACTCATTTATTGTAGTTAAAAATTCTTTATTATTATTATTTTTTATTGAAGTGTCTTTTTTCATTTATTAATAATATAAAATATTTTATATTATTAGTAAATTAAATTTAAACTCATAGTTTATATTTAATTTAATATTTAATGCTATATACATAATTTATTCATTCAGTTAAAAAAATGGAAAAGAATTTTTTCTATAATTTTCCTTTTTATTTTGATATCTTAATTTATTACATACTAACATACTATTTTGATAAAGAGTAAAAATATTTAAATTTAAATATTTCATTTTTTAAATAAAATATTTCTTTTTTTAGTTAAGATATAAACTTCATACTAGGACTTGACATATATATAATGATACCTTAATTATTATGGATAGAATCTTAAATTTTGGACATGCTTTTTGAATTCTAGGCAAAGGAAATTTATTACATTTTTTATATCTTTAATAGATCACCTCCTAAATTACTATTTTGATAAAAGGCAAAAATATTTGATCAAATATTTCTTGTTTCAATTAAGATAGATTTTTTTCCCCTTTCATTAGACTGCACCATATCACGTAGCTTATATATAACAACATCTTAATCAGTGTGTCACAATTTTGAAATGCATTTTGAATGTTACTCAAAGGAAAATTGAAATTGATGAATAAATTAGAACTTAAAGTAATTGGTTTATTTTGTTTCTTATAGCTAAGTAGTTGATTTCCTTATTAATTATAAATATATAACTCAATCTATAGCAAGAGAAAGATGTCAATACTATATCACTAAAACATAAAATATTGTTACGGTCAAATTTTATTTCAAAATTTCATTTTCCTATTTCTAAAAGATTTTTTCCTCTTTTAATTGGCTTTAAATGTTTAGAATCAAACATCAAATTTTAATGGTAGATATTGAGAGAGAAAAATATTTCAGTTGATAATTAAAGGAAAAAATAGAACAATATTTTTATTAATTTAAAGTTTTTTTTGGTAATTTAAAGTATATTTAATGTTTTGCTTATATGTTGTGCACAAAAAGTACAAAAAAAAAAAAATTCTCCCATATTTTTTTCTTTTCATAATTGATTAATCAACGTATATGATGAAAAAAGAAAGGAAAGAAAAAGAAAAGTTTCTTATTATCTTCCTTTTTTTAATAACATCTAACATATCTTTGATGAAACTATTATTTTCATAGATGGATAGAAATATTTGTATTCAAATATTTTTTCGAATTAAGATAAAGAGGATTTAATTTTATTAAATTCCACCCTATATAAGACTTGATGGGTATGAAATAATACCTTAATCATTATATATAGCATATTAGATTATAAGCGTGTGATGCACGGATTGCAATTTTATTTAACAAAAAGTTAATATTATAATAAGTGTATCAATTAATAATTTTATGTTATCAATAATATATAATCAAGTATCTTTTAAAAACAAAGATATAAAATTACATTTACATTGAATGGTTCATAAATTTTAAAATACTTTCTTAAATATAATATTAATTGTAATATTAGAATTATTAGTTACTTTATTATGAATTAATTTAAAAGTATTATTATTTTATTTATAATAAATATATCTTCTCAATTATCATTGAAGAAGAGGAATTATTTGAAGCATAAGAGTTAACGTTACACTTATATGAAATTATAAATTTTGGTACACTTCTTTAAACACTATATTAATAGTGATATTTAAATTGTCATTTATATTATTCTAAATCAATACTTTTAGTTATTATTTACTTGCTACTCTCCGGAAACAATAACATATATATAATTGAATATGATTAAATATAAATTTTTCTTGAAAATTATTTCAATTTTAAATTGTAGATTTAATAAATTTAAAAATTATATTATTATTTGTGGAATTAGAATTTTATCAAAATTAATTTTAACTTATATATGACTTCCCCCATTCTATTTTATTTGATATTTTAGATAAGTTTTTTTTATTATTTATCTATTTCCTTAGGGAATTAAAAATGAAATTATTAATTTTTTCTAATTTTACTCTTAGAATCTTAATAAATAATTAATCACTTTACAAATTGATTATTAACTTTTAGTAAAGAATAAATTTTTAAATTAAAGTTCTTTTCTTCTAATACTGTAGTCAATAATTTCCCTCTTTAATTCTTATATATTTATCTTAATGATAGATAAAAATAAATGAGAGAGTAAATAATTAAAAAAAATTATATAAATGCTTTATTTATATTAAGTATCAAATAATTATATTAAAATAATTAAAGTTAAATTTTTCATATTGTGTATCCTATTTGTAATATTTATGAAATATTTTTTAAAACCAATGAATTTTGATATTTTTACCCAAGAAATAAGGTTCACTTATTAATTAATATGTGTCAATCACTCATTTATCTAAAAAAGTTCTAATTTAACCATTTACATAGTTTAATCAACTAGTTTTTTAAATAATTATCAATTTTAGGCATAATTCAATTTATCAATTAAAATTATTAATGCGTATTAAAATCTAATTGAGATTAAGGAGATTATGAAAATGTAATAAATAAGCAAAAGAAATCATGGAAATTACTCCAGAAAGGAGGAAAAGGCATGAAAATTTAAAAAATCAGTAAATCAAAGAAATTATAAAAATATAATAAATGAGGAAAAGAAATCAAAGAGTTTTTTTTCAATTTTATATAAATTACAATATATAAATAAGATATTTAATTTCTTATACTGATTGCATGAGTGTGATTCATCATGGTGTAATATTTATTAAGAAAAAAATTGATTGTATAAGTGTAAGTCATTGTAACATAATATTCATTAGGAAGAAATAATAAATTAACACATAATAAATTATAAAAATGACACTTATTATAACAGGAGGTAGGAAATATTATAGGAATAATATATAATATAAAGATTAGAATTTTAAAATGCATTTTACATATCCGTTGAAGGAAATTATATAAATTAGCATTGAAGGTAATTGATTGTTCTTAGTTAGGGCAACAACAACAATAATAATATATTGTTGAATTTCTTGCTGAAGAAAACATATGCAGAGGCTTTCAATGGTTTGAAGGATGTACACAAGGATGTAGAGATTGGAAGAAATGGAGGCGCCTTATGTACGTTCTAATTTCTCAGACTGTAACTAGTTCAGACCACTAGTGTAGGGAACTGAGGACTTACTGACTCTAAAATGCTTTCATGTCATTTAAAAAAATAGGGAAAAAAATTATGTCATGTTGAAATCACTTGCGCAGCTCTTACATGAAAATATGAATTTTTAAACAGGGAATTTCTTAAGAAATCATGTTATTAAATCTTTTCATAAATCTCATTTTGAGATTTTTCCCGTGGACTACTGTAACTCACTAAAATATGTATACTTAAATTACATGCATATCATTTATGCGAACATATACAAAATGTCGCACCTTCGATGATTTTTGAACAACTTATAAATTCAGACATGCATGAAAATGCTAGAGAGGGTGGGAGAAAGCTACAGCTTAGTGAACATGGTTTCGCTCCAATTTTAGATGGAAAATTTTATTATGGATATCCTGTAAAACATACATACTTTATACATCACACATGTAAACATATCATAGATACATAATATTTATGTAAGACAATACATATATGCAAAATAATGTTCACAAAACGAATTTATGTAAATATAGAAGAAGTTGGGTAGAACCTCACTTCAAGGTAGTATTATTCATACACTTGAATTCCACTATAACAATTGTGCAATACATGGATGATATGTATTCAAATGATATGATTTTAGTCGTTTATATAAGTTTTTTAAAATATTTTTTAAAAGAAAGTTTTTAAAATTCTATTGTCATCTATATAGAATTTTTGAAATTTTTTTAAAAAAATTGAAAATTTTATATAGATGACTTTTTGTTTTCTATATAGAGTTTTTTATTTTTTTAAAAAAATTTAAAAAATTATATGTAAATGAGAAAAAGTTGTTGGTATAGGTTGTTTTCAATGTTTCTAGTTTTTTTAAAAAATTATATAGTCTACAAAAGTTGTCTATATATGTTAAAAAAATTCTTTTAAAAAAAATTAAAAAAACTCTATATAAAATTTTTTTATTGTTTGTATAGAATTTTCCAATTTTTTTTAAAAATTAAAAAAAATCTATATAGATGACAAAAAGCCATTTTTTAATTTCTTTTGAAAAAAATTTAAACTTATATAAAAGACTTTTTATCATTTGTATAAGTTTTTTAATTTAAAAAATATTTTTCTTTACACAAACGATGAAAAGTTGTCCGTATAGGGTTTAAATTTTCAAGTATGATAAAAATTTAATAGGTTAAAATTACAAAAAGTAATACAAACAACTTTTTTTGGCTATACAAACTACTTTTTGTTGTCTTAATAGGATTAAAAGATGAAATGATGCATACATCCCTCATTTTGAATAAATTGAGATAACTAAGGATATCAATAAAGATGACTTTTTATTGTTTATATATAGTTTGCTTATAAATTTCCACCTATAAGCTATTTCTTTCATTTTTTACACACACAAGTGGAGCTCTTCCTTGAAGTTTAGGTATATTCTTTTTTTTTCTTTTTATTTTTTACCATCTTTTTATATTTATTTATTAACTTTTACATTCATTTTATTATATAATCAGATTATGTTGTTACATTGTTAATTAAAATTCTTGATTAATGCTTGAGTATTTTACTGAGGCACGTTAAAAAAATCCATACATTATATTTTTTAATAGTATTAATATAATATATAAAAATAAATTTTCACTTGATCAATCAGTTAGATATAATTATTATTTTACACAATGGTATATCTTACTTTAAACATATAATAAGTATGAATTATTATTTTGTATAATTTAATATGATTATTATTTTAAACATATGATGATATTAATATGATAGTTGAATATAAATTTATTTTAATACTTTATTGTATTGGTTAGTAAAATTAATATTTTATAAAAGTTGGTATATATTTATTACGTTAAACATCTAATGAGTTTGATAGGAATTAGGAAAATAAAATTTGTAATAATTTTGATAATTATGTTAATTAAATTATTAAATTATATTTAAAATAAAAAGTGTATAAAACTGAATAAATATAAAATTTGACAATTATATGAATGAAAATATAAAATTTCTAATGATGTAAAATATTTAGTAATTTAAACAATTATTTAAAATACTAAAAAATTAATAATCTGAATATTCACAAAATCACTTAATTAAATTCTTATAAAAAATTAATAATTTGAACATTTACAAAATTAATTAATTAAATTCTTATAGAAAATTATTGAATAATAAGTATTCAACATGTAATAAAAGTATATCATTAAATAATAATGGAGAATAAAATATTTAAAAATTTCATATTAAAAGTAAATCATATAATTTTCATTTAATTGTATAAAAATGAAAGTGATTATAAATTATAACAAATAATTTTGATAATTACAATAATGAATCTAAAAAAAATTTTATGATGTAAAATATTTTATAATTTAAGTAATAATTTAAAGTACTAAAAATATAAATAGTAATGAATAATAAATTTTATAATAATTTAATATTATAAGTAAGTTATATAATAGTAATTAATTTATTATATTATATAAGAACGAAAGTATTTGAAAAATGATAGCATGATAATTTTACAAATGCGCTAATGAAAATAAAAAAATTCTATGATATTTTTTTATAATTTAAGAAGTTAAAATGCTAAAAATAAGTGGTAATGGATACTATATATATATATATATATATATATATATATATATATATATATATATATATATATATATCATGCATTTACTTTTTATCTGATACTTTATATTGCTATGTATGAATGTGAAATATTTTTTATTACATATTATTGGGAATTAATTTTTATTTTATTTATTTATTAAATAATTATTAATAATTATAAAAAATATTTGAGTGTGTATTAAATTTTTTACCATTTATTTACGAATAAATTCTTTAAATTAGAAATAAATATGTTAAAAATTAATAAAATTGTTGAAAAAAATTAATGTGGATTGAAATTTTTTTGTACTGTTCATACACCAATATAAATGATAATTATTATTTGTATAGATTATTATCATTATTTGTATAAGTAAAGAGTATTGACTGTTTTTCTATCATATGCAGGTGATTTTATCGTCTATATAGATGTAACCTATATAGACAATATGAAAAATTATGTATATAAATTGAAACATATACGAATTTATATAAATGATTTAATACAAATGATAATATCATTTGTAATAATTACACAAATGACTTTTTTTTTTGTATATATATATTTTTTTTGGTAGTGTTCACATAGTATAAACATGTCTTTTTGATATCTTAAGACTTCCGAACATATTACATGAATCGCATCCTGTCTGTTAACCCATGTCTTCATTTCCCGTAGCATAATTTCAATGTCAAAATTGATCAAATTTTGACTTCATGTGACTTTCATCGTCCTAGTAAAAATTATATATCTTGTTAGGAAAAGAAATCAAATTTATTCAGCCAACATAATGATAGTTGTTTTATCACTTTTTTCTAATCAATAATATTTTTATCAATTATATTTTAGAAAGTAATACATACGTATATATGGTGCTCATAATCTCATGCTTGTGACAATTATGAAACTCATAATTGAAAAAGAGGGCCTCTTATAAATTCACACATGTACATTCAACGTTCCTTTTTACCTTAAAAAACATCAAAAGACAGGAATAGTGCATGTGTCTTTCTTGCTAAGTAGATGCCCAGACTGGAAAATCATAAAGCAACTTTTGTAGACATGGCACACGAGGACAATTTACTGGATCGAAAGGCCTATTTTCTAGAGGTTGGTTTGTTAAAATAATTGATTAAGTTGATAAGATCTTTGATGGCACTGGTTCTACCATTTCATCCATAAAAAATAGTATTATGTTTTTGGAGCCAAAACATAAAATCTAATCAGACATTGGCATGTTTAAGGGACGTTGCAAAGCCTCCCTTCTTAATTGTCTTTTACTTGTTTCAATCACAGAGTGGATTGATTTGACTAATGGATAGGATTATCATTCTGGATAATTAGATATATTGCTCCAAATCATCCATTTCTTTCGTCATAGAGTTTAGGGATTAAGGATCATTCTGCGACTAATTTGATGACAAACATTTATTTTTCATCGGAAGGAGGTGATATTAACATAAACACTATTTATACAAATATTATCTTCAATTTAACAAAAATGCTGAGGGTGTAAATAGTATAGGTTAAAAAAAAGTAGACACAAACAATTTCTTCTTTAAATATACTTAATTACCTCAAATTTTGTTGGAAATAATTTCCATTTATGAAGTAGTTTCTTTAAATCCAATATTTGAACTCGTCACTTTTGTGTAGTCTCATCCCCGTTTTAGTTGTTGTTTCCAATGAGTTATAAAATAAAATATATACAGAAATTATTTGTTGCTTAAAAGTGTCTTTGGTTTGACAGAAAACTCATGCTATACATATATAGAAAAATATGCTCGTTGAAATTATTTTTTAGAAAATTATAAGTGATATAAAGTATGTTCGGGTATTTTTACCTTTATATATATATATTTAAAAGCTCCTTTCAAAGGTTATTTTTTAAAATAATTTTTTAAATTATTTTCGGATTAAAGGAGAAGAAAAAATAGAGAATGGATTGATAAAATAAATAAGAAAATTTTTAATTTAATTATAAAATCACCCCTAAAAATAAGAGAATAAGTTAAAAAATATGTAAAAGTTGTTTTTATTTTTAAATTACATATTTAAAGATATAATTTTTTAAAATTAATTATAAAATAAAAAATTTATTTTTTAGAAATATAGAAAATATTTTTTAAAAAAATAGTAAACAAAGCCACATGTTTTCTGGTTCCACTTTACTGGCTTTTATCTCTCTTTTTTCCCCATTAAGCATGCATCATTTTTTTGTCGATTTTTTTTTAATCATCAAACAGAAAAAATGCATACATCATTTTTCGTATAAGTAATTTTCTAAAATAATATTATTCTTATTTTTTTTTCAAAATCACTCTTATGCACTCTCTTTTTTTTGGCAAATATAAGGGGCAAAAGCCCAACTAGACAATAGCTGCACGCCTGGGAAAAGAAAATCATCTCATATCATTAAGAACTAACCCCGAGCATAGGATAGGAGGAATTATGAAGTTTGCAATTGTATGAATCTCATTATTTATTAAAAGAAAATAAATAATTCATTAAAAATATATCAATCATTTCTCAGTTTTCTAGTAAATAAATATACCCGAGGTTTTATCCATATCATAGAAAAAAAAAAAAGCAATTTAAGTAGTCCGTATACATTATCCGCATACGCAGCACATGAAAATCTTCAGACTTTGTTTGAAAGCCAAATAACAAAAAGTACTTAAACCGGCCTCGTTGCTGCGTCAGTAGCAATTTCTCATGTGAATCATGCGTTTCTGCTGGTTGTACAATGATGCACCTAATTTTACAATGACGTATAACCCCCAATATCTTATGATTAGAGGCGTTTAAGTATTATTATTATTATTATTATTATTATTATTATTATTATTATTATTATTATTATTATGTAACATTGAATTTTACGATACCAATTTATTAACCAGTATAATATTATTCAAGTTCAATAAAATTTAACGATTTAAATCTATTAATATTTCGTAAGATGATATATCTAAACTTTAAATCCTGAGATGATATACCTTAATTTTTGCCCTCACAATTAGTCTCATTCGTCGTGATATTTGTGTGTAGCGGGTCACGGCTAAATAGATCGTACTAAATGAGACTAGCAACATTTTTTTTATTATAAAACAAAAGGTCACGAAATTTTATTATATGCAACCCTATTTTTTATTTAAATTTAATTCACTGCCATTAATGTAAATTAATTTTATACTATTTATGTATTATTATATCAATAAAAAATTATTAATTTTTTATTATTAAAAAAATTTAATTATTATTTTTTAAGCATATATTTTTTCATTTCATGAATCAAATTTAAACTCTTTTTCTTTTTCCTAATTATTCTACTAAAGTTTTGGATTATTTATATTTAAAAATATTTTATTAATAACATATATGTTTCTCGTGTAGGCTATACCAAATGTTGCGTGATGCACACAGACATCGCAAATTTCTTAATTATTACCATATGTTTGACAAATTCCATCCCATTACATTTTGTTTTGATTTTTTTTTTTTTTGAATTCTTTGCTGCAAAAACTTATAATAACGGGACTCATCTATTGTCAATAAATTAAAAAACTAGAAATGAGATAGATTTTGCGAGCGCCTTATTTAACTTGACCTGTATAGCAAAAAGAGTATCACCATAAAAAAGATTAGATTTATAAGAGATCGAATATTTTTATTATTAAATTATTTTTTAAAATGAAAAAATGAAAAAATTAAAATTAAAATAATTGAAGGATGTTGGTAGAACAATACTGGGAAAGGAATATCCAGTTGTGATGAGGTTTAGAACGCGGAGAAAATCCAAGAAAAGTCCAGCGTCCAGCTTCGTGGTCCCCTGCTTCTTGTATTATTAGAGGGTGACTTCCACTTACCACTATAATAATATACTAATAAATTTGAAATATAAATTTATGAATTCATATTGTATTGTATGAATTTAATAAAATTTAGTAACTTTAAAATAGTAATATATAATAAAATAATATATTATAGTCTCCACCATATTGTTATTTATGAAACTTATTTTTGGTTCTTTCTAACGTTTCAGAGTTTTTTAGAATTGTTATACCCATTATCCATGCTTCAGTTAAAGAGATTATAATACATTATTAATATAATAAAGTATTAATATATTAATAATTAAATTTTATAATATATTAATACATTATTTTTTCATCGATGCAGCATAGTGATCTGAATCTTTCCTTAGTCGCTTTCCCTTCTTTTTACTTTTCAAATTTTCATTCTTTCCTTTTATTGTAAATACCTTTAATTTTTTTTCTTATATTCTATAATTCAATCTCAAGGCCTCGTAAAATCAATCTCTCTCTCTCTCTCTCTCTCTCTCTCATATTTCCTAAAAATGTGAATTTTTTCCCTTAGATATGTATTTACAAAAATAATTATAATGATAAAATTGGGAATAAAATGTAATTTTTTCCCCTTAGATGTGGCAGTTACAAAAATAATCATTGATGATAAAATTGGGAATGCATTCAAAAAAAGAATTTATCACTTTAGCATAAAATTAATTCACACTGGAGTTTTGTTTGTTTGGAAAAAAAAAATTTCTTTTGGCAAGAATGCTAATGGAAAGTGTGGTTAAAAACATTATTTATTTTAGAAGAAAGTTGTTTGTTCCACTCTAATGCCATTATGCATTATTTTTAAGGCTTACATTTGATTTATTGATCTAAATTATTTTATATCATCAATAATTAAAAATAAGACAAATCATTAATAAATAATAATTAAAAACCTTTTATAACAGTAAAAAAAATTAATAATTTTTATTAACATAATAACATATGAATATATAATAATAAAAAATTGATTTAAACCAATAATTAATTAAATTTAAATCATTTTTTAAACACAAAGTATACAACGGCATGAAAATCCTTTATCAATATACTAACAAATGAAGTTTTCTTATAAAAAATATTTTTCAGAGCTTAAATTTTTAAAGAACAAACTCTCCTTTTCATCTTTGTTAAATGTAATTTTTATAAATTTTATTCTTATCAAATATTTTTCAAAAATTTTATTCTTCTATTATTCAAAATTATTTAATCTCATTGCCTAAAATAATTTGTATCAATTTTCTCTTTTATTTATTTAAATTTGTTTAATTTCATTTTTTATTATCAATTTGACATATACATTAGTATAAAGGTGAAATTAGACAAACTTAGACAAGTGAGACAATATTGATAAAAAATTATTTTAAAAAATGAAATTAAATAAATTTATATAAATAAAAGATGATATTAATAAAAATATTGCTAAAGAATAAAATAGATACAAATTCTATTTCTCACAAATCGGTTTTTCAACCGGGAAGTCTCGGTCCATGCGCCTCCGGCCAAACTGTATCGTCTTCCCCTTGTTTACGATTAGATAGCAGACCTTTCGTGAAATATCAGATGGACCACATTCACGGCCTCTGACCGGGGGGTCAGTTGTTACTGGACTCTCTTTTCATAGCTTTTTCTTCCCATCCGGCTAGGCCGCTTTTTGCAGAGATACGGCCTAACTTAATTTTAATTTAATCTAACTTCTTTATTTAAACTGATTAAATTAATATTAATAAATAAATTTAATTTAAATTAAATTGATTTATAAATTTGTTAAATTAAATTTTTAATAATTAATAATTAACATATTTATATATAATTTTAATATAAATATATTTTTATTATTAATTTATCTTTAATTATAAAAATATTTATTTATTAACTTAACTGATTGTTTATTTTGTATCTAAAATTTAAAATAAATTAACAAATTAAATTAAAATTTTTAAATAGATCAATACTAATCTTATATAAGGGAGTAACTTTCATATATTATTTATATAGTATATCATAAAATTTAATTATTTAAATTTATTAATTATATGATATTATATAAATTAAATAAAATTTAATAATTTAAAATTATTAATATACTATAAAGTAATACATTTTAATCATTATTTTTATTCAGACTGACACGTTAGATTTCCACCGATAATGAAGGGACGTGATTTATGTGTACTAATAATTAGCGATCCCCCGTACCCAGGGACAGAAAAGAAAGCAAAGGGCATGGATGGGCCGTTCTTAGGCCTAATGTAGCTGTCACCAGCCTGCTAAAATCAATTATCATATTGCTCTTTGTTGAGATTTTTCTTTATATTTTAGTTATAATACATAATTTTATTTTTATTTTATGAAAAATTATAATTATATTTTTAATATTTGAAATTTTAAAATATAATTTTTAATATACATAAATACTATAAATTTTACATACAGATAGTAAAATTGATAATTAACATTTCTATTGAATGAAAATAAAAACATATTATTATTAAGATATATAAAGATTTTTCTTGCCCCAACGATTCAAAGTGCGACAATAGATTCTTTCTATCATAGATGTTAGTTTAGGTGACAAAGAATTTTTCGTCTTTCATCATTATTTCATAGGATAATTAACCTGTACGAAAAGCGAATTTTTATTTGAAGGTACAGGAAATAAAATTTCTTATAAGCTTGCTATTAAGAATTTAATTAACATTGAGAATTAAAAATTGATGCAAGAAACTTCTTTTATAAAAAATGGATAATTAACTTTCTATCTTTTTGTGAAAAATAAAATTTCCCAATAAGTCAACCTATTTTTTCAATTGTATTAATTTATGATAAATTAAACATTACATCCATGTATTGATTCTCATAAAATTACACTTTTTATATAATTCTCTATTAATTAATAAATCCAATTGGTAAATTCAAAGTAAAAAAAGATGTTTTCTTTTCTTATTATTATGGCCTAGATTATGGTGCATCGATAGCACAAGTAGTTCAAATTATTAGATTTTATTTATTTGTGTAATATTGTATAATATAAATGAAATATATTACGAAAATAAATAAAATTTGACTAAAAAATTTAGTAGCACACTAATACTATTGATGCACTATAGTCTCTTCCTATCATTATTTTGAATAAGTAAATTTCTTTATATTAAATTCTTTCATGTATTAAATATTTAATATTTTATATTAAATTTTACGTTTATTTGAAATAAAATAATATTAAATCTAATAATTTAAAATTCACTAATAAAATTAATTTATTCATATATTAAATTTTATAACTCCACTCCTGTGCGGTTGCAACGTGGCTCACCAAGAACCATCTATCTATGATTTAAAATTAATTTATTCATATATTAGATTAAAAAATTATTTAATCTAATAATTTAAAAATCACTAATAAAATTAATAATTTCAGTGTGGTTGCAACGTGGCTCACCAAGAACCATCTATCTATAACTCCATTCCATTGCAAAGATGGTGAAAAGGTGTTGCGTGCCTGGTTTCGATCACTCCCGTGCATTACCACGAGTGGCGAAGCTTCAAAACAGACAAGTAGGTCGCACCCCTCTTTCACAGACTTGATCTTGATATATTCCACCCAAACCGAGTAAATGACTATCAAATCTAAGTGTCTGTTGGTTCAACGTTTTAAAAAAAAAAAAAGTTTAATTTTTAAAATTTAAAATTTTTATTTAATAAACTGTTTAAAAATTATAATTTTAAATATATAATTTAAGAATAAAAATAAAAATAAATTTTGATATATTCTTAATTTTTTTAATATTAATTTTATAATTAAATGAAATATTATTTTATTTATGTATTCAAACATGTTTAAAAATAAAATTCTAAAATAATTTTAAAATATAAAATATAGAAATATATCCAGACAAAACTAAATCTGTTAACAAAAAATCACCGTGAATAAAAATCGGCCTTTATTGCCGCTACTTTTTCTTGCCATTTAACTTGTACAAAAATCATTTCCAAGTAATGCAAACATCAATACTATACGTGGTATAATTAAATTGTAGTCAATATCGTGCACAGGTTATCTTTCATAAACATATGACTAAAGTAAATAGGCAGAATAAGTGAAGAAGTAAAGGTTAAAAACCTATTTTCATTTACGTAAAATTAAATTTATATTTATTTTATTTTGACTAAAAATTTATATTAACTTTTTATAAAATTAGAAATTTTTAAATTTTAATTATTTATATAATAATTTAATATTTTAGTTTATATATGAAAAATTAAAATTAAAAAAAAATTAAATTTATAAAAATTAAATTAATAAAAAACTTTAATTATAAATAAAATTAATAAAAAATTAATTTTAAATAGGTTAAAATAAGTTTTTAGTCGTAGATGAATAAGCGTAGCTATCATTTATTGGCTTCTCCCAGAAGTCCTCTTGTATCAAGCTCTATTGCATTCTCTCTCTCTCTCAACTTCATCTGCCGCAAGTTGGGCATGTGTTCGCCCCACTTCTACATTATTCAATTGCCTTTACGCTTCACTGGTTCTGGGCGCATCCCCTTTAGTTTCATTCATTTATGGCATTCTAAGGGAAAGTTTGTTCCTTGACTGTTGACTTATCTTGTTTATCTTATTGGCACCCTTTGCTACAGGTTTTCCTCTCACTGTGATTTTCCTTTGGTCTTAATTGCAACTATGTAGTTCACTTTCATTCCTTCTTATTACTATTTAAATACTTACATTATTTCCTCTTTTTGCAGAATTTGTAGAATAATGGGAGAAGGAGTCTTGTTGCGTTTTTAGATTTTGGAAGGGAAAGACAATACTTTTGAGACTTTTATAATGCCAGTTCCACTTGCTCCCTACCCTGCACCTCCAGTAAATGGTATTTTGCCTTCTCTGAGCTTTGTTTTATGCATCAATGTTGGTTCATTCTGTTTAATCTCCAGGCTGTACAAAGTTATTCAAGAAATCTTTTAATTTACTGCTTTATGGGATGATAACGAGTCAGAGATTTGAATTCTTTTCCCTTTTCCATCAATTTTTTAAAATTTATTTCCACTGTAGTGAATAAGACCAATAAAATATAGAATAATATATTGAGAGAAAAAGTCACTGGATAGATTTACAAATAGAGAGCAAAAAACTACCCAATTTGCCGTGTCTGGCAAATAAGAGTTGCGATTTCAAAATAGAAATGGTAGGTTAAGTGTGTCGATGTGTTCGATGAATGTTCTCTGTGATCCTGATTTGAGAGGAACATGTTGAGAGTGGATAGATAGTATTAGACCTTCATGGACAGTTCCTCAATCCACATTGGAAAGTTGGACCACTGTTTAATACAGGACCAATGCTAGAAGATTTTAGCTGTATTGGTGAAAAAGGTCATGTCTTTGTTGTTGCGTCATTCATTTGATAATTCTTTTAAGCTTTATATGGAAACAGGTGCTCAGAGTCAGCTTGTCTGTTCAGGATGTAGAAACCTCCTACTTTATCCAGTTGGAGCCACATCTGTGTGCTGTGCTGTTTGCAATGCAGTCACAGCAGTACCACCTCCAGGTATCCTGCAGTTTCTTCTCACTTACTGTCTATGATATATTCGATGCTTGAAAAGGTTAAATTTGCTCATATCCTCTGTGTCTTCAGTCCACTGACTATGAGATGACTAAATCACAAGCATTTTCTGTGTGCACAGGTACTGAAATGGCCCAGATAGTTTGTGGAGGCTGCCACACATTGCTCATGTACATCCGCGGAGCGACAAGTGTGCAATGCTCCTGTTGTCACACAGTCAATCTAGCTCTAGAAGGTACTTATTAAAGATATAATAAAATTATTTGAGCCTTCTTCCAACAGTTTAAACTTCTGGAATTAATAAATGGCAGCCTTATGAACTTTCCAGGTTATGGATGGTTTTTTTCTTTTTTTTTTTGGCCATATATAGTGTGTCAATACGTATATAAATTTATGCTCCTCAAGTGCTCTAAAATAGTAATGAGTTTGATTCATTACTTGTGGGTAAACATCACTTGCACATGGTGGCAGCAAATCAGGTGGCGCATGTCAACTGTGGTAACTGCAGGATGCTACTGATGTACCAATATGGAGCAAGATCCGTGAAATGTGCAGTTTGCAATTTTGTGACATCGGTTGGGGTGAGTACAAATCTTCTGTTTCCTTTACTAGATTTTCTGGTAACTGTTTTTATCAAACCTTGATAGTGAAGTATACCTACAAGTGCAAATATCAGAAGAGAAAATCAAACTAAGATTTCTTGCCCCTCCCCCCCCCCCCCAAAAAAAAAAAAAAAAGAAATAAAAAGAAAATTTTATCAAGATAAAAAAAATTCTAATTATATACTAAAACACATCTCGTTACTATATTGTGGATTTGATGACTGGGTTTTGTTTTGAAGAGTTTCCAGGAATAAAAAATGTTTGAAGATAAAACAGAAAAAAATAGAAGGGAATGAAAAGGAGTGAACTTGACTATATAAGTTTATAATGTGACATTAATCAGAACTGTATGATTTTGCTTATTAATGCCTTTGGTTTGCATTGGTGATACTAATTAATGATGCAGGCCTCAGCAAGCAATACAGAGCAAAAGTTCAGCACCTAAGTCTTTTATATAGAAATGTCACCAAAGAATCTAGTGCTTCGGTTTTTTGCTTGTTACAGAATCCTTAATGGATAACTAGTTCATATCAGAAGGCTGAGGAAGTCATCTTAGTCGCATGTATAGAGTTATTTTTCTCTTGCGTGATTTCAATAAATAATTTTGAAAAAATGGGTGTAAGAATTACTATTTATGAAGATAAGACTCCTAATTCTGAGTGCTTTTGCATTGATAAGGTTGATTTCCTTTTCAATGCTTAATAGAAGCGTGATTGAAAGAGCATAATAAAGCTTAGCCTTAATTTCTATCAGATACTTTCTGCCTTCTGAATCAGTCTAATAAATCATGAGTTGATTTAATCAGATAACATCTGGGTCCAAGTAGATATTTTTCGTAAATGAAATTGAGGTGAGGATTCTTCAATAGAAGCCATGTTTTTTCATGGTTATTGATGCTTGATTTTGACTGGCACGACTAACATCAGGACAGGAGTATTATACGGAAATGTTAATCATAAAAATGTTACGTTCGCTTCTATATATTTATAACTTCCTTCTCAACTGCACATGCGGGATAACTTGTTTTTTATGTTGTGTGTAATTATAAAAAAGTTGCAAATGAATGAAAGTATAAGATTATAATATTGATTTATTGGATTATCTCACATCAACTATGAAAGAGACTAAGCATTAATTTATAAGTTGGACCTAAACTTTTAAGTAATCTTTTATGGTTAAAAAGATCCAAAAAAATAGCTAACACTTTATTAAGAATAAAATAAAGATGATGAACTCATCGATTTTTGAATACCAACAAGTTTTTTCTTTTTTTGAGTTATGCACAATTCCTGACAAACATGACTAATCAAGAATCGGATGAGCACAGTAGACTTATAATCAAAATTTTTAATATGAACAAGATTCTTACTTTCTAAAGTTGACAACATTGTCTCCGCTTTCGCATTAATAGAGGGTAACATGTACTACAAAGATCAAACATCAACAGTTTGATCAGAAAATTGGGCATCAAAATATCAAAATGTGTCGTGGAGTAGTGAGCTTGGCATCTTTAAAAAAGACTTAGGATTCAAACTTTATAAACGAAGAAGATAGAGGTCAGGGGATAAAATTCCCGTATTGACTTGACTTTACGTTGGATTAATCAGAATTTAATGTGGCTGCCGGATATCGGGTTCCAAATAGATATATACATATATCAAAATGTTAGAAAGAGAAATATAAGAAGGCTAAGTAAAGAAACAAGAAATTTTCTGTTAAAATTTTGATATTTGCAGTTAACTCATCTCAGTCAGGCAGTGTGTAACATGTTGCAGACATGTTGATAAAGTCATATCTTTTCTTGAATCACTTAAGCAACCTTTATGTTAGTTTAACTCAGACGTCGCTATCGGCTTTAGCTTAGCCCATAGCATGCCTTCCATTTGAAGCATGTCAATCCTTGAGATGGTAGCAAAAAATCAATCAGAGAGCATGATCAAGACATCGCTTATTTTGTTACCCCTGCCGGCCCTCTGATATTGCTCCATCTTACCCAACAGCTTGTTTGTCTTGGTTGTGAAAATAATTGGATTCTAATCATTTTAACGAATGTCTAGCTCAATTGAAAATCGCTCTTTTGTTAGTATTGGGCGTCTTTCATTTCAGATCCAAGAAAATTTTCTGTCCCTTTCCCTTGACACATTTCCATATCTTGCAAGTTGCACCTAAGATTATGGTGAAATATAACAAGCGTACAAAATCACCGTGCATGGTTTCTGGCTGCCCAGTGCTAGCTTCCCAAACTTGATAAGAATTGGTAACAGAAATGCCAAGGGCTGTTGGCTGAGACGATGGTGCATTTCAGTCCTGGTTTTCACACTAATGAGAGACTACAGGAAGATTAAATTTTTTTATGAATTTGTTAGACTCGTCACAACTAGTTTGAAGATGAAACTATAAGCGTTATTATACTACTTTTTTACACAATTTCTTTAAAAATAAACATTTTTGGTTGAAGTACTGCATTACGGGTTTAGAAAAAAAATGTGAGTACCATAAAATGTTATGGTGAAATAAAGGCACTTTTGTTTTGACAGAAATATCTTCTATAGAAATATAATTACAAACTATCAAAATAGTTAATATATTTAAAAAGGAAATTACTTTTTTTCACTATCATGATTCAAGGAATTATTTTTTAATCACAAATATAAAAACATATGATCTTCCTTTATTTATATATAAGAAAATAAAATTTTCCTACGAGAATTATCCCCCAAAAGAAAACAAAGAGCCAAAGTTTCCGATAACAATGATTCAAAGATCAGATCCCAAAAAATCAGAGTTTGATAAAAACCTTGCTTTGTTTCACTAGTTACTGGGTGCAGTAGCAGCAGAAACCAAAATAAAAAAAAGTTGATAATGAGGATTCAAACCGGCTTCCATAATTTTAGTTTTCATTTATCAATTCTAAGTTGGAAAATAATATCCACTTCCTTCTGTTTTAATTCCAGATCCACGTAGTTACATTTTCAAGTATGAGTAAAGCTGTGGGACCACAGTAAACGGTCGTTTACATTTCACAGTCTTGTTCTCGAGTCACACTCTGTTAATCTTGCATATCGCTTAGGACCACACTGGAATATTCTATATCAATGCTAAATTCTGTCATCACTCATCAGCCTTATGCAACCAAAAGACAACTATATTTCATTTGTAGGAGACCGACCAAAACACATATTTCTGTCATGGACCCCAACTGAATCAAAGAAAGATTGTCTTTTCAACATCAAAGATAGATCATGTTAGATTTCAACCTTCTGTAGCATCTTAGCTGCTTTGATTATAGGGGTTGATATTAGAATGCCAGAGACACTGGTGACCAGAAAAAGCTCTTTTCATTATGAATATGTCACATATCTGTATGAGTAAAAAAGGGGTTAACAAAGCTGGTACTTTAATAATGTAGTGATATTTGATGTTGTCTTAAAAGTCTTAATCCCCACACCCACCATTACAAGGGGAAAAAAAAAGTAAAGAAAGAAAGAAAAAGGAGTCAACAAGGATAGATAATATCAGACTATCCTGGTTACGCCAAAAGAATGTAGGTTTGGTTGGTGTAAATAAGTATCTTTGACATGGTTTGTAAATAGTAGTAGCTGCTCTGTCATTGCCAACACACCACGAAATTGTTGAAAGAGCACAGAACTCTTTTAACATGAAAATTTTTTCATTTTCCTTTCAGGCATACAGATTACATTTTAAAATAGGCTTATTACAGGACACCTTGAGCAAAAAATGCTGAAATCATATCCAAAATAAATAATAAATTTTTTACACATTCTAATGAAGTGTGTGAAATCTAAAGTAAAGCCCAATTCTTTTGTGAAAAGATGTTGATAAGAAAGTAAGACAACAAGAATACAAGTAGCACTGTTGCGCCGAGACCTCAGAAGCTGGACGGCCTGAGGAGCTACACAGACATGCCATGCGCAATCTGAGACCGAGACACTAGATAGCTTGAGGGACATGCACTGCATTTTGTCAAGAAAATCATCTTCATTTTATGATTCAATGCTTTTTTGGGTCATTACTTTGGGGGGGGGGGGGGGGGGGGATAAGGGACTGGGGATGGGGGATTGAGGGGTTGGGATCTTCATTCTATTCGATCTTCATTTTTATGTCTCTATTTGAATGGGGTTTCTTTATTCCCACTTCTTGGTGTAGAGGTATGTTACGTGCATAGAGGTGTTTTTCCTTTTCTTAGTATTTTTTTTTTTCAAATCTTGAATCAGCTAATAAATCAATGTGTAACATTATCAGTGTTGTGGAATAAGAAAGTAACAAGAAAGCATGAATGGATGTAGCTTTCAATGTTCATACAGCTATTTGACCCTCTGCTATAGTTTATACAAGAACGAGGATACATAATAAGGATAAATTCATCTTATACACTGTGTCAAATTATCACTGTTGCCACATACAATGCAAGAGATATTTACCTAAGAGTAATCACAAAAGCATGCAAGGCCAAAAATCCAGGGAAAAGAGTAGAAATTCAAAAGGAACGAAGGAAGAGGAAACCGAATATCAGCATTGTTGACTCTACATAATCTCAGAAATTTTCAATTGCTTATTCGTCACCCATAGCTAACTCCAATGCGTAGTCATCTCTCTCCTGTAAATAATAAACATGATAAAGTGACAAATTAAATATAAAATACATGGCAAATATACTCTTTCCTTTACTCCTTCACCAAGTCTAAAACTAAGCTGAAGAAACCTACCACTGGTCCCCGTGCAAAATAGCGTCCAAATTGAAGCCAATATACCTGAAAGCACCAAGGATTTGTTGTTTCTATGACCCAGTTCAAGAACAAAGCATAAATATTAATAAGAACAGCAAAAATAAATTAATTTTAGCCTCAAAAGTGCATTACAATTAGCAATCTGTTTTGATTTAGAGCTAAGAAATGAAATTCTGTAATCAAAGTGGTAACATTTGGCATTTACTTAGGCAGCAATGTATAAGTGTAAGTGATAGCTGGAGTTGTGCTCATTACCTCATCTTCATCTTGGGTTTCCACTTCAATATCAGAGGATGGGAAGCCCACACAAAGCAGTGCATAGCCCTGCAATGCAATATAAGTTTCATACTTGCCTAGCCAAGAAAGAAAATTATGGCAGCTGGCAAATCTGGCAAAAAAAGCTAAATCTGTACTGTAGTGTTACGAATGACTGTATATTTTCCAATTTCTGATTGGAAGAAACCAAGCATTTTCCTCAAGAGTTGTTCACTACTGTTAGTAGTGAAAAAGGAATATATATCAGAGGAAAGCACAACATAAATAGCATCTGACTAACTACAGCCTGGAAGGTATTCTGTGTTATATATGTATAATCCAGTCCATTTACTTTTACAGGGACCGTCATATTAAACCATGAAGTAAACTGGGAATAATACACGTCGTTAGAAGAACTATTCTGAAGAAGAGCCTAATTTTTCTGTACTTGTGGTTCGGCTTAAAACCATCCTTTTAAACAAGTAAAGGCTTCTCTTATTCTTTTTCACTTTTCATTGTTATGAGACAAAGATTCACACACATTATCTAAGCAACAAACATATCACTCTATTTGTGGTTTACAAGAAAAATTGCATAGTGTTCTATACTTAATTAGCAAATCATGCATGATACTCAGGTCAAGACTACAGATTTGATCTTGGAATAAAAAATGTGTCATAAACCTAGGATAAAAATAGGTATACATGCCTTCTCTTTTAATTCAGCAGATATCCCTAGAGCCTCTGGCTGTCTAATTTGCCCTGTCTTTACGCGTACAGCACAGCTTGTACAACAACCTGCCGATGAGTATATAAAGAAGCAATCAGCATTCCAAAGATAGCATCCCAGTCTTCACAGATTTCAATCTAAATGGCTGTAAAGTGTAAGTATGTTTCACGTGGTAGCTGATTCAAAACAAGATAACAAATTAAATTCTAAGACACAAATTTTTGTGAGTAAAGAACATATTAGAATGTAGACAATTAACAAATAGGAAACAGTACCGTGCCTGCAAGCAAATGGAAGAGTGATATTCTGAGACTCAGCAGTATGTAATATATATTGGTCCTGCAGTATTATCAATTACACAAGGTAAGATCGTAAAAAATAATATCAACAAAAAGAAAAGTAAGAGAAGAACACCAAAAGGTCTTCGCCCTATATTTCATTGACAAAAGAGATTATTAGATTTTTAAAAAAATATAAGCTTTCAGAATAGTTATCAACCAAACCTACATAATCAGATCACACTGAATTGAAATTCGATTATCTAATAGTTTCTCTTGTAAGCAGGTGCAGTATGGTAAATAGGAATGACAATTCTTTCTGGGGCAGAGGGGACAAGTACTAAAAATCAAGTCTTTTCTAATGGAGAACTTAGAATCAACATGTAACCAAGCTAAACAAGAGAAAAATACGAAGTTTCTATTCTATTTGTTTTTCCTAGATATATATTCCTGGTAAGAAACTGAAAGTTGGGTGATACCTCAGGTACAAGGAACTCGTGAACGATTCCTCGTTGTCTGTCATGAACAGTGACCTTGTGGGTTGGGACAGATTGAGATTGTGAAAGATATCCGGTTCGGCCATTGACTCCAACACGCATTTGGAGCTCCGATGTCGTGATCTTGCGACGGCATTTGAACGAAGTGAAGTTGGTGTTTGAAAAAGACGACGGTGGCTTTAAGTCTGGGTTGTGGTTGAACCAAATGCTGCCGCTACATGGAATTCGAAGGGCCATTGCCGATTGATCTATGCTCTTTCTCCCGCTAACTGAGCTCGTTACTCAGCCTACACCAACCCCTGTTTTGCCACGCATTTCTGATTTCCAGTGGATAAGATAAGATACTTTAGGAATCCACTTCGAAATTTTTGAATTTTAATGAAAAATGGTAAATTTTTATATTAGAAATTTGTAATTTTTAATTTTTTTTTTTGTAAAACTACGCATCTAAATCTAAATGACTTTTTTGAATATGTATTCAAGTATAAATCAATTGATTTTTTTTTTTACTATATTCGGGTAAATCAATATCTGTGATGGTTTTATTTTTCCTCAATTTTTTGGATATAACTTATTATGAGAAGAAATAAGCAAAAATCTAAAACTTTTTCATTTAATATTCGCAAATTATTATTCCAAGTTACAAAAAATTGTTAATATGTTTCGATATTGATCGATCGATGCTATAATACATTTTCTCAAGTAGGTTCTATACTAAACAAACAAATAACGCTTGAGATCATGTTTCACTTAAAAAAAGTGAGAAACAGTATATTACAAGGAAAAAATTCTAAAATACTCCTGGAGTTTTGAAATCTGGAGTAATATAATAAAATTTAAGTCATTAAATGAAATTATTAAGATTTTTGATAATTTAATTCAATGACTTATATTTTATCACAGTTTTCAAATATTTAGAAATACCATAACAAGCCCCCGTTACAAGGACGTTGATGTTGGAGGGATTATAAGGTAATGTTAGCAAGCTGCAAGTAGTAGTTTCCAATGGCTGAGCAGCTATTTGATCAAACTTAGAATTTGACAAGTGAAAGGTTCATACTTTGAGACGTGGCCGCCCGTCGAAGGGAACAAGCGTGCATGTTGCACATGTGTCAACCGTAGACTCTGGCTTTCTGCTGTCTTATCTCTGCTCTCCCTTGTCTTCCCACATACTCTCTGCTTATAAATTCAGAAACACATTTCCATTCATAGCAGATAGTTTGTCACTAAATCCTGTCATAAGCTTTGATATATGCATTTACAGATGCAGTCTGCAAAGGAGAGGCTAAGCAACATGGCTAGTGCTGCCAAACAGCACGCTGACATCTACAAAGCCAAATTAGACGAGAAGGTCCCTATTTCTCTTTAGCTTTCTAGTTACGTAATGATGTGATATTTATAGTGTTATCTTTGTTATTTTGTTTTACCTGAGCTGAGAATTTTTCTCGGAAATTATGAATTTGTTATCATCTTTTATAAAACAATGTAGGCAGAGAAAATGAGGGCAAGAATGGAGGAAGAGGAAGTGGTAGCACATGAAGAAGCAAGGGCCAGAGAAGCTAAAGCAAAGATGGAGCTTCATGAAGCCAAAGCCAGGCACGCTGCCGATAAAGCAAGAGCCAAGGTAGCCCATCTCCCCCATGACCGCCACCATCACCTAGACCCACCGCACAACCAACCACTTGGAGCAGTTCCTAGGCCCGGAACCACTTCTCCAACTTATTCCCTTGGAGGAAACGATCACCCAAACAAGCACCTTTAGATCTGTCTAATGGTTGAAGGCATCTTTTCTTTTTGTCATGGGAGTTTCTGTTCTTGCAGATTCGTGCAATACGGAGGATCTGTGTTTTTAGTCTCAGTCCAATGTATCCGAGGATGCCTAGCATCCTTTTGTTTTAGTTAATGTTGTAGGTACGTTTCTGTATGACACGCTAAAATGTTTTCTTCCAAGAACAAGTAAGGATTATAAGGTCATTTGCATCAAATAAAATACCATTAGACATTCGTTTTAGCCGTGTGGTTTTACTTCATCGTATAATAGCAGAATCTGAAGTAAATGATATATCTAAACAGGCAAAGTTACTGTGACAGGAGATCAGATTCAATCAAAATATAAAGTGAGTAGTAGATAAAGACCACTTAAGAGATAGTGTTTCCTTCCAGATTAGCAGGGTATCCCAAACATGTAACAAGAAAATAAAGTGGCCCCAGCATATGCACAAGACTAAAATAGATGAATCAAAAGCCAGTTTCAGTTTCTAACAAGATCTCTACACCCATTGCAATCTCCCTTGGTGTTCCACACACTGCTGAAGTTTCCCATCTGATAGGATTTGACCCTTCACTTTGACTGGCCTTGTAGTATGCTTCACTTTAAACATCGTCATTGTTTTGTGGTGACCAACTGGTTGGACAGAGGTCGCTGCTGGAGGAACCTCATCTATGAATTCGTCTGCTACATCTCCATCTTCATCTATCATAAGACGCTTTGCATACCACGTCAGACCCTGGTGAAGGAAAGCATGAATATCCATAAATATTAAGCCAGCTGCTACCGGTAATTCACAAAGAAAAAATGATCCACACTCTGCAATTCTAAAGTGGGGACAACCAAGTATACATGTGCATCAAAGGTAACAGAAGCAAACAGATACCACAAAGGCAGAGATATACAGAAGACCAAGCCAAGAAGAGCCGAGGTTCAAAACTCACGTCTTTTGACCATTGCCATTACCAGCACGGTGCACAGAAGTAATAAACTAAGGTGCCAAAAAATTCTTAAACCAGGATTATATAGGCTCGTACTGGAGGCAACAGCATACGAGCAAGCATTGAAGTGGATTTGTCGTGTAAAGTATTAAGAACTCTGTTAGGTACTGATAAACAATCTATAAGCAAGAAAATGATATCTAACTCTAGCTGACTAGCTCTCCTCTCCCCTCTATCATATATGGGGGGTTTTATACCTTATATTCAAATTTTGATTTTTCCAAGCATCATGCATACATAAAAGAGAAGGTTGAGTAATGACTATATTCACACAAGGTCAGTATTGAAAGGATAGAAATAACATTATTCCATACTAACTGATGCCACGATTGCTATGATAAGATAGATGATCTAAAAATTGCCAACACAAAAGAGGAATTGAACCATAATGAACAACGCTAAAAAAGGTGTTTCAAATAACATTGTAAGCATAAAGTCCGCTAACCCAAGTACTTGGATGCCAATTGCCTTAAACACAAGAAGCAATTTCTAAAATATATTCAGCCTACCATAGAAACCAATATAGAAGACATTAGCCTCAGTTCAGTAGCTAATCGAAAGGCCTAGGTGTCTCCAATGCAGACATGCATGGGACTTCTGAATATCAAAGCAACTGGGAATCTGTTTATGGAAGACAAATTTTAATACCTTAAGCGGTTTCAAGCAAATTATAAGTAATTAAACTTCACGCATATCACCAAGATAATTCCAATATCATCTTCCAACCTACGACCTATGACCTCTACCAAACACACACCCACTCCAACCATCCAAACTCAACCCAGCTGGTTGATAATTGTAATATCTAATCTGACAATAAACCATAATACTTTCTATAATCCCCATTTAGATTCAACAGACAGCAACAGTATAGTCAAACATTTGTCAAACCCAAAATACTTTCTACCAAGCAAGAGGTCGCACAAAGTGACCACACACGATGGCAGTATTGATACTATATTCGTTCTACATAAATCACAAGCACCCAAATGCACGATGAAAAACACAATTTGCAAACTAAAGTCGAACCCCATCAAAAATTAAAGAGCAAATAAGGGAAATTAAGGACCTGAACACCGCCATCACCAGATGTACTAGGAGCCAAAACAGGACCCAGGTTAGAACGATCGACAACAACCTGTTTTGTGACGCTAAACCCCTTTCGGGGAAGACCGGTATCTTTAAAACGATGGTCTAAACGAGATTGATCACCGGATTCGTCGTCGGCTTCGTCCTTGGATTCGTGGAGGTCATCCTTTGAAAACCCTAGAAACCCAACAATTCTTCTGAAAAAACCCATTCCCAATGGAAGGGCAAATGAGAGTGAGAAGGAAAAAGATACACAACGTGTGACTGAGCGATCCACACTTCGAGGAAGCTTTCGAAAGCTCCAAGAACAGAGAATTGAAGAGAGATCTTGATGATGGAGAAGAAGAAAGTGAAGTCTAAGGCTTAAAGCGTAGAGAGAGACAGAGACGATGCAGAGTATGACAGGGTCTTCGATTAAGGTTTCGATGTATTTTGCACGGAAAGAAAGAAAGAAAGAAATGAAAAAACATCACCTTTCATTTCCAACCTTTCGTTCTGTGGGTGCTCCGTCTTGGGTGCGACCCTTTCCTACAATTTTTTTATTATATTTCATTAGTTTTCCCTTTTCCTCGAAACAATTATTTATACGTTATTATGCTAACAAATGAGACGCTTTATTTATTATTTAAAAAATACATATTTTTTATTAAAAATTTTTTATTCAAGTGACACTTAATGATTTTTTGTAAATTTTTTACCTTTTATTATATTCAATTTTTAATTTTTAATTTTTATATATATATGTCTAATGATTTAATTACTTTTTCATTTATTAAAAAAATTTATATAATTTTTAAAGAATTAAACTCATTTTTAACTCCAACATTCCAATTAAAAATAGAGGTGAAACCCAGAATTAAAAATCATCTATTTTGTGAGAGAATATAGGCCCCGTTTGACCGCCAGCATTTTGCGGTCAAACAGCTCTTTGACCGCAAAACACTGGCTTCTCCAGCGTTTTAAAACAGCGGATTAACACAAGTCAATCCGCTATTTTGCTGGTCAAACAGCTAAATGTTGGAGAAAAAGTCAAAGGCCAAACGCGGGCATAAATTAAATGTAGGTATATATGTGTGAGGATATCAATTAGAAGCAGGGGTAAAAATATGACCGTAACAAATCTGTTCAAAAATTAATACATGAAGTATAAAGACAAGAGGTCAGACAAGTTGTTTATTATTATCTTTTGAGTACAATTTATGCAAATTCCTTTAGTCGCTAGGTGCTTCTGTGTATATTTTCAATTGAGTCCCGTTGAATGCATATTTTTCACATTATCCTCACATGGTAAGATATATTTTCGTAATAATTTAGGACAATAAGATTTTTATTTTTTGATTTTGGTGATAAGAGAGGACAATAAGAATATGATTGTGCATAAATAAAAATACGATGGTGCGGAAGTTCCTTCCGATTTGTGGTACACCTAGAAGGGAGGATTACAAAGGTTGTAATCTTCGTTTTGAGAGAGGAGAGGCAAGACCAACTTAGAAATGGTTCAACCCAAGAAATATCAATTACAGTAAGCATCACTCTAAACACTATCATTACAACACAACAAAGTGCATTAAAGAAAAGGTAAGCAAAATACAAAAGCATACAAAAGGCAAGGGAGAGAAGCCATCAATTAGAGGGGTTCAATACAAAAGCAGACCTTTTCAACAAATAATATAAATCTGAATATTGATGCGAACAATCATATTGACATCCCGTTTGATGTACAACGCCTAAAACTTCTATCTTCTTAACAAAGAGACTTCTGCAATAACTAAATCACTGTAGCTTGAACTGCGCCTCATTTTATAATATTGATTAATCCTCACAAATCAACCCATGTCTTTCTTTAGCACCTAATCTCATAAGATCCGGCTTTAGTGATATATCGAACCCATTCAACCGTGTTGTAACCACTCTTCTCCCATACCTGCAAAAGGCATTATATTAAGATCACACCACCAATTACAAGAAAATTCATACAAAAAGTAAAAGTCGGATGGATGCGAAACCTTCAGAAAACGGACACGTAAACCAGATGCTGTGAACATGGGAACCTGCATCAACAAATACCTATCAAGCGCCATCCTGTAACTCTATCTTAGAACTTTACCTCACAACAGAGCCCAATATTAAAAAAGCGCAGAGGGTGAAACATTTATTGACATTTGGCCAACAATAGACTATGTACAAATTCAGCACCAGTGAAAATATAGCACATAGAAAGCGAGTAATCATATGTTGCAGGGGCATTAGCATATACTGTTAAAGACAATAAGGATGTGCCTGCTCATTTCCATAGTTTTAGTTTAGTAACCGATAACAAACCTGAAACTCCATTTGAATCGGTGGCCTAGTCCAAGACTTCTTTTCGGCCATCGTGGAAATGAGTTCAACTTCTGCACTCAAGGTAGGCTCAGTTTGTCCTGGAAACTTCCTAATCCTTGAATTAAAGAACGCAGCTATTAGAACAGCTATTATGCTGCTACAATGATCTAAAGAGGAAGCGGTCATTAAATTAAACTGATAATTACATAAGGACATGGAAATTATCAGAATTAAATTGGTTCTTACTCTAAAAAGGAAACCAGTCAATCAAAGTTAAATTTTGATGACAGGATCAAAACATTCATAGAAATTGAAGCTTCTTCACATAACTATAAGAATTATACTAAGGTCAGACACTTACTTCCAAACCAAACAGTCAATAGCTGCATTATATTTTGCTCGGCCAGATGTAACCGTAAAACTTGTTTTTGCTGTCTGTTTTGGCACAGGGATTTTGACAACAACTCCAAGAGCAAACATTTTGGCATTGAAGACACTCTTTACCTGGAAAACATTATAAAAATACATTAATCCAGTGGCAGGCTCCCAGACCATCAAAAGAATGGACATCTAACATGTAAAACTCCAAAGTCCAAACCTTAACGTTTACTTCCATCCGTGTTCGACCAAGTTCCTTGATGGTTGGCAACACTTTGAAGGGAAGATTAACACCCTCAGTAATTCGATACCTATCCAGTAATGATGATATTAGCAGATGAAGACAAAAATAAATGGCAATTCTCACACTTTTGGGGATGAAGCAACCTCACATTGCTAGTATTTTTTAAGATCGGGCAGTACATTACAGTAAAAAGTTTTTTTTTTTTAAAAAAAAAGAAGGGCACCTCATTGGAAATAAAAAGCAGACTTGAATCCTCCATTATATGAATATTTTGCCCCAGTAGTCACAGATCACTGAATCTCGTAAATTATCAGTAGTATGAACAGAGAGAAAGAATTCCAATAGCAAATGGAAAATAGCATGCAGTTACATAAACAAAAAGGGAAACTGATTTCCTACTGAAGTATGCAGTTACATGTCCAACATTGATTTGCAAAATTAAACATGTAAGATTATATTAAAAGATAAGACTTACTTCATTAGTTCAAATTCACCATCAGGTGGCACAAAACTGACAGTCTTCTCTGAGTTGAACCTTGTCAAATTTACACATTGATGGAAAGTGACATCATCAAGCTCAATAGTTTTCCCACTGCAAAAAATATATATCACTGTCAGTGATGACATTACAGGAGAAGATATATGCCACTTTGATATGCAATCACCGAGGAAGAAATACTAGAAAACAGAGAAGTAGGGGAAATGGGTAAAAATGTGCTCCACAGAAAGCAACCTTTTAGTAGGACGGGATTTGAGTTGTGACTCTTTCTCAAGGCCAATCTTGTCATTCAAACCCAACTTCAAATCAGGCATTCCAGAAAGGAAACACTTCATGAGAATCTTCCCCGTCACATCACACCGTAGAACACTACCTAAAATCACAAAACTGTTAGTAGGCACTCTAGCAAAAATCAATGCATATAGAAACTACATTCATGACCCACCTTTTGATGACATGAGAAGATTCACACTTTCCACAATGTCCAGGAAAACCTGTAATAGGTCACTGTTATTATAGAATGGCAATGATCATAAAAAGTAAGTGTAATATGGTATACTAAAATCACCTCATTCTTTTTGTAAACAAGGCCTTCTCTCCTCCAACCAACAGCTCCAGTAACTTGTAAAGTTGCATTAGGAACAGGTCTATCCGTAGGCTGTTTTATTTTCCATCACAGGGCCCAAGAAATATCAAAGCAATAGATTACAACACTCAACAGTGAAAATATATTAAGATAACAGTTAACGCAGCAGCATGTATAAACTAACCTTGGATGAAAATGGTGAACGCACTCCTTCTTGAGTAATGTAAAGCTTCAAAATCTCTGGTGAAAGATTTTGTGGGTAACCAAAATCCATAATTTCTGCGGTTACATGTATAAATTAATCATTCAACCATATACATTACAAATACTTCTCCTTTTCACAAAAAACTTTTGCCTTTCATTGTTACACAAAGATTGAATAGGGAACACATATATGTTCAGACTCCTACAGAAAGATTAGAGACACAATGCAACACAAGTATTAGTTATCAATTATAACATTATTGCAGTTGCACAAAAATTTTGGTCCAGCTGCTGTTTGCAATGTGTGTGTGTGTATAAAATTATAAAAAAAAAAAAAGAAAACTTAAAATTGGCAAGTGACATTAAGAAGCGAAGGAACACGTTATACCCCTCCCCTTGCTTATATTTTCTTGTCACCACCATAAATGTATTAGAATAGATACCTTTTTAATATATCCTCCAAGCTGAAAGTCTCTTTTTCTGAGTCATCTTTATGCTTATTTAATTATTTTATAATTTTAGTAAATGTGATCATAGAAATATTTAGTAAGGCACAAAATCATGCTCTTCCAATACAATTTTTCACTTGCAGAAACTGAAGCAAAGATATGAACTTGGCTGCAGTGCATTCTAGTTAACTAGGTCAACTTTTTAATTTAAGGAATCTATCTCTTAAAATTCACACAACAGTATTATCAACAACAATTCAATTCAAAACAATATGAAAGCATGGACACGGAGGAGTTTGATTCTAATGCCATAAAAATTACATACCATCCAAAAGCTCATAAATGAGAACAAAATTATTGCGAATTGCATCCTCATCAAAAGCCCCACCAAAATAAGATTTGAATAGTGCAACAGCCTGGAAGGAAAAGAGGAATTAAAAATGTCAGATACCAAAACTATCAATTCTACTTTCACACAACTCAATAACAAAAACTACAATTCAGAGAAGTTGAGGGAAAATGCAATTCACACAATCATTATCAGAACTAAGTTTGAGTTAATAGACAAAGCCAGGTTACAAGTAGAAGATTATTACCTCAACAACAAACTTGAAAGCACATGCTACATTAGCATTGCTGCTGACAACAATTACAATGTAGACATTGCTAATCCTCATGTAAAAGAACGAACAACCACCGATCTGCCTCACAGGACAAGTGCCAAGTTCTTTTGTTTGCATTATATGTGTCCGAAAAGCATCCACCATATTTCCCCTGTAAACAATATATTGTTAGAAAGACACAAAATAAGACACCATTAAGTCACAAATGAACTTCAAACAGCTTACATGCCCAGAAACACTCCCCACACCCGACAAAGGAAAAAAGAAACAATTCTATGCAGAGCTTCAACGATGGCAAATAAGAAGCACCAGACAAGCAACACTGTCATAAACATAGAAACCATATCCCATATTCAACCTTCCACAAAATGATGCACAATTGAATTATCAATGATGATCTATATGCAGTGATGACGCGGCACACACACTAGACGACAAATAAGCATGGCCAACCCTCGTATTGCAAAAAAATGGAGATAAATCCTTTCTTAAATTCTCTTTCGTAGCATCATAAGATCACCAAATTAGCAGCAATAAATAAAGCAGAGGAATCAAAGAAATGGAGAGAAGGAAGACTACCCAACATCGTCCCGATAGAGGCGATTGATAAGAACGTCCCCTCGAAGGTTTAAGAAGTATACAGCGGATGCAGCCACCGGCATCTCGGATTCGCCGTATTCAAACGCGAATTCGGAGATCAATCAGAAATGCTTTAATTCAAATCAGATCTATGGATTCTAGGCTGTGGCCTAGCCACTATAAACAAAATCGGAATAAGGATTTCAAAAAATAAAATGCAGTCTCTGCAATGAAACGATGGGTTGGCGGTCAGCGGAATTGGCTTCGCATACCCTTCACCAATGCCCTTCCACGGCACGTGCGTCCGCATTCTCCCAGGATTTGTTTGGAAGAAAAGAAAGAAAACAATAATGAAAAAAATATTTTTTTTTCTTTTATTTGATTGAAGAGAATAATGTAAGGAAAGAAAATTAAAAGGTAAAATATATGATTATAATTTTTCTAAATTTTAAAATTTTAAAATTTTTTCTTCCTTATTTTCTTTCCTATGCAGATTTAAAATTTTTTTCTTGTATCTCCCTGTTTTCTTTCCTCTCAAATAATGGATCAAGGTCTGCATTTTACCCACAGTCTCATCATATTTCAATTAATTAATCTTGTGTATTTTTAAATATTAAAATTCTACTACATTTAACACTTTACCCATTTAAATTTTTTAACATTCATTATATAAAGCAGGTGATTTCCTTTATTACCGATTCCTTAATAATTAAACATAATTTGGCATCACTAATAAAATAGTTATTCAGTAGAAATTCTGTTAATTCTAACAAAACTTAACTTGCTAATAAATAGAGATTTGAATCCTAGAAAAAATTCCCTGTTGAAAAGAAAAAGAATTTATTAATATTCTAATTTTTAAAGTGATTATTTCACTTAGTCACTATTTTATTTAAAAAAATTATTTTGACTCTCAATTCCGAAAATAATTTAGACGTCAAACACAAGTAATTAATTTTGAATTGCTTCAACAAATCTCTAATGTACGTTAGAAATTTTTAGTATGAATTGTTTTTGGAAAATAAGTTTCTAATTAGGATAAATTATAGAATTATGAATAATAGAGATCATGTGCATTACATCTGTAACTATTGTTAAAAATTGGATTGGAAAAAAATTATAAGCGAGGAAAGTGTTTAACAAATTTTTGATGAAGGATAGAATTTTTTTCATATAAATTATTTTTAAAAATGAATCTTAAATTAGGGTAAAATTTTGAAAAATTAGAAATAATAAAGATCATTACATACTATGTGTAATTGCTATTCAAAATTGGATTAAAAAAATTTAGGTAAGTGAATTGTTTATCGTGAAAAATACATGTAGGCAAATTTTCATATTTAAAAATATAAGTAAATTAAATAAAATTATAAATTATAAATAGGTAAAATATAATTCATTCTAAAAATAATTGAATTACATTTTAATTTTTTTTAAATTTGATCTAATTATATTCTTTACCTCCTGTTTTTTAAATATTGTACACTAATCTCTTAGGCAGATGAAAACAATGCTAACTTTATTTTTCAATTTCCTATTTTATTTCTACATGACTATTTAGATTAAGTTGGAGAACCTCAAAAAAATAATTTATTTGAATCCTTAATTGTTTCTACAATTATAAGTGCAATCTTCTTTCCATATTAATAAGTTCTATTTTAAAATTTTAGGTTGAATTTGTTGAAATTTTTCATAAAGTAATCTGCTATTAATTAGTAATTTTTAATTTAATAACACTGACTAATTAAAATTTAGTCCAATTGTGAGATATACATGAGACTCATTTTGAAATTATAATGTTAAAGATATAGGCTTAGCACATCTATATAAGTTAATGTGATTTGACAATTGTGTAGGCCAAAAACCCAATAAACCTTTTATAAGGAGGATTATTAGGATTTTATAAATAAAGATTATGATTAGATCCCCTCTTTATTTCTCATATATATAATTTCTACCCATTTAAAGCTGTTACCAAGGAGAAGAGCAAAAAGAAAAAGAAAAACCTAGTTAAGCAGAATTCATTAACTTCTACTGAATTTAATTATGGCTACAAATTAATCAATTAAGTAAATATAAAATTTATATTTATAATATTCTAATTATCATACATAAAATTCTAAAAATTTAAAAAATTCTTATATGTGATATCAGAGTCTACATATATGATATTAGAACCCAGGATAATTAATTATGTTTCATATTATTTTGATTAAGAGTTTATGATGAAATTTTATATGTATGATTCTTAAAATAAAATTATATGATCAATTTATAATGATTTATTTTATAATTCTTTGATACATCATTATGAAATTTTTATTGAAAAATTATGGATTATTTTCCATCAGTAACAATATGAAATTGATATCTAGATTTAATGAGTTATACTATGTATTGTGCTTTTTTGTAAAGCATAAAAGATTTAATAAGATTATAAAATATTTTCTAATAATTTTAGTGATGAATATTTTTCTGATTTATATATTAGGATTGTTGATCCTAATCTTATCATAATTTTTTTCATATACAAAATTGTTTGGTTCATTGTTGTATACATATAAATATATATATATATATATATATATCTCTTTCGTAATTTTGTTTGGAATTTCATAAAGTGCTTTAACTGATTTCGGCAAGCATGTGTGTTTTTGTTAATATATATATAAAGTCAAGTTTGTATATTAACTTTTATATTAAATGGGTTTTATATAAAGGTTACTAAATATCGCTAGGCCTATCTAGTTCCCCTTTTCTGATGTATCAGACATATAAACATAAAACGTATTATATATATTTTAACGTGCCTCTTTTGTAACAGTTGAAATCATTTGTTTAACGCGCCTCTCTAGTAAATTATATATATATATATATATATCTTCTTAAATCTTTTGATTGCGTGCCTCGTATATATCTATTTTGTTTAGAATATTTGAAATTTATTCGGATTGTAAGAATGATTAATTCCTAAGTTACAAACTATAAAAAAAATTAAATTATTAATAAAAAGGCATGTGACACCCTACGTGTCAATTTCTTTTTTGAAGAAAAGGTTATAATATTATCTCCCCTTTCATCAGAAATTGAGTTTACTTGGTTTCCAATCATCAAGATATTTACCACAAAAAATTTCAACATTATTTGGAATTTTTTTTGTCCGAGCAGGCTTTATGTACCACAGTAAATAATGGCTTGGATTTTATATGTCTTAGAGAGATACATGGTTAGAAAGTATAGTACCAATAGGCAGAGAGGCCATCTATGGAGAATATTTGTTATATATATTATTTTATTTTGAATTAATTAAAAATATTTTCTAGAATTATAAAATAATTAGATATTATAATTATCTTATTTTAAATTTTGTTTAAAATTTTATTATGCAACACTATTTAAGGGGTCATTAAAATGTATTAAGTTTTGACATCTCATCAGGAGTGGCTCATTGTATACATATAATTGAGTCTGCAAATTAAGATATTAGATAATTTATTTTTCTCAATTTAAGAAAAATTTTCATTAGTAACTATAAATGTTTGGCTGTTAAAGTGATTCGTTTATAGTGATTAGTGAAATATTTCTTATTCAAAAATTATAAGATAGTACTAGAATTATCTCATATAATCACCTACCCAAAGGGGGCTATTATGTAAGATAATCTTGGTATGGAATATGAGGCATCGTGGTTGGAAATATATTAATTTAGAAAGTCTATCTACTCAAAGGGGATGAATTTTTTAAAATTAGATATTTTCATATTAACCTTATGAGAAGAATACTTATTAGCATATTATATTCTCTGCCTAAAAAGGAGAATATAATGATGCACCTAGATTCTCTAATTATTGTAGCATATCAAGAATCATTGCTATTTATATATTCTTTTTTAAATTATCCATTCGTTAATTGTTACATTTTTGTTTTGAACAATAACTTTTATTGTAAATGATAATCATGCTACCATTGAAATCCTATATAGATCCAATTATAAGATATGAAATGAAGATCTAAATTTTACCTTAGTTATGAGTAACATAGACATAGCCTTACATATCAATTAGCCTACAATCATAACTGCTCAAAGTACTATTGAATAAAAGGAGTTATTTACCAAGTGAGATAATGCGAACCATACGTGCCTACATACCATTAAGAAGCCTATCTCTAAGCATCTTCTGAATGGGTTAGATAAGATTGAAAATGCTAAAGAACTCCATGATATTGTTAGTTAAATGTGCCAAAAATTTAGCAAGTCTAAGGCTAGGAACCTTATGAGCAAGCTAACGAGTATGAGATATGATTTTGTTGGAAATGTTAGAGATTTCATCATGAAAATGATCCACATTAAAAATAAATTAACTTCTTGTGAAATCACCTTATCTGATGAATTTATATTTCATCATGCCATTAGTTATCTCCCTCATGAATTCGCTCAAATTAAAACTGCCTATAATACCTTAAATAAAGTTTAGAGTATCAATTATCTTATATCCAAATGTGTTTCTGAAGAGAGAAAATTCAAAAGAGAGAAAAATAAGAGTACCTTAGTTATTATTAACTCCAAACCTAGCCACCAGAAAATTTCCAACAAGCCTAGGAATTTTGGTTCGAAAGCTCCTAATAAGTTTTAAGGCAACAAAAGCCAAGGTATAATCAAACAAAAAGGGTAAGTGGTCTCAAAGTTATCATTAAGAAAAATGGTAAATATTTTTCTACAAAAAGAAAGGTCATAAGAAATTTGAGTGCTGCAAATACAAATCTTGGTTAGAGAAAAAGGATACATAAGAAAGGGTTTAAAAGTAAATGGAAGCCAAGTGAAAAAGAAGCCAAGCTTAAAGTTGAAAATAATACCGAAGTTGAATTAATTATACAAGAATAATAAGTTTAAATTTAGAGTCTAATTTTGAACTTATTTTAGATAATGTTTTTTATGAACCCTAATTTAGGAGAAATTTAATTTTAATTTCTATTTTAGATAAATATGGTTATCATTTTATTATTAAGAATCGAAAAGTTGATTTATCTTTAAATTCCAAAATTGTTGGTGAATTCAAGCTAATTGATAATTTATATAAATTACGTTTGGCCTAAAATAATGAATACAATAGTATAAATATTGAAAACAGTGTCTAAGAGAACCTTGGTTAGTGACAAGTCTTTCTTGTTATAACATAAAAGATTGGGTCATATTTCAAATAAGAGAATTAATAGATTAATAAAAAATGATTGTTTATCTTCTCTTAATTTTGAAAACTTGGACATATGTGTTGATTGAATAAGGGATAAGTTAACTAAGACTAAAAGCAAAGGTGTCATTCGAAGTTCTGACCTTTTAAAAATTGTGCATACTAATATTAGTATACCACTTACTCCTACTCTACGTGATAATAAATATTTTATTATCTTTATTAATGATTTTTCTCATTATGGTTATCTATACCTAATTAAGAAAAAGTTTGATGTTTTTAAAAATTTTAAAATTTTTAAAATAGAGGTAAAGAAACAATTGGGAAAAGTCATCAAAATTGTTAGGTTTAATTGAAATGGTAAGTATTATAGCAAACATGGTAATAAATATATTAGTAGACCACTTACTCCTACTCTACGTGGTAATAAATATTTTATTATCTTTATTAATGATTTTTCTCATTATGGTCATCTATACCTAATTAAGAAAAAGTCTGATGCTTTTGAAAATTTTAAAATTTTTAAAATAAAGGTAAAGAAACAATTGGGAAAAGTCATCAAAATTGTTAGGTTTAATTGAGATGGTAAGTATTATAGCAAACATGGTACAACTGGATAACATATGGGATTATTTGCCAAATGCTTATAAGAAAATGGGATAATTATCTAATATACTATGCTTCGTAGTCCTAAATAAAATTGTGTGGCCAAAAGATGGAATTACACTCTTAAGGATATGATAAAGGGCATGATGAGTAGAACTAATCTTCTCAAATCTTTTTAGGGTGAAGTTGTGAAATATGCATTATATATATATATATATATTGAATAAAGTACCCAACAAATTTATACCAAAAACACCTTTTAAACTATAGACTGATAGAAAACTTAGCTTAAACCACTTTCGAGTTTGGGGATATCTTGCAAAAGTTAAAATTTACAATCCTTTTAAAAAGAAAACTAAACCTGGATCTACTCATTAGTACTTCATAAGGTACCCAGACTATTTCAAAGGGATTTACTCAAAAAGGAGGAATAAATTACAATAAAATCTTTTCACCAATGTCATCTAAAAATTCTTTTAGAATTATCATGGCCTTGGTAGCACACTATAACCTAGAGCTTCATCAGATGTATGTGAAGATAACTTTTTTTAATAGGAATTTGAGAGAAGAAGTTTGTATGGTATAGCCAGAAAGTTTTTTAAGAACCTAGAAAAGAACACTTAATGTGTCATCTTGAAAAGTCTATTTAAGAGCTTGAATAAGCTTTCAAGTAATTGTATTTTAAATTTGATGAGATAATCCCTTCTATAGACTTTGAGAAAAATAAAGTTGATCAGTGCATATACCTTAAGATTAGTGGAAGTAAGTACATTTTTCTTGTTCTTTATGGGGATGATATTCTATTAGCTAATAATGAAAATAAACTACTGCATGAGACTAAAGAATCATTGTCCAAGATTTTTGACATGAAAGATCTTGGAAATGCTTCATTTGTTCTTGGAATAGAGATTCACAGAGATCGATCTAGAGGTTTGTTGGGACTTTCACAAAAGTCTTACATTAATCGTATACTTGCTAGATTTAACATGCAAAACTATAAGGATGGGATGCACCTATTATAAAAGGTAACAAACTTAACCTTAGTCAATGTCCTAAGAATGATTTAGAAAGAGAATCAATCAAAAGCATACCGTACTCTAATGTAGTGGGGAGTTTTATATATGCACAGATTTGCACTAAGCCTGATATTGCATTTGTAATAAGAGTTCTTGGTAGGTATCTTTCTAACCTTGGTATGGATCATTGGATTACTGTCAAGAAAGTGTTGAGGTACTTACAAAAGATGAAAGATTACACGTTAGTTTATAGAAAAGTTCATAATCTTGAGATTGTTAAATACACAGATTCTAACTTTGCTGGCAGTTAGGATGACATGAAATCCACCTCAAGATATATTTTCATGTTTGCTGGAGGAGCTATATCTTGGAAGAGTATGAAATAAATACTCTTGGCTTCTTTTACTATGCAAGTTGAGTTTGTTGTATGTTATGGAGCAATTACACAAGCTATTTGGCTAAAGAATCTTATCTCTAGTCTTTGCGTTATTGATTCTATCTCTAATCACTAAAGGTTTACTATGATAACAAATCTACTGTGTTATTTTTCAAAAACAACAAAATTACATGTGGATCTAAGTATTTAGAAATAAAGTATCTTAAGGTCAGATATTTTATGAAAAATGGTGAATTACTATAGAGCATGTTGATAAAAACAACATGATTATTAATCTTCTAACTAAAGGACTAAGGCCTCCAGTTTTTAGTAAACATGTTGAGAACATGAGTGTTTTAGGGCCTTTTAATATATTTAATTAGTAGGAGCATATTTCCTGTATTTCCCACTCTCAGATTATAGTTTTTATGTTAGACCTTCTTTTCTATGAGATATTTAATTTTCTTAATGATAATCATAAAGCGGATATTGTATGCTATTATATACTTTTACTTATACATGTACTTATAGGTATTGAAATTTATTTCTTAAGATTAGTATCTATCTTAAATATGACTTTGATGTCAAGAAAGTATATCTTATAGAATGACACCATTGAATGATCTCGAGAATATAGATGAGACATACATACAATATATGGATTTCTCATTAAGTTTAGAGAAATAATGAAGGATTGATAATGAAAATAGCATGTTTGATCACATTTTATGCTATTTTCTTACTATACAGCCACGCTAAAATCTTTTATTGATAAAGTCACTAACACTTATAACCATAGATTGGTCTTATGTCAATAAGGGCCATAAAGGCCGTTATGATTCAGTGTTAGTTTGCGATATTAGATAGGATTGTTGTGATATTGTCTCAAAGGGCTAAATTATTTTTAATTATGGCCACATAGAAGTTTTTAATTAATCAATCTAGAGTCTTGTTTTTAAAAATATATTTTATTAAAATTCTTGTAAAATCTAATTAATATTGCTCAAGTGGGAGAATGTTAGAATTTTCTATAAAATGAGCTACTATTAATTAATAATTTTTAATTTAATAAAATTGATTAATTAAAATTTAGCTCAATTGTGAAACATGCATGAGACCTATTTTGAAATTGTAATCTTAAAGATATAGACTTAGCATATCTACATAAGTTAGTGTGATTTGATGGTTGTATAGGTCAAAAGCCCAGTAAACTTTTTATGGGGAGGATTACTAGGATTTTATAAATAAGGATTATGGTTAGATCTCCTTTTCACTTCTCATATATATAGTTTCTACCCATTAAGAGTCGTCATTAAGGGAAAAAAATGAAAAGGAAGATTTAGTTAAAGATTATTCATTATCTTCTACTGACTTCAATTATGATTGTAAATTCATCAGATAAGTAAATATAAATTTTATATTTATAATGTTCTAATTATTATACATGAGATCCTAAAAATTCAAAAAATTCTTACAAAATTCACAGCTTTATCTTATAGTTAATAATGGTATAGGGGAGAAATTTTCTTTAGAATAAGAAGAAAATTTAAAAATAAAAAATACAAAGTAATATTAGTAAGAAATGGATTAGAAAAATAAAAACCTATATACATAATATCAAGAAAGAAATAAAATTAAAAAAGTGAGAGATTATGAACATCAAATGGGAAAGGCATTAAAAAAAATGGAATCCATATGCTTTGACTGCAATATTCTTTTTTCTTTTCCTTGTTTTTCTTGTTTTTTTGGTCCATTTACTTTGATGCTGCCAAAGTGCCCTACTCTTAATTATTCAAATTTAAAAACTCAATATTTATTTTAACATGGGAGAAAGGAAATAAAATGGAACTAAAAGAATAGGAAAAACAAGGAAAAGAAATTTATTATTTGTTAAATTATTTAGTTCAATTAGAAAATGAAATCAAATTATTTATAATTATTTATTATTGTTTAATTTATTAATAAAAAATAAGATCACATTATTATTTATAAATTTTTATGGTAGTAATGATAGTGGTGATAATAATAATATTAACAATATTGGTGATAGAGGTAATTGTATTGAAAATAGTAACTTTGATGGTATTGGCACTAATAGTAGTAATGGCATGTGACGATAAATATAGTGAAAATAACAATGTGAGAACAATGATGGTAAAAGAAAAGTTTTTTATTATTATTTTTATAAATAACATAATTTAAATTTTAAGAATGAAAAGAGACTCAAATGAAAAGTGTTTATTAAAAGCAAGTAATAGTAATGAATTTTAGTGTATATTAATTAAACTAGGTTAAGTCCCACGTATTTGCACAAGTACTTATTGTTTTATTACAATAAATGAAAAATATATTATAAAAAGATAATAAGATGTTAGAATTAACTTGTAATATTTGTAATATTTGCATTCCTAATATGTATAACAAAACAAAGTTAGAAATGTGTCTAAAATATAAAACTTATTGAAATAGTTGAAGTAGCTTATTTAAGGAAAATATAAAGACTTAATGTAATTTGAAAAATGGGATGATCTTGAAATGAGCAATTCAAGTATCACCATAACTTTTGGAATTTTAAGATTCTTAAGCTGTCAATTATTGTTACGATTAAAGAATAATGCCTAAACCATATTAACAATAAATTATATCATCCTCAGTTAGGCTAATGACTATAAGAAAAATAGTATTCATTTTTCTTACATGAGAACAAAACAAAAAGTCATTTGTAATCACTTCTACATTTTGAAGAGGGATTTGCTTTTCTTCTTTAGATGATCTAAAAGGTGGAATAAGTATGTCAATACAAATAACTGGAATAATAAAGTGGTAAACACAAGTTTGCATTTGATGATATTGTAGCAAGCAAATAGCAAGATAAAAAGAGTGGAATTCTATAATCTATAGACATTTATAATGTTAGGTAACTGTAGAAAATTGTAACAAATGCAAAAAGTAATGCAATGCCAAAAATCTATAAAGATGAAAAGCTTTGAGACGACAAAGTTTAGTGGCATAGAAAGAAGCTATCATTTTGTATATAAATCATAAAAATAAACTCATCATTTTGCATAAAAAATAGAATATACTTTCCATCATTTTCTAACTCTCATTTTTGGCATTTTCCCCTTTAAACCTTCATTCTTAAAGATAATATGCAAAATATATTATACTTTTAATAACTTGTAAAGGGAAAAGCTCCATGAGAAAGAAAGATTATCAATTTAGGTTTTAGATATTGTTAAGTAAAGAAAGAATGTGAACATCTAAAGTTCTCCTTAAGAATTTTAAATACTAACAATAGAATACATAATTATTGAATGGAACAAAGATAATATAACTTAAAATGAAATTTACTTATAAACAAAAACACAAGCTCATGAAGCATAAAGGGAATATTATTTTAGTTAATTACTCATAAACCAAATATCTAGATAAAGCACTTGTAATCTATTAGTTATAAGGTTAGGTTTTTTAGTCAGGATAGTATGCAAAAATAAATAATTAAAAATTCATAACTAAAAGAATAGCATTGCCTTGCATTACTATCAAACTATTTTATCAACAAATTTGAAAAACTTCATTCCATAGTATTTAAAAGATGACCTCTAGGTAGATAAACTTTTTTTTCAACTTATGAGTATAATTTCTTTATTTATTTATGAGACTTAAAATTATATTTTTTTTCAAACATAGTAGAATATATTTCAAGCCGCAAAACTTGAAAGCAAATACAATGAATTTAATAAGCAAAGTAGTAAAAATGATAAAACACTCACTAAAATATATAGATACAAGTTATTTCAAAACAACCAACATTTAAAAGTATATAATATCAATTTAAAATGCAAAAAGAAGTATTAACATATGCCCATACTTTCAATTTCTACTTTTATACTATATTTAATCAGGAAAACTTTCAAACAACAAGTATAATAATGACAATAATAATATTTAGGATTTATTTGTTTTCATGGAAAATATTTTCTATAAAAAATAATAATAAAATATTAAAATAAAATAAAATATTTATTTAATATCAAATATAAAGAATTTGAAAGTAGCAACTTCTTTTTTAAAGAAAAATTTCCTTTCTTCTAGTACTATATCTTTAGGTATTATTTTTTTAACCACAAACACAAGTGGCATTTTACTATTTCATCAATATACATACAAATGATATTTTTCTAATGAAGCCTTAATATAATTTCAATTTTATTGCAAAAGAATATATATGCAATAGATAAGAAATACTATTGTACATACATCTTTGTTGTTATTGCTTATTAGGCTCCACTAAATGCCATATAGTACAAGAAGTGATTATTAACATCAAATTAAAAGTTACTTTTATATATAAGAACTTCCAGAAAATTCACAAATTAAGATTTCTATCAATTCCTTAAAAAGACTATTTTCATGATTTTAATGTGAATGAGTTAAAATATCAATCCTTTCCATACTAAAACATAATTGTAGTAAGGACTATAATAGTTAAAAAAAGTTTTAGTTCATTGCTCTTTAATTTCTAAAACTAAAAGAATTAACAAGATCATAGAATGAATATCTTACTTAGCTTATTTGTAATAACCAATAACCTCTTTTGCAAAAATAAAGGGTACAAAAAGTTAAATTGAGCACATACTAAGTGTAATAGCGATGAAGGGAAGGTATCAACCTCTACAGAAAGGAAATAATTATTAGGAATATGTAAACAGATGCTTCCACCTTTCTCTTTGGAAGGAATAACCAAGAACTAACACATAATAACAAAAGTTAGACATATTAAAATTCCATGAGATGTATAAGGTAAAAAAAATGATGGAATGGAAAAAAAATTAGACAAAAGAGTATTTTGAATCAATAACTTACAATAATCAAGATGGGTAATAGAAAAAAGGTAAAAGAGAATGCAAAAGCAATCTGTACGTAGCTCTCTATAATGGGTGAAACGTGGGCCATCAACCTAAATGCAAAAAGCATAACAACATTAAAGTTAATATAAATGTTGCAAAAATAAAGCCATAAAGAATCTCTTCATTGTTTAGTGCTACATACTACTATTGTTGCTTTGAATTCTTAACTAAACAAAACCTTTATTAAATTGTTGATATTAAAATGCTACCTAATAACATTAGCTTTGATGAATCAAATTACATTAGCTAACGTTTTTAAAAAGGCTTATTTAACAATTATCACTCATATACTCTAAAGGCCTTAATATTTCCTTGCCTAGAAAACTAAATTATTTAGCTTTGAAAGGCCTAATTAATTTAGAGCATAAATTATCCATTCCATTCTTTAAAACCTAAAGTTCAATTATTATTTAATTTATCAATCAAGAAATAAGATCACATTATTATTTGTAATTTTTTTATAGTAATAATGATAGTGGTGATAATAATAATAATAACAACATTATTAATAGAGGCAATTGTAGTGACAACAACGACTTTAATGGTATTAGCATTAATAGTAGCAATGACAGGTGATGATAAATATAGTGAAAATAATAGTGCGAGGATAATGATGGTAAAAGAAGAGTCTTTTTTTTAATTATTATCATGGATAACATAATTTGAATCTTAAGAATGAAAAGTGTTTGTTAAAAGCAAGTAAAGAGAATTATTTTTTCAATTCATTTCCCAATCCCTTAGAACCTTTTAATTAAATGTCACTTAATTATATTTGTGTTCTTATGTTGGAATCTTTTTTTAGCCTTACATTAATTTATAAATTCAAATATTAATGATAATATTATTTAAAACATAAATTATGTTGTTATTATAGTTACAAGTATAATATAATATTTAAGACTAATATGAGATAACTGAGTATGGATTCTATAATGGATAGAATTTATGATCTAGTTAAATTAATTATATTAAAGAATCCTTACTTCTTTAACCTTACATTATTCTGCATTCATCACATCAGAATATAAAGAAAATACATAAGTGAAGGTTTTGTAAAGATAGAGCTACTTTTTACATATTTTTTTGTTTTACGTCATTTCAAGGATCTTTGAGAGATCAATTGTTTGTGGACTCCCACAACTTCAAATGTATCTTATAACCTAAAATAGCTACTATTAAAATTCTAAAATATAATGTGTTAAATTCAAGTTATTCATTTAATCTTTTACTTCTCACTTTAACCTATTTCTTAGAAAGTTTATTTTCACTACTCAGTAAATCATGCTATAACACATGATTCATAATGCACGTCATAAACATCAAAATTAATTACTAAAGCTACTTAAGTTAGTAGCAATGGGAACTTTAAATTAAACGAAAAGGAATAGCTAGTGAAAGATGAAAAATAAGAAAAAAGACAAATGGTTTTAAAAAATATTTTTAAATGAAATAATTAGAAGAAAATTTTAAGTATAATTAATAGAATATGAAAACTCAATCCAATAAGTATTACATTCCAATATATAAATTTATCATCGAACCCTAATAGAATTACAATTAACCTAACTACTTAACTAAAAATCACCACAATGCTAGTGATAATTATGAATGATTACTTTAAAACAAGTGCTTAAATTAACCTCCTGTTACTATTTTAATTCTAGACATGTTCTTAAATCTAGTCAATAATAGTATTAAATATCAAGAATAAAGTTAGACCAAATTAATAGCTTTACACGCAAAAATTACTAATTTATCCTTTATTTTTCTTAAAAAACTAATAATTCACTCAAATTTCAAATCACTAAATCCTAATTACTATTGATTATAATTAATCATAACTAACCTACATATTAGAATTAATTACAATTAATTGTTTAGTTATAGACTATAATAATCAACTAACTAATTGTAATTAGCAAATTATCAAAGTAGTCATTCATAATAAAAGTAAAAAAAAGAGATAATCAAATTAAAAATGAAATTAAGAGAAATGTCTGAAAATTAAATTAAATTGGAGTGCTAATCCTTTAAATTAATATAGAAAATTAGCCACTCATAGTGGAATACAAAAAAGGTAGAAGAAGAAGAAAAAGAGTTGTTGTCTAAATAAAAGTAAGTGCTTTTGAAGGCGCAAAACCTTTTAAGTCTAATTTCCTAAACTATAAAACCTAATAGGCTAAACAAATATGCTTCCTAGGGTTACAAAGAATTAAACTCCTTCCCAATTTAGAAGTCAATAACCAAATTTATAAATTAAGTTATTACCAATATTTACTATAGTAAATTTTCATAACTTGAATTCTAGCTTAGGTTTAACCAACAAAATAGTGTAGCTTTACTAAACTCAAAACTTAAAAGTTATTGGTCTAGGTCTTAGTTAACTTTAAATTCTGATTTCATCTTAAATGAACCTCTAGAGTTCTAAATATAATCCAAAAATTAAAACTAATTCAACTTATATAAAAATAAAGCATCAAATTTATGATCATTTTTTATCATTCAAACATCCAAACAGAGTTAAAATTAAAACATAAAAATTTTAGAGTTCCTTCTTAGCTTTTTAACATATAAAGATCACTTAAATTGAAGATTTAGAACTTAAGTTATAGTAAAAAGAATATGAAATAGTATAAAAATCCAATATTAATTGAATAATTTAAAAATATTAGAAAACCATCATCCAATCACATAATAAGGTCGATTCCATAAAATTAAGCATATGTAACACACTAAAAGATATAAAATAGAAAAAAATAATATAAATGATATTTTGCACATTAAATTTCCAAAAATTTAGCTTTTGCACAACTTTAGCTAAACAATATTCAAAACTAAAAACAAAAGACTTACTTTCTTATAATTTTAAAATCACAAAATTTATAATTAAGAAATAATCAAAGCTATCAAGAGACATAATATATCATAAATAAAAATCTTAATAAGCTCAAAATTAATTAATATAGTAACTTTATTCAAAAAAGATAGATTAAATTAGTAAATTCTCACATAGTTTATTATCTAACTATTAAGTGTTCAGGGCAAGTGGTTAACTCAAGTTTATTTTATAAAATTACTTTACAATGAGATTGCTTATCATGTAATCTCCATTACTTAAATTACATGTATAACACAAATCAAAATAACTTTATTGAAGATTATAATAGGGCTAGAAAAAGAAAGGAAAAAATAAAGATGTAAAGATAAAAAATCAAATAAATTAATAGAGCACTTCAAAATCATAAACATATAGGCAAATTATAAACACTTCTAACTTCGATACAACAACTTTTTAATCCAAATACTTACCAACTCTTTTTTCTTTTCTTAATTCTTTTTGCCTTATTCTTTATTTTTTTTCTTTTTCTTATTTTCTTTCTTTTTTATCATTTTTTATATTTTTCTTTTTTTAACCAAAGCTTGAACTTAAAGTTGTACTTACATACATATTTCCCCTACTTATTTAAAAATTCATCTCAAAAAGATTTCAAATACTTTACTATTCCCTAGAGTTAGATAAAGACACTTACTTTTTATTGAAAATTATATTAATGGGCTTATTAACAAATAAAAGTCAATTAAACTTAAAGAGAGCTTAATAAATATAAAATTTTGAGGTCAGCTATTTGACACTAGCTTAAATAAAGAATACTTTTATTATTTTTATGCAAGTATATATAAATATAATCTCAAAAAGAATTAAAATAAGTATAAAAAAAACATGGAAGAACATCAGAGATAAGAAATGAAAGAGGAAAGTATAAATTTTTAACAAAAGGCTTAAAATCTCACAAGAAAATTTATATTATCCAATTCAATCTACCAATTCAAAATCCATTATTACACTAATCAAATTCAAAAAGTAAAATAATTCATTCAATCATGTTATGGAACTATCAAGTTTAAATCTTCCTATTCATGAAAAATGCATAATCTTAATCAATGGAAAATGATTAAAATAAGTAAAAAGAAGCACACTTTAAAAAATAAGTTTTTTTAATTTTTCTCACTTTTCTCTTGAAAACTTAAAAATACAAAAGAAAATATAAAAACTTGAAAAAGGTAAAACAAATTCTAGAATTCTTTTCCCTGCACTTAAAGTTTACATTATTCTCAATGCAAATCATATTATCAACAAGAAGATAATGGATAAGTAAGATTAAATGTAAAGGGAAAAGAGTAAATTTAAGATAGTTAGTAAGCCATATTTAGGTTACCTCATAAGAAGCATCATTCATTAACAACTTTGGGTAAAAGTTATAACTAGTTTAATTCATAAGGTATTGTATTAATTAGATCTAATAAAGCATACTATAAGTAGTTTTGTGGTGGCTTTGCTTCTAAAATTAATCCATAGATCAACTCTTTACTAAGTGCCAATCTTAAAGCTTTTTTTTCTTTAAAATTTAAAATCATCCTACACAATGAAATCAACTTAACTAATAAAAAAATAGAATAAACTTTAAAGGGATCAAGCAAAACCTTAAAATATTAATTTTTTCTATTTTTCCATTATACTTTATGGTGAATGTGCTATCTTCCACATTAATCTTTAATTTTTCTTCTCTTTCTTCATTAATTTCCTTTTAGAGCATTTGATTCCACCTTAATTAAAGTCTTTAAAGTCTCTTCTTCTTCTCCCTCTTTTCTGGCATTTTCAAAATCATTTGGTAAAAAAGAAAGAATAAAAAAAATCAACAAAAGAAACAAAATGAGATGTAAATTGTACCTCAATGCTAGAATTTTTTATCTCTTTTTCTTCTAGTTGTCCATTTATTAGATGGAAGGTGAAAGGCAACTAGCTTGCATGTTAAATATCCAACTTGCTGACATATGACGTAAGTTGGCTCACTTAAGCCTTTAAATTTTTTATGCTTACTATTATTTCCTATTAGAATTGTTTTCTCCCTTATTGGAACTACATTATATTCTACTAAAGTTGTATAATAAGTTCTTTAAGTTCTATCATTAAAGTTTGAGATTTATGCAGTGATGGATATTTTTTAATGAGAGATTGATATTGATTATGACTCACTTAGTTGCTATAACTAAAAATTGAATGATTTTGCCAACCTTAACTATAAGATTGGAATTTGGAGCATAACTACACTCGGGTAGGCCTGGAAATCTTTTCATTAAATGAAATGGCCAAAGTGGTTTATTTCTTTGAAATTATGGATGAATATAAAAAAAATCCAACCATATAGCACTGATCACACACTTAAGTTGCTTGCATTTGCCTTATAACTAGTTAATTAACAAGAAAGGTTAGCTTAAAAAGTTATTACTCAATTTTAGATATAGGTACCATATTAAAACTATTATAAAAAGCCATTTTTTTAAATTTTAACCACTTAATTTATAAAAGCTTCTTACTTTTTTAGGACTAAATTCAATTCAAAATCATATGAGAAAATATTCATACATCAAGAAGAACAAGAATTGAATAAAAAAAAATAGAAAACATAACAAATCAAAGAAATACTAAAAAATTAGATAATAATAACAAATGATATTTTTTAGCTAAAAAATGTAGGGTTAAGGATAAAAATCTTAATCTTGCTTAAATGCCAAAAATCTTGAATTGGAAAGTTTCATCATTATATTTAGCAACAAATTTTTTCCCCAACACTACCAACAAGCCTAAAAACACTAAGAATTGAACAAAAAAAGAGGTTAAAAATAAATAAAAATAACATAAATTGTACAATTTATTCTTTAACAACGACGTTGAAATTTTAATACCATCATACACACTAAAATTAATTACTAAATATACTTAATCTAATAGCAAGGGTAAATCCATATCAAAACTAGGGGAATAATAAATAATTAATGAAAATAATAGAAAATAGAGTTTTCAAAAATAATTTTAAATGTAACAATTAACAAAAATTAAAGTATAACTAATGGAATATGAAAGCTTAATTCAAGGAATATCACACTTTAATATATAGATTTATCATTAACTCTTAATAAAATTCATAATTAATTCAATTACTTTATTAAAAATTACTTTAACACTAATAGTAGTCATGAAGAGTTCCTAACAATGATTAATCTAAAATAAGCACCTAAATTAGCCTCTTATTACTGATTTCAATTCAAGGCATACACTTAAATCTAGTCAATAATATTATTAAACATCAAGAATAAAATTAAAATCGAATTGATAACTTTACATAAGGAATTACTAATTGATCCTCTTTTTTTCTCAAGCAACTAAAGATTCACCCATGTGTTAAATCACTAAAATCTAATTACAACTAATTACAATCAATTATAACTAACCTATATGCGAGAACTAATTGTAATTAGTTAACTATAGATTAAAATAAATAATTAACTAACTAATCATAATTAGCAAACTATTAAAGTAGTGATTCACAATAAGAGCAAAAAAATAAAAGATAATTAAATCACTAGTGAAATTAAGAAAAAGATTTTAAAATCAAACTAAATTAAAGAACTAATCCTTTGAACTGATGTAGAAAATTAGTCACACATAGTGGAATACAAAAAATAATAAAAGAAGAAAAGTTGTTGTCTAAATAAAAATGAGTGCTTTTAGCGGCATAAAACTTTTTAAATTTTATTTCCTAAGTTACAAAAGCTAATGAGTTAATTAAATATACCTCTTAGGATTACAAAGAATGAAGCCTTGCCTAATTAGAAGCTTATATCTTAACCTACAAATTAAGTTACTAATAGTATTTATTATAGTAAATTTTTGTAAATCAAATTCTAGCCAAAGTTTTATCATCAAAATAGGATAGTTTTACTAATTTTAAAACTTAAAAGTTGTTAAGTGGGTATTTGCTAACTTTAAGCTCTGATTTTACCTTAGTTGAACCTCTAGAACACCAGATATAACATAAAAAAGAGATTGGTTCAACTTAGACAGAAATAAAGCATCAACTTTATGATATAGAGATCATCCAAATCAAAGTTCTAGCATTTAAGTTATGGCAAAAAACTTAAAATAATGTAAAAATTTAACATTAATTGAATAATTTAAAAATATTAGAAAACTATCACCTAATTACATAACAAGACTAATTTTATAGAGTTAAGCATATATAACATAATAAGAAATATAAAATAAGAGGAAATAATACAGAAAATGTCTCATATATTGATTGATAATTTAAGAAATTTGTGTAGATATTAAAATTTTCAACAATTGGTATTAGAGCCTATCTAATTATATGTTATAGTTGATTTATTGAAACATTTTTCAAGAAAGTACATGTGTTACTTTCTTTACCAATTTGATAATTTAATGGTTAATTACAATATTTATAATGTTTCTTCAATAAAAAAGATGAGTTTACATGATATTGCATAATCAAAATGTGTATGTAATTTTGCTCCAAATTATTTTCTAACCATATATGCCATGCTTGATGTAATATGATTAGCACTTTTACATGTATGAGTCTTCTACATGTTTTGTATTTGTATTATGCATTTGATATGCATATATAGTGTAGTACTAATTTTTTCAATTTAGAATGTGTGTAGTTCTATGTGAGTTTTTTGTTAACTTCTTTTAATATGTACATATATATACATATTTCTATCATTACCTTTTAGATACATGTATGTGTGGCTATGAATATTTCTTTGTCATTATGTATAATATATATATATATATATATATATATATATATATATATATATATATATATATATATATATATATATATATATATATATATATATATATAAATAGATATTAATGAAATGATGTACAATCTTAGAATGCATAAATATTGTGTATGCCATACATTAGAAATGTTTAAACTCACTGAAATATATTTGCTTATATGAATTTGTAGTATATTTCTTAAATAACTCAAACATTTACCCCCTTATGTGTGTTTTAATTTATTGGATGAGATCACACTTGCATGTTTGCATCAATGTCTAAGTTTTATATTGCATTAATAAGTTTTGTTTCAAAAAGTGCTACCATTAATGTGTATCCTCTAAGGTGGCGTTCAGTTCACATAATATTTTTAATATTTCTAAGAATGTTTCAAAGGAATATTATATTTTCATATTTAGTTCAAGATTTAAAAAAAAACTTGAAAATGTCATATTCTTAAAAATATTTTTAGTCCAACTTTTTCCTAAAATATTTTCATTCAGGAGATAAGAATCTCAAATTCTCACCCTGGGATGGGAATACTAATACTAAAATAAAAAAGATAAAATTATTCTCATATTTAATTTTTTATTTATTATTTTATTAAATAATTTTTAATTTAAATTAAAAATAATTATTATTTTATTTTTAAAATATTTTTATTATTAAGAAATATAATAATATTAATTTTTTAATTATAATTTCTTTTCTATTATTATTTCTAATATTTAGAAGATTATTTTAATATAATTATATATACATATGAGTTTTTTCATTAAAAATAATATAATAAGCTTGAATTTTTTTTTAAAAATGCATATTTATATATAAAAATATAAAATAATAATATTTTTATATTAGAGAAAAAATTATAATATAAAATTTAACATTAATATGAAACATAATTGTAAAAATGATTTAACTATAAAAATTTATAATTTTATAAAAAGAGAACTACTAAGTATATTTAATATTACAATGATAACTTAAATAAATTATGCTTACTTTATTTTGAAAATTGATTTAATAATAATACTAATAATTACAATAATAAAGTATAAAATATTAAAATTAATAAAGTATAACATATAAAAATAAATACATTAGATATTAAAATATAATAAATGTAAAATATTTATATATATTTTAATAAATTTTTAGATGTTAAATATTGAAATTTAATTTATTAGATGCTAAATTGTTATTATTATTTATGTAATTTTAAATAAAAATATGATTTATTATATTATATTTTATAATAAAAATTTTGATAAGGGTATTTTTGAAACAATTTCAAGTTTCCCAAGAATATCAAATGTAAACTAAATATAGTAATATAACATATTTAAGAATTCAATAAAATATTTTTAGGATAATTTATAGTGAACTAAATATAAGAATGTTACAATTTTATTAATTAAATTCTCAAAAATCACATTTTAAAAAATGTACACTTTCCTAGAAATGTAAGATTTTACGAATCAAATACCACTTAAAAACTTAGCAAATACAGTATATTTCATTCTAGTTTTCATAAGTATTATTGCATGCTATTTTTTGGCAACCATATTTGCTATATATACATTATGAAATTATAAAGTTACTTGTTAGTGTTTAAACATATATTGACTTGTAGGAATTTTCAAGAAAAATGATGAATGTGAAGCATGAATGTATTTGTTGTTTTTTTAAAATATGAATTTTTTTTTGCTTGTATGCATTTTTTTATAACTATTTTTCATGTCTATATTACATGCATTTGGTGTGTTGCATACATGTTTGTTCTGTTCCTTTTATGGTTTTTTTGCAAAATATGGTCATTTTGGTTTGTATAAGGATGAATAAATTTTACCCAAAATTTTTTCTACACAAACTCACTTTAACTTTGTATATGCCTACTATGAAAATGCATTTAGGGCTATATTTTAAAAGGAAATGTCATGAGAGAGATAGAATGTCACAGCTTCTTTTCTGCAGGAAATATGATTTTATTTAGTTTTCAAACTTAGAAAAATCTTTAATTTTCAAAGGAGATAGGATTGTGTTTATTGGAATATGATTGAAGGAAGTTAGAGATGTTTCAAGATCGAGATACGCATATAAATTGCCAAAATCCTTTAGTTTTTTTTCTAGTTTTTAAATTTGAAAATTATATTTTAATGTATTTTTTATTTAAAATTTGATTGGCTAATTTGGAAATCCATTTTAGAAAGATTTGGAGCAAGAATGGCGTGAAAAAAATTATACAAAATAGCTAAAATTTAGTTCAAGTTGTTTACAAGTCATAATTGACTTGACTTGCTTTTGTTGCAGACCCGTCAAAGGAGAAAGATGATTCAAAGTGCTACGTGTGCAACATTTATAGGTATAGATGGCGTATGGATTCCACATCTTATCCTTGGGGTGGAATTTAAAGGTGGTTATTTGTCACATCTCACACTTGATCATGATCGATATGGATCCTATTACTTAGTTTCTACTAACCTTAACATTATTTATATTATTTTTTTCTAATGAAAATCTTTCTATTTATGTGGTGATCTAAAATCCATTTTAATTTTTTACAAAAAAAAAATGGATAGAGTCTACCTATTTTTAGACACTTTCTAAAAGTCACACGTTTTAAAATATAGAACTTGTAATTTTCATTGATACAACAGCAACATTGAATACACATAAAAATACAAAAACTTAGCACAAATATTTACTCATAAAAACATTAATAACTTCAATCCTAATCCAATTCCTATAATTTCTTAGCAAGGTAGTTTATAGTTCTCTATAATGTGACGAGGCTCAAATGCACTCAATTCAACTGAAAACATTGAAAATAAAAAAATAAGTTACGAAAACTCAGTGAGCATATATATACTACAACCATGCATAATATTAATCACATAAAATAATTAATTGCTACTTAAATCTTAAAATGAAAATTTATTACAAACTAAAATTCTTGGATTCTGTAACATGTATATAACTAAATTTCTCGGATTTTATTTACTTGCACATAGCTTAAATTTTCTAATTCACAATACAATTTGTAATCATCTCAACCATTTAATTTACATTATATCATTACCATATCACATGTATAACTCATTCCGGGTAGTCATTAGATTTCCAAATAGCTACAAAGCTCAATTACAATCAAATTAAATAAAAGTATTCAAGATAAGTAGATCTCAATGTCATAACAATTCACAATTTATAACAGTATACATACATTCATATTTTTACTTTCGAGTTAATTTTATATCCTCTATAAGCCTTTTATAAAGAATTTCCTATCTGATTTTTATATCATTGCCCTCATCATATTTTTCATCTCAAATGCCATATGTGGCATAGATTATAATATAATATATACACTAGAGTCAAGTTCTATATCATAGTTTTAATGTAATTTTGACACAAACTAGTTATTTTATCATCATGGGGCAATATCAAAGTGCATAATATTATATATAGCAACACCATCATACCTTTTTGCACGACCATAATATTCATTCACATTCTAATATAGTTCATATTATGTTTTCCAACATAAAGCAATAGTGTAAACTTAATATTAGTCAATAAATAATCAGTAGTAGCACCATTATACTCTCTAAGCATGCCTAATCCATAATCGCTTAATACATATACACATTCATAGCCTATTGTTCCATCGGATATAAAAGTCACCAAGAAACAATAAGTAATAATGGTACCTTGCTTTCATGCTTTCATCACAAGACCTTAAAATGGTAAATAGCCACATCTTATGAAATAACTATATAAATATATATAAGCATTTATTTCTAATTATTTTAGCAATATATTGATCAAGTAAACCATTACAACTATTGAGATTAAAGCTCTTTAGTCATAAATAAATCTAATTTCATGAATAAACATATTTACAATTTGTATAGTTGACAAGAAATTATAAAACATAACAGTAAACTAATATAAGTAATATATAAGTTTTATGATAAAATATGTACTCATTTAGTAGAGTTCATCTACTTCATCCACCCAAATGTATGCAAGTTCAACCTTCCTTTATCTTTTTACTTATAATTTATAAATGCATTGGATTTATTCATTTTCTTCCTAAATTACCATTCTAAGATTTAAGCATAATATTTTAATATCCTATATTGCAATTCTATTACTTTTTTCTTGAGTTAATCATTAGAAACTAGAAATACGTCATAGTATGAAGATTTTTAAATTAAAACCATACAAATAAAAATATTAAAACTTAATGCTATAACTAGTATATATTGATACCATTCTATTATCTCATATCATCATCTTCTTATATTTTTAAGATTTTCATAAATAAGGGTTTTTGCCTAAATCAAGCATAAAATAAGCAAAATATTAAAACTTTAAGCCTTAAGAATGTTCTATTCACCTTATTTTATGGAATCGTATAATTATTTTCTTATATTTTCAATTCAATTTTCAAATCACTTGTCACGTTTTACATAATTAAAAGTTTCTTAAGTCATGCACGAATCATTTAAAACATGAGAATGTATCACCTTATAAATACTTTAATCATATTATTCTAACATTTCATAGCACAAAAATCCTATTTTTAAAGCTATTATCATGTATTTAAAATATGTAATAAAATAGGTTTTCTAGATTATGCATGCACATATAAGCATAGATATTAAAATATTATTATTTAAAATAATTTAGCTCTACCTAGAAAGGCCACCAATAACTTACTGGTACTAGATATCACATAACTCACTAAAAAGTTAAGGAAGGAAAAATGCCTATCTCTCTAATATAGCTCTAATGGCTTTTTTTCTATGCTTTTAGTTCATAGTGGTTAGAGGAACAGGTAAAAGGAATGACGATGGTCCAAGTAGAAGATCATACTAGAGATCATCAAGAACTTATTGAGCTTATTGCCTTTCCAATCTATTATTTCCCACATTGAATCAGATGAAGGAGCTTCACATAGGAGTGATTATGTTGAAAGCACCAGCATTGGTGGTAGAAAATGTTAGAAAAGTGAAAAAAAAACCTATTGCTCTAAGTGCTGGCACTTTGCTTCATTTAAACTCCTTTCACCACACTTACAAGCCATTATTCCATTGGAAGGCACACACGTGACAAGAATGGGTCATGGCCATGATGTTGTGGCTAAATGGGGAGGGAGATGGAAATGGAGGAAGAGAAAGATAAGAAAGAGAGAATATTTGTGGGTGAAGAAAGAGAAAGAAGAGAAAAAATATAAAGTTTTTGGTTTTAAGTTCATAGTTCACATACAAAGGAAAAAATATGAAGTTTTAAGTTTTGATTTCATACTTCACAAACATAAAAACCTCCTAGCAAAATAAATTTGAACCACTTATTTCACTTAATTATCCTTTTCTTACATTATCTAAGCTACTCATTCCTAAAATTACTCTTTTTAATATTTTTACTTCTTATTCTATTAATCTAATAATATTATGTAAATTAAAAAATATTAAAATATATATTTTAATATTCTATAGTTTTTAAGAGAGCCATTTATTTAACACTAGCATATATTTTCCTAAACCATCACATCCACTTTTACTAAAATATTTCTAACATTGTGAGAAAATCACTATAACAATTATTTAAATAAACATTTGAAACAAAATTTTGGTTGAATAAATATAATCTAATAACCTTCATTAATTAAAATAAATACCTCAAGTATTTTAAATAATAAAATTAAAAATATTATTTTAGGATATTAAAGGATTTCATTTTTATACTCCACTCTCCATGCACATAATTATGGATATTTTTATAATTTTTTCTGTGATTAAAAATTTTGATAATTTTTTCCTATTTCATTTGATTATGTGTGTGAACTTATTTTGAGCTAAAAATTTTTTTATGTAATTTTTGTTGTGTAAGTTATTATTTGTAATTTTTATAGAGTTTTTTAACTTTATTTAGATGATATAATAATTTTGTACATTATTATTTATTAATATAGAAATTATAAAGTATTTATATCATGCCATTAAATTTTATATAATTATGTATCTACCTTTCGTGTAGGGGTATAAAATGGATAAATTTGGCCTAAATTGCCTAATAGGAATTTTTTAGTATTACAAATGAAAAAAAGATCAAATTTTAAAGGATTTGAGTCTACCAAAGTTGCATCCATCTAATCTGTAACAGACCTAGTTCATATTACTATTAAAAAAAAGACTTAATTTTTTATGGTTTAAGTTCTTTAAAGTCTGTGAACTTGAGTTCATTTGACATCTTTATTTTTATGGGACTAATTACATAACATTTTACCAATAAACTTTTTTATGAAAAATTATTTTAGTGTATTAAAGAAAATGCTATGTTAATAATATTAAATATCCTCTTGGTATTATATTATTAATATAGTTTGCTAACAATAAATAAATGTATGATTAAGTATTATATTCCTAAAATTTTTAAATACACTATTAATGTTAAGTTTTTAGGAGTGTAATATTTTAGTCTTATATTATATTATAAGATCTTAAGTACTAGCCTTGTAATGTAATATTATGAGGAAAATGTAAGTATGATTAATGTAATTATATGTATTAAGATGGGAGAAATCTGTTAATGCTTTAATTTTCAAAGTAGTTATCCATCCTACTTTGTAATTCATAAAAAAAGTAACTACATGCATTAATGGATTTATACATTTTCTGCAACTACATTACCTATGCAATTAATGGCATTAAAGATGCTGAATAGGATTACTTACGATAAATAAGCTAAAGCTATATCTGGTAATCATAAATATAAACACAATGGTCATAGAAAAAAAACCTATTATTAATGTGAACTTAAGTGCTAAGCAAAGGAACAAATATGAGAAATGGATGCAATGAAATTAACTTTATCAGATGGTCATGATTATATATCATGAAACAAGATTATTAGAAAGAGCACCCTTAATTCTAAGGTTGTTAAGACATTTTTTTGATTTAGTTATTGAAAATTTTAAAATATTTTGATAAAGTGCAAAAAAGTCATTATTTCTCACTACTTGAAAAGATATCTTATGATAGGGTTAGCAGAATGAATGAGCAGATTCTAAAACTAATCAACTACTACAATAATTTAAAAAGCATAAATGTTGATTTGAAGGATAGTTTTCTAATTAGCAAGTACAAGAGTCATTGCTTTCGTAATTTAATGTTCTAAAGACTTCATATAACACTTAAAAAGGTGAGTGGACTATTAAAGAAATGATATCTATTGTCAGTCAAATATAGGAAGGCATAAGGAAAGGAAAGGTTTAGATGATTAATCTTATTTCTCATAGTTCAACTTCAAAATAAGAAATAAGAAAGCATTTTAGAAATAATTATGATAGACTTACACATAATCAAAAGAAGGGGCAAGTGAATGATAATTGCCTTTAGCCCAAGAAACCATGATTCAAAAGAAATTGTAGATTCTATAAGAAGTATGAATATAAAAAAGTGGATTGCTTTAAGTACAAAAGAAGGGTAAAGGAAAAAAAAAAGGAAAATTTCAAGAAATCTAAGGAAGATAGGTGATAAAGTATCATTAAAGCACATTAGAGTTAAAAATAGTTATTTACATCTATGATTTATCTTGTACTGAAAACATAAAATTTCATATTTTTCATTTAGAGAACTTGTTTTTAGTTATCATCTTTTATCTTAATGAATATTTTATCATTTATTTATAAATATATGTTTGAATTAGGCATATTATTTGATAGGCTATATTAGCATTTTTTATTCAAGTTTTGAAAGATCCATTGAAACTTTCCTTAAAATTATATCTAGGCTTTAAAATGACTATCCATTTAAAGGATATTTTCAATAGTGAAACTTGTAAGGTGCTATAGAAAGTGAGAGTCAAAGAGAAACCATTGTGATTTTATTAACAAATGATTTATCTCCTATCATCCTAGAGTTTAATTTAGTGTAACTAATAGCAAAAAATATGGATGTAAAAGAATTGATGAATGAAACTCCCTTAAAGATGTCCCATAGAGTTTACATGATCCTTAAAAGTAAATTATAATGATAGAATATGAATTAGCTTTATCATTTAAGACTGAAGATGAGATCAAGTTAAGCTACTTGTAAATAATAAGCTAGTCAGAAACATATAAAATTTTAAGTCCAAAAGGGATCTTCAAATGAAACTAAAGGTTCAAGATTAGGTCGATAGTTAAATAATTACATTTAGCAGGAAAGCATGGATTATAAAAAGACTTCCTTACTAATGACATCTTAAAACTTATTTCAAATTGCTATAACTAGGTAGCTTATTTTAGTTAAAGCTACATCTGCCAAAGATTTAAATAACCTTTTTGGATGGTAACTTGTTAAAAATAATATAAAATAGTCAAATTTTTTTAGAGAAGGATAAAAAACACCTTATATACAATGTAAAGAGGCACATGTATGGCCCAAAACAAGTATCTAAACATTTATATCTTAAGTTTGATGATACTATAACCTTTTTCATATTCAATGAGAGCAATATAGACTAACATATGATGATAAGTATAGGTAATTTGGTAATTTTGGTTTTGCATGATGACAATATTTTTTTTATTGGTGATAATGTGGACATGTTGATTGAGATAAAATAATTAAAATGATAAGACTTAAGAATGCCTTTTGTGTTATGGACATTAAGATTTATTGTGATAAGGCCTAAAGGTACTTAGCTTGTCTTAACAATCATGTTAAAAAAGCTTAACATGTTAGTTTGCTCTCGTATTTATTCATTAATTCAAAAACATGAGAATTTTCCTAAAGGCCTAATATCTTCAAAGTGTTAAAGAAAAAGAAATAATAAAAAATATCTTATATATGTTAGTTATAACTAGCTTAATGTATGTTTAGCTCAAAGATACTGAATTGCTACTAAAGGAATGATAAGGTACTTAGGTGGTACAAAAGTTTTTATACTAACTTGCAAGGAGATTGGAAGATCTTATAGTCATAAGTTACTTAGAATCATTTGGTTCATTGCTTAGATGATCATGAGTATGTACTTGGTCACATATAGTAGTAGGAGGAGGAGTTATATTGTGGAAAAATATTGAATAGTCATTTACAATAGCCTCTGTTATAAAAGTAAGGTATGTCATGCAATATTTAAGTTTTATTGCAACAATATTGTTGCCATGATCTTTTCTCTAAATAATAAAAATTCTATACATACAAAGTGCTAGTTTATAAGAAAGAGAAAATATATGAACATATTATGTTTATTTTTTCATGGATGCTCATAGATCCATTAGCCAAAAGCTTAGAAATTAGAATAAATTATGATCATATAAATAATATGGACTTGTCTAAGCTTTTTATTATTTTAAGTTAATAAGAGTTTAAATAAAATGAGCTCATTGTTATTTTCAGATATATTTAAATGAAATATTCATAATGTTACCGTACAAGTTATGCCCATTCTAGGTTATGACATATTATTGGAGACATTTAGACCCATTCTCATTACCATATTAAGAATGTTAATTCTCATTAGACATCTTAGATAGATATGAGGACCATTGTTTAGGAATATACATATAATCACATTAAAATTATGTAAATCTTATTATATACATTTATACTTACTTTAATATCTTTATTGAATATTAATTGTTTTGGTTAGTAAGGTACAGGCATACGATATGCTTAATAATATTCTACATTATTGGATACTTTGATATTAATTTGGGCATGTGTATATAATGGTACCACTTAATATTGATATTAATTTTAAAATGGTCACTATTTATAAATTATGAGTTCAAGTGAGTGATTGTTAATATTTTTTTGACCTCATATTAATTTATAAAATTAATTATTAATGGCAATAATATTTAAGACTCAAATTAAATGACTATTAAAGTTATGAGTACAACATGGTATTTAGACCTAATATGAGATTACTAGATATGAATTTTATGATGGTTAAGATCCATAACCTAACTAAATTAATTATATTAAAGTGTTTTCACCTCCTTAACCTTACACTAATCTACATTCATCCTATTAGAATGCAAAGAGCATATATAAGTGAGGGTTTGCAAAAGGAAAATTCCTTTTTACATTTTATTTTATTTTATGTCATTTCAAATATTTTCAAGAGATTAATTATTTGTGACTCCCACAAATTCAAATGTATTGTGTGACATGAAGTAGTTGCCATTAAAATTCTAGAATATGGATGGACTAGAGTCAAATTATTCATCTAACCTTCTACTTCTCAAATCCACCCATTTTTTAGAAAGTTTACTTTCATTCCTCAATGAATTATGTTATGACACATAATTGATGATCCAAGAAATTCATGTTAATATTAAAATTTCCAACATTTTATTCTTAAAAATGAAGTGTAAATTCGCAAATAAATTTTTAAAGATAATACCTTCTAAATAAGATTATATGTTAACATGTCAAACTTAAAAACATAACTTTATAACAATAGTCATTTTCAATGGAATTTAGCATATAATATTGAAAAACAAGAAACATCAAACATAAATAAGTTAAATTTGATACGAGTTTAACATTCTTTAATCTTGAAAACTTATTTGCTTTAGAAACTTAAAAAAAATGCAAAAAAAGGAAATTTTCTAAAATAAATAGGATTTTCCTTCATCAATTAGCACCTTCAATAATGCAATAATATTTAATAATACTTTAAGAACTTTTCTCCCATCACTTTTTAAGCTTTATATTTTGTGCATGTGCATTAAATGACAAATCACTCTTACTAAAAAAAAAAGTTTATTTTAGTGGATATCAAAGCGCATTCACAACACTGAAGAATTCAAGGCTTATACATCATGCTTTTGTTGCATAAGTAAATTTTGTGAGCTTTTGAAACTTTTATATAAAAGTTTATAATTTTTTAATAGTGAAGTTATTAGTGTATGTAACTTTTACATGTAATAATGATATTAAACATTAACGCTTTATTTATTTTGGCAAAAAAATATTTATGAAAATATAGTTATAAATTATCAAAATGGTAGAAAATAATTTATAAACTATTTCAATAGTGCAGTGTTATTAAATATTATCTTAAAGACTTTATTCCTCATTATGTTTAGACTTTTAACACAGGATTTTATGTGTATTTTAAGTAAATTATCGTTCATATCATTACCCAAAAGAAAAGGAAGTTATTTTCTTTCAACCCCATGTCCCAATCCTCTCAAATCCACACCCTCAGTACATGTAAAATGCTACACAATTCTCAAAATATCTTATAATTTTTTAATCGGTGGTGCACTTTTTTAAAATAGTATATACAATTTTCACTCTCAATAATCACTATAAAAAAATAAGAATAGATTGAGTAGAACAAATTATAAGATCCTAAGTCATTCCCATGAGGATGAGAAATACAAATTCTTTTAACTTTACCTTCATTTCTTCAAACAAACCTTGTGTTATACAATTATTTATAAGTAAAAATCCTTGCAAAACAATAAGTGTAATTTGATCAAAATATTAAATAATAAAATTTATTTAATTTGATCAAAATTATATTTCTTTAAAATTTAAATTCAAATAAGATGAAGATAAAAATAAATAATTATCCTACTTTAAAAAAAGAATTTGTGTCAAAATCCTAACAAGATTATAACTTCATCATCAAAGATGTATAAAACAAAGTTTAAATATTTTCTATTTCTTCTACAAAAGAAATGTTTTCTATTTCAATATAAATATAAAAATTAAAATTTTTATTAAAAAATGGAAATGATATATAAAATTTTTCCCAAAATTTACAAATTATATATTGATACAAACTCCCTCAACCTGCTTTGAATTTCGTTCTTTTGCGAGGTACAATGACGAGGTTTGAATGGTCCACCTGTGTCGGGAAAAAAGTTGTATCAAATATCCTAATTTCTTATTAAAAAATTACATTTTACCAATACATTGTTTTATTGATTTTTACTTAAATTTATTTATTTCATTAAAAAAATTTATAAAAAATATTATTTACATATATATTAATAAAAGAATAATATATCACTTATATTAATGATTAAAAAATAATCTTTAAAAATATGATAGTAAAGAAAAATAAATTTATTTTTAAATATCAATAAAGTGTAATTTATTTATATTTTTAAGTGTTACAATTTATTTATTTATATTTTTATAATAATTTTTTATCTACTTAAATTTTTTCCATTTAAATTTTAAAAAATATTTCATAATAAGCAAGTTAAACATATTTAAAAAATCACTGGAAAATAAATTATATTTTTTTATATTTCTGAATTAATATTTGAAATTTGCAATTGTGACTAAAAAACATATTAGTCAAAATTTCTTAATTTAAATTTATAAATTATATATTATTATACACTTTATAAAATCATCAGAATACCCAAACTTTGCTATCCACAGATATCAAAAATTGTTTTTTTTTTAACCCACACCAAGCATTGTAATAGTATTTTTCTCATTTAAGGTGTATTGTTATAATAAGGAGAAAAGATTAATATATTTTAATTTCTTTTGAAAATTCTTATTATCATTTCATATAAATATGAAAAAAAATTATATTTTACTTATATGTGATTTTATTTAGTTTTATTTAATTAACTTATTATGGAATTTTTTGTTAAAATTTAGGTGAAAATTTTAAATAAACAAAATATTAATAATAGAAAATATATATAGGCAAATTATAATGCTTAAAAATATTAATAAATTAAATAAAAATGGATGCAATCACATGTGGATAAAATATAATTCTCGCTTGCTTATTTGTTATGTATAGTGTTGGTTTTCCAAACTCTTGCATATGATTAATAAAAAAACTGCACTTAATTTGATCTCTTAGTTGGCGAAAAGTTAATTAGTATTATATTAATATTTAAAATTCACTTTTATTTTATATAAAAGTAACTCTAAATTACTCAATGCTAATGTAACACTGGAAGAATTTTCTTCCATCACATGCTTATATGAGACATAAAGGGTCGCAACAGGATAGTCTTATGATCATATATTAGAAAAAATAAATCTATAATTCTAGGAAATAAACTCTTTCGAATTTGCTTAAGTTCTTGACCTCAATCTAATATTTATAAATTCCATATTAGTTCCTATCGCTCTTCTTTTTTCAAGTTTCATTAATAACCTTCATTCATAAATAAGAATTTGATAAGACTTAACAATAATTGATATTGAGCTTTTCCATAATCTTTCTTTTTGATATATTAATTAAAAGATTTATACAAATTTAATTTTTGATGGAGCATAACAGTTCAGTTGTTTCTTAGATCAACAATTATTAAGCCATATTTACAGAGTATTTTATGTATGTAAATTACTATCAAAATTTAGTTGAAAAGTAACAAGAAAATTATAAGTGGAAAATGAGTATAAGAATTTGATTCATACTCTTAAATTCAAAATTATAATTAAAATTACAACATAAATAAAATTACACAATGTATCAAAATAATGTAACAGTTGTTAAAATAGCATTACAATAAATGTCATTACATAAGCTAGTTAGTGAAAATCCTATCAATCAGTGGATCACGACTATCATAATTGCTAGAAGTCTAATTAGAGTTTAACATGCCAAAATGACTGTTTTTAATAAAAATATGAGAAATACATATATCGTTACACAGGACAAATATTTAATTTGCACGGATGGAGGATGTATTAAGTGAAAAGAGTAACGATGAAATCTTACATAAAAGATTGAAATTAAAATATTATTTAAGATGATATCATAATTACATAAAAATCTTATGATTTTATATTTTAATTTTTATTATTAATACAAAATTTAATCCACATGATTCACACTTTTCAATTTGCTATCACGCACGTAGAAATATTTAGAGTTTTATTCTGTAATGAAAATTAAGTACTATTACTTCTGGCATTTTGGAAATTTTTTTTTTCTAAATTTTGGTGACCATTTAATTATTATGTCAAGGATAATTTTGCTAAAAGGGAAACTTTAAAAAGTTTGCATATTTTTATCATTCAATCATTTATCTTAATTTAAGTTTTATGTTTTTATTTAACTTTTTATTTTAAAATTTAAAATAAACAATTTAATTGTGAAAATACTCAAATTTTCAAAAAGTTAGATTACCAATAAAATTATCCTTATATTAAAAATATTCTTTAATTTTATTTAATATGATTAAGAATAGAGTAAGTATTTTATTCAAGGCCTTTAAACCTCACCTGACTTGGCCGGTTCAACTAATTGAACCGTCGCCTGGGCTTAAAAATAGTTCAGTCGGATTTTTAAACCTGATTTGAAGAAAAACCCAAATTAACTCGGTAAAACCCAGTAAAAAACTTATCAAATAGTTGACTTAAGTAACTTGTTAGATTGTTTTTTTTTATATCAGCCCAATACCGATAGAGAATAAAAGCCCAGGTGCCCAGCCAAGTTGCCCAAACCAAATTCAACCCGCCTAACCTTATGAAACAACATAGCATAAGTGTCATTGCTATCTTAGGAACCAAATCACCAAAATCAGCACTGTTTGAAATTTGAATCAATTAGATAAATAAACCTAGCTCACCTGAATGAATATGCTCTTCTTTCGTGAAGTTTGGGTTCATTCTTGGTTCTTCCTATTAGAATCTTCAAACTTTAGTAATGGGTTTTATTTGCAATCATCGAACTTCGATGAATCAACTTTGACATTGCAAATCAATTCTGATAAGTGTTTAACTTTCTGTTTTGTTTGATGTAGCTTATTCTCCTTATATATGTTGGAGTCACTTAAGTGAGTTTTATAATTTGCAGCTCTTTGCCTTTAGTAGCATAATAGCTCTTTGGCATCAGTAGCAAAGTAGCTCTTCAACATCAATAGCATAATAACTTTTTGGTATAAGTAGCATAGCAACTCTTTAGCTAGCCTATGACTTTTTGTTTTATTTGTTATAGCTTATGGTTACAATCTTTATTATCTCTCATTGATTATTGTAACTTACATTTGAACATGTTAAACTTGTTATTGCATTCGCATTAATACTTAAGTTAGAACCTAGAGACTTGTTTGATAATAAAATAAATTTCTAAACAAATTAATTATTAGATGATCAGCCTTAAAATATACCCATATACTAATTTTGAAATGGAACCCAAATTAATTTTCTCAATCCTTTTATTCACAATGTGAATTTTCTTTCTTATGACCATTTTTTGATTTTTTTTATTTATTAAATGGCCATCTAATTAGTTTGACCATATCGATAATTATTGAAAAGCCAAGTAGTTTAGCTTTGTTTATGGTTCAATACCATAAGGGATTAACCATTCATGGCAAGTCAATTCAAAACTACCTTGCTACAATATACATTTCATAAATAGCTGTATAAAAATTCAATTACAAGTTACAATAGATTCAAGATCTTAGAATCTTTTTAAAAAATAAGAATCCACTCTTATAACATCATGCTGTTTTATTTAAGTTGTACATAGATTTTTCCACTTTTATTTTACATTATGCTATTTTCCACTTTTATTTTACATCGTGCTCTTTTGTTTAAATGCAGAACATGTTATCTTCCTTAGCAAGGCAATCAATAATTGTATCTTTAACATAATCTATTAGAGTAAAAATAGATATTAATTGGAACCATTATATAAAAGGTGTAAACTCAAAGGGAAAAAAATCTTAAAATGCTTGTAATATGCAAAAGAAATCAAAGGTGGAAGGATAAATAAAATGAAACTACATCTTGCTAAAAAAAAGGGGTGAAGTTTAAGTATATTTAAAAGTTCTATATAATGTTTAATATCAAATTGAAAAGTATTTGAAAGAGATTGGAGGAAAGAAAAAGAAAAGTCTACCCAGGCTTAATAGGTGAAGGATCCATATACTTAGAGTATTACATCATTTGATAGAGATACATCAAAGATAGAAGAAATACATGGTACATAATTTCAAACCTAAGGCAAAAGCAAGGTAAGTCAAAGTATTGAAAAGATGTTTGCACCAAGAACCACTTCTCGAGCTCAACCATTAATCAAGAGTGCATTAGCAGGTAAAAAAGCTATACATAGAGTATATTTAGCCATTGCTAGGTTCTTTTATAATAATTACATCTCGTTAAATGCTGTGAATTTAGTTTACTTCCAAAAAATGTTTGATGTTGTAATAGTGATAGATCTTGGTTATAAGGCTCCTACTTATCATGCAATGAGAATTAATTTATTGTACAATATGAAAAAGGAAGTTCAATTATTGATTGATACTTGTAAAAGTGCTTGGGAAGACACTAGTTGTATAATAATGGTTGATGGTTAATAGGATCAAATGAATAGACCGCTCATTAGTTTTCTTATTTATTATCCAGTTAGCATTACTTTTATTAAATCTGTGGATGCTTTAGATGTTGTTAAGGATGCAGGAACACCTTGTAAGTTGTTTTTAAAAAATGGTTAAGTTTGTTAGGGCAAGTAATGTTGTTTATTTAGTTATTGATAATGTTACTAATTATAAAGTTATAGAAAGATTGCAGAATGAAAAGTATCTTTCAATTTACTAGTTATCTTGTGCTGCATACTGCTTACTTGATTTTAGTAGACATTGGTATGATGGAACTTGCAAGTAATCTAGCAAAACATGCATCAATGATACCCAAGTTTATTTATAATCATGCATTTTTTATTAGCTTAATTAAGAAAAAGAGAAGAGTAGATAGAAATCATAAATCTAGGCCTAACTCGTTTTGCTATAATTTTTATTACTTTGAAAAACATTCAAGAACATAAGTATGATCTCATAACATTGGTGATTAATAAGGTATATATTAATTCTAGATACTCCAAACATAAAAAAACTAAGGATGTCATTGCTATTATTTTAAATGATAAATTTTAGAATGACTATGCCATTATAACCCAAATTGTGACTTTACTTATTCAAGTATTGAGAATTGTTAATGCAGATGAAAGACTTTCATTAGATTTTGTGTATGATGCCATGTATAAGGGAATGAGAGTTATTAATAATATTTTCTTGAATAAAAGGTCAATGTACTAGCTTTATAAAAGGTCAATGCCAGGCAACATATTTATTGAATCTAATTTTTGCTCATGATAAAAAAAAATTATCCAACAAACTAAAGGTATAACAAGTATTCCTTAATGTTTTGGAAGCAAAAATTAAGTCTAACAAAACTACATTTCTAAACGAAAGCACGCTTTATCGTGAAAGGTGTGAAAGTTTTAATAGTTAAATGGCTTTTGAAACTTCAAAAAATATGTTGCCTGGTAAGAATTTTAGCTTATGCAAATTATCGTTTATGTTGTGTTATTTGAATTATGATTAAAATGATTGATTTGGTTTTTTATTTTTATTATGATTTGTTTAGATTAACGATGGAAAAATTTTGAGTATAGTATTCCTGATGTACAAAAGTTTGCTATCACTTTTTTAAGCCAAATAGTATCATCTTTCGATTGTGAAAGAAATTGAAATATCTTTGAAAGAATGCATACAAAGAAAAAAAAAATTGGAGCATTAAAGGTTGAATGATCTTGTGTTTATTCATTACAATTTGTGCTTGAAAGATAAGTAATATTATTTAGAGTTTTGCCCAATTTGTTAATAATAATTAGTGTATATGAAAGTACAATATTTATAATTTACTTACTAGTTACTTCATGCTTTATAAGGTTTTAAACAAGAATAGATCATTTGATCCTATTGACCGTGAAAGTATCATCAAAACTTAATTTTGGATTATAGAAAAAGATAATTCACCATTACTTGATCATGAGGAAATAAAGAGAATGCTCTACAATAATGAAGCAATTCCAAAGGTTTCATTTATAAATCAAGAAGGTTAGTTTTCTTTGTTTTAAACTACTTTTTTTCCTATAGACTTTTACTTATCAAAATAGCATCGTTAACTTGACAATGTTGAAAATTATTCTAATCTTTTTAAAGTTCTAATAATTTCCATTTTTTCTTTTGGTTTGGGGGTATGATTGAAGATAATATTCAAGCACTAAGCATGGAAGCTCCATTGGTGGATTTAGGCTTAATCTTACAAGATGAGAATCATAGTATTAATAGAGATGACTTTGATAATAATGATACCATAGCTTGATTTGATCAACTTCCTCCCATATTTGATAAGGATTGAGATAATAAATATTTTTCTCATTTATAGTAATTTCTAAGTGAAAAGAATTGATATTTGTGTAAATGTAATTTAAATTAAAGATAAATTTTTTATTAATTACCTTTTATTTAAACTAAAATTGTATTGGATAATTATTATAATTATAGTAAGATTAATATTTATTTATTATATTTTCAAAATATAGTAATATAGTTTATGGGTATATGTAATATATAATGTTTTATATAAAAATATAACAGCCAGTTCAATCACTTAATTGAACCGGTTAAATTAATCTGACCTTCACCCACTTGTTTCGTAAAGTTGATGGTCAGGTTAAGTTTTAAAACATTAATTTCATTTCATAATTATATTTAGTACAATATAATATCATAACAATGAAATAAAATGAAAAAAATAAGTTAATAATAATACCTTTAAAAATAGGAAAGAAGTTTAAAATTGAAATTAAATTTATATTAATGATTATATTATTATTTATTTATTTATAACTAAACATACACATAGTTTGCAATCAAATATGTTTATGAAATAATAATATAAGAATATATGTTTAATGATCTTGTATTTAATATGATTGAATGAAATGATGTTTAGAAATGAAATAAGTATTTCATTTTATAGTTATGTTTGATACAACAAATATTATAGAAATGGAATGGAAAAAAATAGGTTAATGATAATAATGATCTTAAAAATAAAAAAAGTATAAAATTAAAATCATATTTATATGAATGATGATTTTATATTATTTATTTATTTATAATTAAACATATATATATAATTTGTAGTCGAACATATATTAAATTTAATTATTAAAATTATAATCAACACAAAATTTTATATAACTAAAGTATAAAAAGTTTAACCACTCTTAGGTTTAATGCTTTGTTTAGATAGAGGTGAAACTAAAAGGGGGAAGAAATGGAGGTGAAAGGAAATAAATGGGGAAGTAATTAGAAGTGGAAAACTTTTCACCTAAATTGTTTGGAGCGGGTGAAAATGGGAGGGGAAGAAATAGGAGTGAAATTAATTTCTTTTATTTAGAATATGTGAAAATTGATGGAGGAAGAAATGAAATTGAATCAAATTACCTTAATATCCTTGTTTAGAAAAAAGTAAATAATTAATGATAATAATTTATTTTAAAAAATGATTATATATAATTTATTTTATATTAGATGATATTAATTAGTAATTGATTATACATAATTTATTTTTATTTTGATGATGAATGAAATAAAAGTTTTTAATACAAAAAATATAAGAAAAAATAGTTTTAAAATATTTAAATATGCATATATAATTAAAGATCCTATCTTAAAGTATAATGTATATTTTATATACTTATTTATAATTTTTTATAAGAAAAAATAGTTTTAAAATATTTAAATATGCATATATAATTAAAGAGCATACACATAGTCATACATTTAAAAGAAAAAATAATAAGTCATCTGGTTGTAACAAATAACAATATTAAAAATATATTTTTTTTTGCAGTTAAACTAAAAATGTTGTAGCAAATTAACATGAGAACAGAACAACCAAACAAGCCTTTAGTCTCCAGATATGAAATACCTAAGTCCAACAGGCAAAGTGTTGAACAAGCCTCTAGTCTTCATCACTGTTCGGTGCTTGCAACAACAACTTAGCTCCAATAATAGCTAGCAAGCAAGGCGGAGGTGGTAGCTAGCAACGCTAATAGTGAGTGGCAACCATAGCAGAAGGATAGTTTCTTCTCTTTTTGAGTCTTCTTTTGAATGTTTTCTTTTCTATTTGATACTTTGTTCTGGTTTTTGGTTGGGGATTACAAATCTTGTTGTAATTTCTCACTTTAACAGCTAGGAATTGATATTTTTTAATGGGTCTTTCTTTTTTTGGATAAAAATTTCAAGCACAAGATTGCAAATCGAAATCTCGAGTTGAATTGTGATACTAACAATTATGGCCGACAATGGTGGGAGAAAACCACAAATGAAGGGCAGCAATTGGAAAAGAGCGAGTGAGACGTGTTTCACCTTCAAAATCCCTCATTTCAAAGGCGTAAAATTTTTTGTGGGTCCCACGCTTTTTTTTCACTTCCATTTACACTCCTTACAATTTTCACCTCCAACCAAGTAGGATAAAATCCGAATTTCACCCCTATTTCACCTCTCCTTCTTCCCTTCTCCAATTACCCCTGTTCCAAACAAAGGTTAAAATTTTTGTACTTTCTTCTATATAAAAGGTTTAATCTTTACTTCTTATATGTGTGAGTTTAGTAATTTAATTACTTTTACTATTACTCAAAAATAAAAAATAAAAAATAAAAAAAATATTATTAAAAATTTTACTATTAAAATGTATTGTCAAAATATTTGAATAGAAAAGTATTAATGATATTATTTTTATTATTTATTAACAAAACATAATATTATAATATATGAAAAACATAAGGATAAGGTGTCAAAAAGTTATTCAGAAAATGATTAAATAACTATTCTATTATTTCTAACTATAAAATGAGGATTTCATTGTCTAATAGAATACTTATTTTCTAAAAAGTAGATATTTCTATTTTCAAAAAACTCACCAAACAAACTTGTTTTTATATATTTTTATTTTATCCCATTGTACTAAACATATTATTAATATGATATGAAGTTGTTTGATTCACATGAAAAGTAAATTTTTATGAAAAATTAAACTTCTTAAAAAATAATTTTCTATATAAATATTTTAAAAAATACTCAAAATTATTTAGTTGATATTGAGGGAAAATTTCTCAAAAAATAAATTTAAATATATTTTTTAATTTACTTCAATTTTTTTGGAAAGTATTAACAAGATTAATACTCTACTTTCATTATTATTACAATACACATTAATAAATATTAATTATTTTTAATTATATTTGGAATTATGTATATAGTATATTTTGAATCATAATTTTATATTTTTATAAAAAATTAAATTAACTTATAATTCATAACTTTACATTTTTTATTTTGAACAACTATATTACTTTGAAAATATATATATTATTTATTAAAATGAAATTGAAGATAAAATATACTGCAATATGACATGATGTTTAAATAAAAGAATAAAGTTATCATTAATTAAATTTAATAATAATAATATTTTTATTATTGTATTTATAAGGAATAGAAATTATTCAGGAGAAGTAATTAAATAACTTGTCATGCCCTATATTCTATGAATATTTATGACAAATAAATTTTTTGAAAAATTTTATTTGTTAATTTGTTTATTAATATTTAATTATACAATCCACTTTTTTATTTTAAAAAAAATAAAATTTCGTATATTATTATTATTATTATGAATTAAACAACTCCCGCATCTCGTCTGAAAATATTTTCCACACGCATGAAAGCTGAAGTCCAATAATATTTTAGAACGATAAATTCCGAAAAAGGAGGGAAATTAGAAATAAATCTAAAACCCTAAAATTCTAAACCCTCCTTCCAATCAACCAGAGCTCCCGGTTTTTTAATTTCAGTCGTACTCATTGTCTTTCACTCGCAGACGGACACACACACATTCTCTCTCTCTTCAAAGTAGGTTTCAACTTTCGAGAAGATGGTAACTCAGCGAATCCCAGGAACCTACATTGTGCTTGCAGTCTCCGGAGTTCAATTACCTCCCCACTAAGCGCATCAAAACTCTTTCTTTTCTTTTATACATCTTGATCTGCTCCACTCCAATGGATTCTCGAGAACCGCCTCCGTCTCAACCTCCGCCACCCCTGCAACAACAACCGCAACAACCGTCTGCGGCGCCAAACATGATGATGGGGCCCAATTCCTACCATTCCACTGTACCCAACCCCAACACATCCTCCATGATCAGCCCCAATTCTACGGCCTCGATGATAACCCCAAACACCGCACGGTTTCCCTTTAGTTCTGTGGTCGCTCAACCTCCTGCTCCACCGAAGCCCTCGGAAGCTCTTAACTCTACTAGTCCTTATGATGGGTCTTCTTCTGCGATGAGGCCATGTGGATTTAGCATTGATTCTCAGAAGAAGAAGAGAGGCAGGCCGAGGAAGTACTCGCCGGACGGTAACATTGCTTTGGGTTTGGCTCCCGCTCCAATATCTTCCTCTGCCGCTCATGGAGATTCCAGTGGCACGCCATCGACGGAACCTTCTGCAAAGAAAAGCAGGGGAAGGCCTCCGGGATCTGGGAAGAGGCAGTTGGATGCTCTTGGTATTTGTCTTGTGTTATGAAAGAGTTTGATCTTTTGCTTTGATTCTTGATCATTCTGAAAAAGAAATTAACTTTACTACTGTTGCGCAGGAGCTGGAGGTATTGGTTTTACTCCGCATGTGATATTGGTGAACGCTGGAGAGGTATGCTACAGGAACAGCAGATACTGGTTTAAAGTTGATGGTTTTTATTGGCTACAGGGTGCTGAATTGCAAGCTCTTAATTGTTTTCCATTGTTGATAATTGTGTGAAAGAGAGACAAATTCATTAAATTTGTCTATGTACTGATGCCCCTGATTGGGTAAATGGATATTGAATTGTGCTAACATAAATGAGGCCTTAAATTTCGTAAATGGATGTGAGGCTCTCAGATCAAAGCGTGCTGCTACTGAGGGCGTTAAAAAGACATTCGTGCTATATTTCCCCTCCTTTTATTAAAAAAAAAAATGGTTTAAAAAGACTAAAATTTTGCTTTTGTATATTTTAAATTGCAATGCTAGTCATGGTAAAACTATTGAAAGATCCAATCGGCATGATCCAAGATAACGATTGCCATCATCTTTTGCTACAGTGAGAAAGGGAGGGAATAATTATAATATTATAATATTGATACTCCTTTGTCAAGCTTCTTTTGATCATAATTTAACCTTGAATTGTTAAATGATGATCTCTTCGATGGGGATATTTCTGTACATACTGAAACAGTTCAGTAGACATTATGTTTGGTTGGTTGTGTGATCAAAGTAAGCATATTTAATTTTTGGGGTGCATTTACTTCATTAATTCAGAGCAATCTTTCCTAGTTTCTATGGGAAGGTCCTGATGGGTGCTGCTTTTGTTAAATATTTTTTCATCAATATGCTTCTATTATTTGTAGGACATTGCGGCAAAAATTATGGCCTTTTCTCAGGAAGGTCCTCGTACAGTTTGTATTCTTTCTGCTAATGGGGCAATCTGCAATGTCACCCTTAAACAGCCAGCAATGTCTGGTGGTACAGTAACTTATGAGGTACAGTCTATATCCTTGTAGAATCTATTAGATATCTGTAATATCAAGCTATCTTGCAATTATTCAAATGATTTGATGGAATATTACGCCTGTTAAGCAAATTCCTTATAGTGAGACTTGTCAACAGGCACATGAAGTACATGCATTTAGTGTTTTTTTTGTTCCTTTTTTTTTTTTTTAAAAATATTGCTTGTCTCTAGTTGATTTGATTGTAAGGGTCTCTGTCTCTTGATGTTTTTTGGGATTTCAGAACACATGGATTGTGAACAATGGTAATAGGTCTCATCATTTTGGAAGGAGCTTTGTAGTTGCTTAAGAACCTTGCTGTGTGGCAGTAGTTATGTATGAATGACAGCCTGATGACCACAGAGATGAGACAACTGAATAAACTAAATATCCTCGTTTTCAATATTGTGTGGGGATAAATTTTGGCTGCATCCCAAGTTTTGCTTTATGTCTAAATTCTGATATTGCTGAATGCCAGTTGTTTTACACATGGGAGTTGTAACTTACAAGTGTTAATAACTATTAATCCCATGATACCATTTGAATTTACAGGGGCGATTTGAGATAATATCTCTGACGGGTTCCTTAATGCTATCTGAAGAACATGGTGGTCGTAACAGAACAGGTGGTTTGAGTGTGTCTCTTGCTGGGTCTGATGGGCGGGTTTTGGGTGGTGGAGTTGCTGGAATGCTAACTGCCGCATCACCTGTGCAGGTATCGCTTTCAACTCCAGAAAATATGCATGAGTTGGTAACATTGAACTTGTGATGAAATCTACCTTCAGCCCATATATGTAGATGTTTTGAGGGCGCATTTGTTTTGATAAAACAATTAATGTTTTTTTTTTCTTTTTTTCCCTGTTTACTGTTTTAATCAACAAAAAGGTCATTGCGGGTAGCTTTATTGCGGATGGGAAAAAGCCAAGCTCAAATCTCCTAAAATCTGGTTCTTCATCAGCACCAGCAACATCCCAGATGTTAAATTTTGGTGCGCCAGTGACTCCCTCGAGTCCTGCCTCTCAAGGGCCGTCGTCTGAATCTTCCGATGAGAATGGTAATGGTTCTTTTAATAGGGCCCCGGGAATATATGGCAATGCTAATCAGCCCATCCATAGTATGCCAATGTACCATCATCATCCACTATGGGCTGGCCAAACTCAGCAATGATGATAATCTTTTAGATTTAACGGTGCAGGTGCAGCAGCGGTATTTTTGCATCATAAAATGCTAACATGCTTTGTCGATGACTTGTGAAATTAGGAGAGTCTATCTAGTCTAGGCTTAATTTAGTTATTTTTTTTTTCCTTAAGTTATTTAGGATTTTTTTATCTTCATAATTGAAATAAGATCTATCGTTGATAACTGATGATATGTTACTCATTATCCGTGTTCCGTCATTTGAATTGGCGCTTATATGTATTTCGGCTTATGGTTCATGTAGCAGGCTTTATTGTGTATAGCCTGTTTGATATGCCTTCAAATAATTAATTTTGGCTCAAAATCACTCAGAGGCCTTCGTCCGGGGGCCTAAGGCGCTAAGACGAAGCGTGAAATGGGTCTAGCTCCTCGGAGCATGGAGGCATTCCTGGTTCACCGAAGCAGTTGCCCCTTCGTCCGGGGGCCTAAGGCTTTGTTGTGTATACCGAAATGTTCTACGATTTTCCAGCGTACTTTTAGTTGTGGGAAGGCAATAGGGCACTCGCCTTTGGATGGCAACCTACTAAGGCTGAGGCATTTTCTCTGCCCCTTCTTACCCTAGAAGTGCCGGGTACCTTCCGTCCTAGAAAACTATAAAAAATGTCATTATTGCATAGTGTAGTAATATTATATACACCATCAATAAGATCGAAATTAGGATTCAAATGTAAATTAATGATCGTCAATTAAATATAAAATATAAAATAATAGGTAAATTTATTAAGTTCAATCTAATGCTTATAGAAGTTTTAAAATTTAATTTTTTGTATTTATAATATTTTTATTTATTAATTTTAATTTTAAGTAATGAAAATGTTGAGAATTATAATTTGCATATTTAGTGGGATTGTAATTAATTAGTAAATTATATATTAATTAGAAAATATTATTAAAAATGAATTTTGAAATTGAATTTTCTAATTTTTTTCTATCATTTTGCATTTAATGATAATCCTTAATTTTTTATTCAAAATTTAAATTCAGATTTTATTTTTAGCATTACAAATATTAATAGGATTATGATTAGTTAGTAAATGATAGTGTTAATTATAATTATAGTTTCACTGATCAAGCCTTAATCCTAATTAAATCATAATTTCACTAATTACGCTGATCTCAATTTTCAGTCATACAAGAAATTTGCTATAT